>CM068354.1:4858928-5241096 GCA_034769755.1 Odontamblyopus lacepedii | reverse complement strand
ACAGAGTAACAGTACTGTGGATGTGCTACTTTTTCTCTAAAACTGCAGAGACAAGCCTTCAGTGCATTACTGTCATATTCTAAAAGATTCACACTTAAAAAGTGTTTAGTAACAATATCTTCATGCTGGCTGCAGCTAAATGCAACAGAGGATCATGGGATATGTAGTTCACTGTACTTAACCTGCTAATGCTGCAAGACAATAGCAGAGAAGGAGCAAATCAACATAATGTAATGTAATTATATTCAAGTCATTTTATTTTACTTTTTTACAGAGTGAGACGAGAAGCAGCGCGGCAATATGTTTATAACAAGGTAAGAAGTGTTACTGTGGCAGAGTGGTTATCCTCTTGGTGCTTTAAAGGGCCCATATTGAACTATTTCCTGCTCTGTGTTCTACTGTTGTTTCTTCAGCACAAACAGACCTGGAGTTGTGTTTAGTGTAATATTGAACCTTTGACCTCATCTCTCTCATCCACAGGTGGTTTTGAAAGGAGCTGGCAAGAAAATGGGTCTGCTCGGGGTATGTTTTTGAATGGATTTAAACATTTAAATCTATACAATGATATAAGATGCACTGACTAATGATTTAGTACTTTTACTTGACTTGATACTCAATACCGAAAGCTCTTTTTTTGGACAATATTGTAATTTTCATCACGTAATAATGTTTTACACCATGTGGCCTTACATTAGTATTCATACTTGCTTAAATGTGTGTCTAGTTTTGATACAAGTTTAAATAACCATTAATATCTGATACTTTTGACAGCCCAGTTTTTGAGCAGTAAAAACATCTCGACTGACACTGAAATGTAAAGTCGATACAGTTTATGCCTTTTCTCTCAAAGTCATCACATTCTCCAGAAAAGTTACACAGTGTGCCTTTAAAAGTATAACGTACAGATCAACTGAGGTGAGTCTGTCTGAAATCGACTTTTAGCGGCGGATGTGACGGGTGCGATGTGTGTTTGCTCTGTAATCTCGGGCGCTCAGATAAGAAGCGCCGGGGCCATTAGGGCTGAAAAAAAAACCTGTGAAATTACCACCATAAAATGTGGAGGGAGGAATGCACCGAGGCCTGTGCGGCTCAGACTGGATCCTCCTGGAAGACAGGATACAGAAAGAGAGAGAAAGAGAGGAGAGAGGGAGGGAGAGAGGGGTTATACTGGATCCTCCTGGAAGACAGGATACAGAAAGAGGGAGAGAGAGAGAGAGAAGAGGGGAGAGAGGGAGGGAGAGAGGGGTTATACTGGATCCTCTGGGAAAACAGGATACAGAGAGAGGGAGAGAGAGGAGAGAGAAGAGGGGAGAGAGGGAGGGAGAGAGGGTTTATACTGGATCCTCTGGGAAAACAGGATACAGAAAGAGGGAGAGAGAGAGAGAGAAGAGAGGAGAGAGGGAGGGAGAGAGGGGTTATACTGGATCCTCTGGGAAAACAGGATACAGAGAGAGGGAGAGAGAGGAGAGAGGGAGAGAGAGAGGGGTTATACTGGATCCTCCTGGAAGACAGGATACAGAAAGAGGGAGAGAGAGAGAGAGAAGAGAGGAGAGAGGCAGAGAGAGGAGAGAGGGAGAGAGAGAGAGTTTATACTGGATCCTCCTGGAAGACAGGATACAGAAAGAGGGAGAGAGAGAGAGAGAAGAGAGGTGAGAGAGGAGAGAGGGAGAGAGAGAGGGTTTATACGGGATCCTCCTGGAAGACAGGATACAGAGAGAGGGAGAGAGAGAGAGGAGAGAGGGAGGGAGAGAGGGAGTGAGAGAGGGTTTATACTGGATCCTCCTGGAAGACAGGACAGAGAGGGAGGAGAGAGAGGGGGAGGGGGGGCAAGGAGAGAGGGAGCAGACAGGAAGAGAGGGAGGAGGGAGAGAGGAGAGAGGGAGCAGACAGGAAGAGGAGAGAGGGAGGAGGAAGAGAGAAGGAGGGAGCAGAAAGGAAGAGAGGAGAGAGCGCAGGGATATTAGAAGAGTATAGAGAGAGAGAGAGAGGAGAGGAGGGAGAGACAGTGAGCGAGGGGAGGGACAAAGAGAGAGGGAGCAGACAGAAAGAGGGGAGGGAGAAAGAGAGAAGGAGAGAGGGGGAGCAGACAGGAAGAGAGGAGAGAGGAAAAAGTGGGGGGTATTAGAAGAGTATATATAGAGAGAGGGGGGCAGGGATAGAGGGAGCAGACAGGGAGAGGGCAGAGAGGTGGATGGAGAAAGAGAGAGTGAGAGCAGACAGGAAGACAGGGGGAAAAAGAGACAGGATTAACACTGAGAAGAGAGCAAGGGAGAGAGAAAGAGAGGGACAGAAAAAGGGTGAGAGGAGTCAGATAAGAAGAACACAGGAAGAGAAGAGAGCAATACATGTCACTGGATGAACATGGAAAGAGAGAGAGGGAAGGGGAGGAGGAGAAGGAAGAGAGGCGGGGGGGGTGGATGGAGAAAGAGACAAGGAGAGAGGCAGAGGGGAAGACCAGACGATAGGAAGAGAGAAGAAAGAGACGAATGATTATAAAAACATAAAGGAGTAAGAGGGAGAGAGAAAGAATCAGAGAGAGAAGAAGAAGAGGGAGAGTGAAAAGGAGGGACACCAGATGAATAGGAAGAGGAAGAAAGAGAGAAACATGTCATTATAAAAGAGGTAGGAAAGAGAGGAGGAGGATAGACAAGAGGAAGAAAGATGAGAGGAATGTGTCATTAGAACAACACGGAAAGAGAGAGAACTGAAAGAGGGAGGGAGAGGGGGATGGAGTCATTATATCAATGTGGAAGAGACGGAGGGAGGGGACAGAGCGATGACAGGAAGAAAAAAAGACAGGAACGTGTCATTAGAACAACATGGAAAGAGGGGGAGGAGGGGGGAGAGAGGGAGACCAAATGGACGGGAAGAAGGAAAGAAAGAAATGTGTAATTATAAAAACACGGAGGAGTGACGGGGGGAGAGGAAGAAAGAAAATGGATAAAATGTGTCAAAACAACACGGAAAGAGAGAGAGAGAGTCATTATAACAATGTGGAGGAAAGAGAGAGGAATGGAAGAAGAGAGGGATGGGTGAAGGGTTGAAAAGAGAAAGAAAAAGGTGGAGAGATAGAGGGAGAGAAGAGAGAGAAGATGAAGAAGGAGAGCATGGGAAAAAGAGAGAGAAGAGGGAAATGAGAAGAGAGAGGGAAAAAGAAAGTGGGGAGAGAAGGACAGAAAATGAAAATCGAGATCACTTTAAATGATTAAATTTCACAGATTAAATTTAATCTGTGAACATCTGTAGTATTTAAACTGCACAAATCTGTCTGTCTGTGCTAATATTTACATCACAAAATCAATTTTTAATTTTAATTCTAGAATCAGTCTGAGTGAACAAGTTATGTCTGTTTTATTCATGACCATAACATTAGTTTTGCTCAGGAGCAGTTCACTAAAGCTCGTCGTGTTCGTCTTTCTTACCTTCATAAGATCCTGTTGTAGCCACAGCCGCCCTGGACCAAGAATCACTCACTCACACTCCACTTTCACATCTATGGTGCATG
This sequence comes from Odontamblyopus lacepedii, assembly GCA_034769755.1. NCBI lineage: Eukaryota > Metazoa > Chordata > Actinopteri > Gobiiformes > Gobiidae > Odontamblyopus > Odontamblyopus lacepedii. Next base: position 5,237,591 of record CM068354.1, on the reverse strand, counting down.
TTTTTGGGTTGATGGGGCAAACCCATCCAGACATGGAGAGAACATGCAAACTCCACACAGAAAGGCCCGGGCGACCCGGGGATCGAACCTAGAACCTTCTTGCTGCGAGGCATGAGCTAGCCACTCGGCCAGCTTGCCGCCGTTCAGTTCTGGTTCAGTTCTGGTTCAGTTCTGGTTTAGTCTTGGTGTAGTCCTGGTTTAGTCCTGGTTCAGTTCTGGTTTAGTCTTGGTGTAGTCCTGGTTTAGTCCTGGTTCAGTTCTGGTTTAGTCTTGGTGTAGTCCTGGTTTAGTCCTGGTTCAGTTCTGGTTTAGTCTTGGTGTAGTCCTGGTTTAGTCCTGGTTCAGTTCTGGTTTAGTCTTGGTGTAGTCCTGGTTTAGTCCTGGTTCAGTTCTGGTTTAGTTTTGGTGTAGTCCTGGTTTAGTCCTGGTTCAGTTCTGGTTTAGTCTTGGTGTAGTCCTGGTTTAGTCCTGGTTCAGTTCTGGTTTAGTTTTGGTGTAGTCCTGGTTTAGTCCTGGTTCAGTTCTGGTTTAGTCTTGGTGTAGTCCTTGTTTAGTCCTGGTTCAGTTCTGGTTTAGTCTTGGTGTAGTCCTGGTTTAGTCCTGGTTCAGTTCTGGTTTAGTTTTGGTGTAGTCCTGGTTTAGTCCTGGTTCAGTTCTGGTTTAGTCTTGGTGTAGTCCTGGTTTAGTCCTGGTTCAGTTCTGGTTTAGTCTTGGTGTAGTCCTGGTTTAGTCCTGGTTCAGTTCTGGTTTAGTTTTGGTGTAGTCCTGGTTTAGTCCTGGTTCAGTTCTGGTTTAGTCTTGGTGTAGTCCTGGTTTAGTCCTGGTTCAGTTCTGGTTTAGTTTCGGTGTAGTCCTGGTTTAGTCCTGGTTCAGTTCTGGTTTAGTCTTGGTGTAGTCCTTGTTTAGTCCTGGTTCAGTTCTGGTTTAGTTTTGGTGTAGTCCTGGTTTAGTCCTGGTTCAGTTCTGGTTTAGTCTTGGTGTAGTCCTGGTTTAGTCCTGGTTCAGTTCTGGTTTAGTTTCGGTGTAGTCCTGGTTTAGTCCTGGTTCAGTTCTGGTTTAGTCTTGGTGTAGTCCTTGTTTAGTCCTGGTTCAGTTCTGGTTTAGTCTTGGTGTAGTCCTGGTTTAGTCCTGGTTCAGTTCTGGTTTAGTTTTGGTGTAGTCCTGGTTTAGTCCTGGTTCAGTTCTGGTTTAGTCTTGGTGTAGTCCTGGTTTAGTCCTGCTTCAGTTCTGGTTTAGTCTTGGTGTAGTCCTGGTTTAGTCCTGGTTCAGTTCTGGTTTAGTTCTGGTTTAGTCCTGCTTCAGTTCTGGTTTAGTCTTGGTGTAGTCCTGGTTTAGTCCTGGTTCAGTTCTGGTTTAGTTTCGGTGTAGTCCTGGTTTAGTCCTGGTTCAGTTCTGGTTTAGTCCTGGTTTAGTCCTGGTTCACTGTTTTTGCTATAATTTATTTATAATTCTATATTTTTTAATACAATATTTTGGTGCTGCTGAGCCATCGATGATCAGGCCTCAAGACGGAAAGTTTAGGTTTACTTTAAGTCAGGACACAGGTTCACGTGCACTGAAACATGATTTTTTTTTTTTAATCGTGGATGAAACTGAAATCTGCCCGTAAAATTGCAATTAAATTTTTTCTTAAAATGGTTAAGGCCTTAAAATGGTTAAGGCCTTAAAATGGTTAAGGCCTTCCATGGAGACATATGTTTAATGCTGTGCTGTGACTTTCAGCCAAAGCAGTGACATCTCCACAGAGACGCAGCTGTCTGACTGAAGCTCCAGACTGCACCTTTACACTAAAACGTTAAATGCAAAGTTGTCAAAGTGATATTGGACAGTAGATCGTAAATATGGTCATAAATCTAGTTTGATTTGCTCCTGTCGCCTTGTGTATTTGACTCCATGTGATTTTTATGATGTTATTGAATCCCGTGTGGATAATAAAGTGCTGTGATAAGAGTGCACACGTCAGAGGAGGCTTTGGGTTATGGCTCATTCCCTCTTTGTTTTTTTTTCCAGCAAACGTGTGCCGTGTGTCTGGAGGAGTTTAAGACCAAGGACGAGCTCGGAGTGTGCCCCTGCTCCCACGCCTTCCACAAAAAGTACACTCAACTCAGACAACACTCATGTACTATACACTGTGTTTGACAGTAGTTAGCAGTGGTAGTGGAGCCATACATTTTACTCAAGTTAAGTGTACTGCAAGGATAAGGACAAAGTCGTGGTTCTAGATCAGTGGTTCTTAACCTTGTTGGAGGTACTGAACCCCACTAGGTTCATATGCACATTCACCGAACCATTCTTAATTGGAAAAATAAAATATGTTTTATTCAAATTCAAAACACAGGTATATATATTTTATTGGTGCACACATTTATTTATTTATTTATTTATTTATTTATTTATTTATTTATTTATTTATTTATTTATTTATTTATTTGATATGGACATAACAATTGCATTGGACAAACCAGATGCATTGTTTCAAGTGTTATAGCACAAGTGCTAATTTACAACACCTGTCCACAGGAAGCTTTTAGAAAAGGTTCAAAGTAATAAAACATTAACAGTTAATAATGCAGCACATACAATAAAACGTTAAATTATGCATTTTCATGTGTACAGCTCTGTCCTGACATGTGAATCCATGTTGCACATATTCGTCCCACCACTTTCTGTTTTTGCTCGACATAGTTCGTATGAAGGGAAAATATTAAGACAGAAATTACACGACACCATCACGACAGTCACGGCCAATAACGGCCAAACGGGGCGAACCCCTGGGGTCCAATCGAACCCAGGTTAAGAACCACTGTTATAGAGGTTCATTAAACGCACTAGAGTTGATTTTTCACTGTCTTAAGAATGTGAAAAACAGAACTAAATGCAATTTGCTCAAATACATGGGGGCATATTGGACACAGGGCCTTTAAAGGGCGAGTAAAAAGTTATTGGGGGTAAAGTACTACTCAGCTTAGGGTGACCAGACGTCCCTGTTTACCCGAGACAGTCCCTGTTTTAAGCCCTGTGTCCCCTGTCCCAGCAGATTTATCCAAAACCACTGATTTGTACTTTTTTTATACCAGAAATGTCCCAGGTGTCCCTATTTTTAACCATTTTTGATCCCTGCCTACAGTAAAGAGAGGCATAAATTGTCATTAGTTTAGATAAAATACAGAAAAACTGCTTAAAAATGACCAAAACACAAAGAAAATGTGACTATACTGACTCACACTAGTACTGAGTGCATAACAATGTTCCTTAATTACACACTTGTTTCACAATTTTATTATTACCAACCACCACAAACCATGTCCCAGTTTTTTATTTTGAAGTTAATATAATTGGATTGACAAAACATTAAAAATAAAACACAAAATCGAAATTTCCAAAAGATAAAGCTTTAAAATGAGACAAACTAAATCACACCTGAAGGAGAGCGGCAAGAAACACAAAAGTTCAAATCATATCGTCACATACTGTAAATGTTGTCAACTGTACAGTAAGAACAGTTTTGCTCATGTAAGAGAACGATTACACAACAAAAACATTTAGGATAAAATATTTCAGACTTGTTTTTAACACGAAAAGTGTTAAAAACTATTTGAAAGTGAAATGGAAGTTATTTGCCAGAGTTGATGTGGTTGAAGTTAATTTATTTAATTTTATTTATTTATTCATAAAAGGGACAATACATATTTATGAACCATCCATCCATCTTCTCCCGCTTAATCCGGCTGGGTCGCGGGGGCAGTTTGCTGCCCAATACTCATAGCACCTGACCCCCCCTATGAACCCCTCTGCAGGTGGTGAGCCCACAGGAGGGTGGACAACATGGTCCTTGATGTTAGTTCATAGGGGTGCGGGCATGTTTTGGGTTGATGGGGGTAAACCCATCCAGACACGGGGAGGAACATGCAAACTCCACACAGAAAGGCCCGGGCGACCCGGGGATCGAACCCGCAACCTTCTTGCTGTGAGGCCTGAGTGTTGCCACTCAGCCACCGTGCCGCCATATTTATGAACATTTAAGTAAATATAGCCTATGGCTAATTTTCATCTCTAGTCCCTTGGCAGGTTGGTGGGAAATGATAAAACATACAAATATTCAACATTCACAATTATACAGTACAATACAAAAGATTATTATCAAAATACAACTATATATAAATATATATAGTTGTATTGCACATGTTGTATTGCACATGCCCAAGGTGCTGTTATGAATTGCACACTGCCCTAAAGTATTTTTATAGATAATGATTACAACTTTGCTCTTTTTCACATTCTTAGTAAATGATGTGTTGTTGTGTTGTTCGATCTCTTATGCAGCTGGTGTTGTGCTCCATGTTTCTTTTGCTCTATAAGAAAATGAACTTTGCCCAAATACAGATTTTCTAAAAGGCACCAGACGATCACCCCTGGTGCCTGCTCTTGTTGTTCTATCGTTCCTCTTTACAAAATTCTATTTCCAGTAGTTTTCATTCAACTTCCCTTAGTGTTGATTTGGCCCCTCCACCCACCACTTCAAACTCCCGCCAGAGAAGACCAGTCTGAACCAGTTTTGTTCAGAATTTCATCTTAAATGAACTCAAATAAAGTGTAAAAATAAAACACACACACAGATAACCCCGTTTACTCTCACAACATTAATATAACTCTTGATTTTGGGGTTAAACAGGAACTTTGGTCCAGCGTTACTTAATTAATATTTCCAAAAAAAATGTTTAATTAACTCTAGAACAGATTGGACTCATATAAACCCGAAGAAAATGTTAAAACTGATTCTGTGAGAGTCAATTTTAACACTCAGAAACACAGAAAAATATTGTGGACGGCCAAAATGCTTCACTTAATTCTGCATAATATTCACTGTATTTCTTTATAGGTTATAGGCAAGTGTATTTGTAGAGCCCAATTTGTACACAAGAAATACATTAAAAACACAATACAAACAAATCTATAAAAATGTATAAAAAGCAATAAATAGCATAATTGTTCTGACGTGCTGGTCGGACTGGTTAGAGTTTAGGTTGTGACTAAGCAATGAAAAAGTGAGGCTGCCTTATAAAAAAAAACAGCAGTGCAGCTTCGGTCCGTGCCTGAGGTAAAATGATGAAATATGTTTATTTTGTAATTCCAAATTATCTCAAACGGGCTGGACAGAGTGAACCAAAGTCTGTTTTACATAAGTAGGATTAAAAGTCTGTGGTAAAGGTGTGTTTTGTAACTGTTTTTTATCTTATAATAACACTTACAGACCAAAATAATTACAGACCAGCTTTGAAAAAGTACAAGTTTAATATTCTGAGACGTTCTGGGACAACATTGGCCAGCGACTCGGCTTATTACACCAATTTATAGACCAAAACGGGACGTATCTTGGACCTGATTTCCCTCATTTGTACCACCCACGTCTGTAGTTTCATCGTTACGCCCGAAGCTTCTGCACGTCTTCCGTTCGTCAAAGCTTTATTTAATGTTAAGGGCCGTTGATAATTTGCCCTCTGCGTTTGACCCGCCCTTCAACGCGTCAGCCACCGCTTTCTAAAACGCTTTTGTTTATTTAAACTGACAGTGACGATATTGAACTTTGGTGCCAGGTTTGGCCGTGGACAGGCCCAGTAATGACAGAGATATAAACCAACAAAACCACGTCGACTAATCTAAACGTGTCGGCTCCACAGCAGACTCCACCCGAGAGCTGTGCCCCGACTCCAGCTCAGGTTCAACTGTAGGGGCTTGTGATGTCGTGTGAAGGCCATTGTATAGTCGGCTACATAACGTGCGCCCTCCTCTGTGACGCCGCTCCATTGTCGGCCGTTTGTTCCTGGGTTAAATGTGAGGATCTGTTTTGGCTCTGGGCACATTCTCAAACAGCAGCAGGTTCAGTCGTGTTCAGCTCCAGGCTCGGGCGGAGCTCTGGAGCACTGACACACTTCACACTTAACCCTTTGCTGCAAACACACAGACACACGTTATTATTATCTGTGGTAAAATCGCAGTTTGACATCCGGTGAAAGGTCAGTGTGGTGTTAAACTAAACTGTCTTGCATTTATTCAACTACTTTTTCGCTCAAAAATACCTTCGAACATGAATTCTTACTGTGAGTAGGGTCCATAAAACCAGCCTGTAATTTGGCTTGCATGTCTCCATGGAGATTCTTCGGTTTATGGCCACAAACTGCAAAAAAGCTCGGCCAAAATTTAAGATATAAACACTTAAATCCATCAGAAAATGACTTAAAGGGAAATTCTGGAATTTTGGACATTTAGAAGTAAAACCAACCGTTGCATTTGAAGGATTTCTGTCTGAGCAGCAGCAGCAGTGAGTTGTACTTCCGGATAGAAGCTCAGCAGCAGCGGACTGATATATGAGAAAATAGTCCCTCAACATGCGACAATTCATGTGACGCAAGGTTAGTTTTACTTCAAACATTATACTCTGGACACAGACGTTCACAGGGACAGTCTGGAGTTCTAATAGTTGTGACTCGGGTGCTCTGTGGAGTGGGTAAAACTGTTTTTAGTGTCAGGACAACTATGGCCATTGACATGGAAATGAGGCTCTATGTCCAAAATTCTGAACTGTCCCTTTAAGGCGAGACTGAAAACTCCCCTCTTCTCCCTATAGCATTTAACACGAGCGAGTCAGGTTATCTTTGTGGTTTTTTGTAGTTTTTACATGGATTATGTTTTCTGTATAGAGTAGTAGAGTGTAGAGTCAATGACATGATTAAAATTTTCTGTCCAGTTGCAATTTCCTCAGTTAAAAGAGTTCAAACTTCATAATAATTCACCACATTTCTTCAGTACCTCTGACCTCCAGGAAACCTTTTTTTTTTTTTTTTCAAAAAATCATGAGTTATTCTGCATGTTTTTTGTACTTAAAGTGTTAAAATGTCATGTGGTGTGACCGTGCATCATGTGGTGCGACTAATAGCAGTAATTCTACGGCAGGAGTTTAATAACAGACAAAGTCGACTTGGGTGAACGGTTCTTTAGGCATTTTTCTTCATTTGATGCATTTTCCAGGGCAGTAGTTTGTTCATTAAACACAAGCAGGCGACTGTCATATTGAACAGCAAAAGAAAATATCAATATGCATTAAAAATCTAAAGAAACACAAACAGTTTGTTTCTGTAGACTTCATATTACTCAGAACTTAGATTAATATCCCAGCCATGTTTTAGAAAATAAAACAATTTTAAGGTTCTTCTTGGGTGCACCACATGACATTTTTGAATGTCGTAGCCAATTCGTGTAGATAAAAAAAACACTAAAAATGCTTCATATAAATGTTAAACATAGATTTATGCACCTGACACTGTAAATATTTGACAAAGTTCAATAGAAACTAATATATTATATTTTAAAATTTGCCTGTTGAAAATCCTTATACGTCTTTGACTCATATGTGTCGGCTTCTTCTGTTTTTTTGTTGACTTTTATGTGAAGCACTTTGGTCAGCTGAAATTGTTTTTAAATGGCCTATATATATTTTTTAAAAAGTGTGTTTTTAAACTCCACACATCTCCACTAGGATCATTTGAATTATGTAATTTCAGCCCTGCAATTGCTAATCTTTACTAAACTAAAGGTAAAAGGAGCTGTTAACCTTAAAACTAAACTGGAACAGAGCATTTTCAGCTTTGGAGGTCTGTTTTTGACATGACTTAAAGCTCACTGGAGTCACATTTGCATAATACAGATCCTTTAAATATATATTTTTTTACAATTTTTATGTCCAAAATATAAAATAATGAATCTTTTCCCGTGTTGTTTCTTCCAGGTGCCTTTTAAAGTGGCTGGAGGTCAGAAGTGTGTGTCCCATGTGCAACAAACCAGTGTGTCGCCTGCACCCGGAGCCTCCCCCGGACCCGGAGCAAGGGTAGAGCGCCCCCTGCTGCAACGGAGGAGGAGGAGAGACTGTTTACATTTGTGTCCAGAGCCCCAAAATTATCCAGAGCAAGGGTAGAGCGCCCCCTGCTGCAACGGAGGCGGAGAGACTGTTTACATGTGTGCCCAGAGCCCCTAAATGAGACAGAGCAAGGGATAAAGCGCCCCCTACTGTCCCTATACTGCACCAGAGGAGGACAGACTGTTTATATCTGCACCGAGAGCCCCAAAATGACCCAGAGCAAGTGCTAGAGCGCCACCTACTGTTTCTATACTGCCCGGAGGAGGACAAACAGTTTACATCCGTGACATGGAGCTGGGGGAGAGCTGCCGCCCACTGTCTAAGAGGGGCCATAGACGTTCCAATCTGCACCACTGACCCGCAGTGCCCCCGACTGTAACACAAGCAGATAGACTGTTTACATCTGCTCCTGGAGTCCCAAAGTCACCCGGAACAGGGGTAGAGTGCCCCCTACTGTCACCCTCCTGTAACAGACCTGACTGTTCACATATTGCACAGAGCCCTGGTGCCTTAAGGACTGGTGGATGTTTATGGTGCTGACCTTTCCTAAAGCAGAGCTGCTCAACCCCGCGCTTGTCGGCTTCTTAAGACATTTATATGGGGCCTTAAAGGTGCGGTCAAAAGAGTTCTTTAGCCGATTAAACATCCATGGCTTGTCCAAACTGACATCTCTCGTATGTTTCATATAGAGGGATATCATAACGTTTAATGTGATGATACAGTATCGATATCGTGTATTTTTTTGGTATTTTTAGACTTAGACAAACTTTATTGATCGACAAGGGAAATTATTTGGACACAGGAGCTCACTCATCACAATATAATATAATAACAAACAGAAAAAAAAAATAGAAATGGCAATAATAAAATCTACAGTTGTTTGTTCAGAGGAAAGAGACGCATTTTTGCGACACATTTGACATGTTCACTGTTTTCAGGATTAAAATGTTTGTGTTTCATATTCACGTTGCACAAGACGTGGTGTAAGCCAGATTCAAACAGCACCGTCCAATCGGATTTGTTTATTTCAGCAGCATGAAAGGTCATTGGTCAACCATAATTTACAAATAAAATCACATGTCTCACCCCTCAGATGAACAGAGCTTAGTTTTAGCTTCACTCATTGCTTCTGCAGAATTTTTTTTTTCATATTTGTTTTGATACGTACAGACCATGCATTTCCCCGATTGGCTAATCCACCTGTCAGTCATGTCCGTCTGAATCGTTCTTAAGTACGGGCTCTCTTACATCACAAACCAGGACCACGTTTGGAAACATGTGGGCTCTGTTCTGACAAAATGTAGGAAAAATGAGGAAAATGTCCCAGTTTCCTTCATCTCCATGTCACTGTAGTGTTCCGTTATGTTTGGCTCATCCACAGTTCCAACTGTACCTCAGTTTTCATCATTCCCCACCGACGCACACCTCTGAGCGCGCTGGGTACATGTGATTAGAAGAGACGAGGGCACCGAATTCCAGATGATTCCAAACAGCACCTGGGTCAGTGACATGATGCCTACATTTTCTGTCCAGTTGCAATTTCCTCAGTTCCTCAGTTAAAAGGTAACCACCGAAACATCAGCAACGCGACGATAACAGCCGATAAAACGGAGCGTCAGGGGCAGAGGAGACACAGAGACGCAACATACAAACTCGGGATATAGTGAAAATAAAGACTCACCTAATGTAAAGTGACACATTTAAAGTGCAGCATTTCGCCCACATTATTGATAGAAATTGTCCCCCACAAATGATGACATCCAAAACCGCACTATTAATCCAACTGTGTTCTTTAAATGGAAAAACACAGTGTTTCCTCACGTATGTTTGTTTACATCCACACAGAGTGCGGTGAAGCTGCAGATTAGCGATAGCGACTCTACTTCCTGTGGACTTTATCTCCAATTTTTTATGCTTTTACAATCCTGTATCTGAAGTATTGCTCCACATTTCACAAATAATAATAACACAGTTTTGACTTGTGTCTAAACTAGAAGTGCAGAGCTCTGATCTTTGAACACTTCAGAGTCTCAGAGTGAGTGGTTTTACAGTAGACAGGAAACAGCTGACGCCGTCGCGCTCACAGCTTTATATCCCGTGGTCCGCAGCGTGTCCCACTGCAGTCTTTGTGATCGAAGATTTTAAGTCTCATAAGTTTCTCCTCGTGTCTGTGGTGTTTGCGCTTTTTGTTGCACGTTTAAAAATTTAAGGTTATTCTCGGTCGCACCACATGACATTTTACACTAAAAATGCTTAATATAAATGTTAAGCATAGATTTATGCACCTGACACTGTCAATATTTGAAAAGGTTCAATGGAAACTTTTTTTTATTTTTTTATTTCCCTCTTGAAAATCCTTATACACCATTGACCCTCACACGTCTGCAGTCTTCATTTTACCAACCACCTCATTTACTTCAGTGGGTTTGATCACAGTTGGCAAGTTCAGTGTCGGGAATTCCACCGGAAGTTCTCATCGCATGTTTCTAAACGTCTTCCTGGTTTGTGACGTAATTGTGAAACGCGAATAGAGCCGGAAAAGTTGGAAATCCTAGATCCCGAGGGAACCATGGTGTAACTTTGAGCAAAGCATCTGTATTTCACTTTTGTTCTTTTAATTTCCACTGAAAAGCATGAGTCCTCTACTCTGAGCAGGCTCGCATCTCCACAAACCTGGAGAAGGGGCTCATTCTGCTTGTTTCCATGGAGATGTTGCTGTTCCTGTGGGTATAACATTGCGCAGTGGGCCATAAAATATCTGTCTCCATGAAGAACAGTCGTATGAAGTATGTTTTTAACTTGACATGCCACCTCCAGAAAGTTACACAGTGTTACTTTAACTAGCTGCAACCCTCATTTCTTCAAAAAACTATACAGATGTACCCATGGGAAACCTACTCAGACACAGGGAGAACATGCAAACCGAAGTCTTTCTTTGTCTTAAACCAAAGCTGATCTTCTGAGTGCCTCGACAGCAGCTCTGCTTTTGGAAAACATTTGACAATCTCCAGCTTTCTGTCCAATTTGCACCGTGCAGACATGAAAAGGACAGATTAAGGCCTGGGAAACCTCTGCAGCCAAATATGAAACACACTTACAACACAGTTTGGGCTTTTGAAGAAGTCTTTGTGAACCCGGGACTTCAAATAGAACTCAAAATGTGCGGCAGAAACCAAAAAACAGTAAGAAGATTGTAAAACTTGTGTTGTTTAAATCAGAGAAGGGAAAGCAGGGGAAAACTCGATGACAGATTTAGTGAAATGTAATGTTGTTTTAAAGATTGAACTAAATGGGACTCACTGGTTTTAAGTTATTTCTAATGTTGTTTTTATGTCTAACTGGTTTCAATAAAGGTGTGTTTGTCAAACTGCCTGAGAGTTTCATCCATCCATCCATCTTCTCCCGCTTAATCCAGCTGGGTCGCGAGGACAGTTTGCTGCCCAATCCTCATAGCACCTGACCCCACCTTTGAACCCCTCTGCGGGTGGTGAGCCCACAGGAGGGTGGACAACATGGTCTTTGAGAGGTTGAGAGTTTCATCATTTTTATTTTAGGCATTTATTGTACTTCTCCACCTCTTGTCACAGATCTGACCTGTAACTCGTCACCTCGTTGTCAGGTATACAGCAGCAGCACAGTCATACATACATTTACCTATAAAATCCCAGGCAAAGCACGAATCACGAATGGAGACGAGCAGGTGGTGGACCCTCCTCAGCGTGATTCCAGCTCCCATAGATGAATGTTGTTGTTGTTGTGTCCTTGGGCAAGTCACTTAGCCCACCTTGCCCCCAGTGTTTGTGTGCACTGGTGTATGAATGTGTGCGTGAATGGGTGAGTGGTTCCTTGAAAAGCGCTACATAAAAATTACCATTTTTTGCTTAATAGACCTTTAAATAAAAGTTAAAGGGCCCGTATGACACTATTTTCCCATGTATGTTCTAATATTGTTTCCTCATCACAAACATTTACACATGGATGACACGCAAATTCGTGAAGCGTTCCTCATTTTTGGTGCAATAATGTAAGATGGTGCAATAATGTAAGATGGTGCAATAATGTAAGATAGTAATTTATTGTATATATAGTTTTTAATATAGTTTTTAGATTGCAATTTATTGTATATATTGTCTTAAGATACCAATTTATATGATACATAGTTTCATAATCCTTATCTTTTTAGATCCTTATAGTGTTTGTCTATTTTTAACTTAACTGTACTTCTATTGCTGCTACTGTTTCTTGCTGTTCTCTTTACTGTGCGTTGCAACACTGAAATTTCCCCATTGTGGGACAAATAAAGGATATCTTATCTTATCTTATCTATGTTTAACACAAACCCTGCAGATTTAGGCTAAGTTCTTCTGTCAAACAGAAAACACTCTGCTCCACTTGAAAACTATAACTACATGACATCACGAGGTGGAACAGAGCATTTTGGGCTTTGGAGATGTAGACAGACTAATAATAAAGAGTTACTCAACATGTGTGAATGAAGCACAACACAACTCTGGGTATGTTTCTGAGGACAACGTTAGAACACGGCAGCTCACAAGACTCCATTTTGTGTAATATGGGACCGTTAAAGCCCCGTTTTCCTCAAATATTGTGCTTTAGCTGCTTGAGAATAAAATCACAGTATTGATTTTAAATAAATAAATACACAATTTTGCTGTAAAATTACACAAAGTGCGAGTAAAAAGTTCAGTGTTCTAAAATGAAAGGAAACGGGTGTCACAAAAGACTTAAACCACATGTAACAGACTAAAAGCACCTAACTGTATTTGATTATAGCGGATAGTGTAATTCAGCAGTGCTCTTGACCCGAGCCTCCCTCAGAGCGAGCACCCCCTCTGCCAAGTGCCTCTCCCCTGTCATTAGTCCAGCCTTATCTCTTTTAAAGTGGTGTTTGGCGTTGACTGCGCCGCATTACAGTGTCCTCCTGTAAGCCTTTGTGTACACTCGGATGTCACCACTTCAGTTGGGATTCCACATGTGCGGTTTCACAGTCTGCGGCGACTGATCCGAAACATCTGGAACAGGCGTCGGACATCGCGAAGAAGCAGCAAATACATGTTGGAGTGAATCATCTCTGATATCGCACCGTCTCTGGCTGCATAGAGTGAATGAGAGGGAGAGCATGCAGTTTCAATTACACTGTTGATCTAAAGGTTTTTAATGGAAATGAACGTTGATAGGAAATATTACAGAGGAGAAACTGCTCTTAAAAAAGTTCCGAAGATATCAACCAAACGAATGAAGCCCAAAACTAATTATCTGATCTGCGTCAATGGTCTAATCATCGCCAAACCATATATCCTCCTGAGACCCGAGCTTTTGTCTGGTGTGCATTTTTCATTTCTTCTTGCTATTTGGGATAAGTAGGACCTACTAAGTAAGTCTTCTGTATGACACCATTGGTTCAAAAATGTAAAAACATTAAAATGTATAAATAAATTACAAAAAACAAACAAACAGCAATTAGCTGTTTATTTCAAGCCTTAAACCTGCCAAATGTGACGTAGGTCGACCGTGAGCGGGTTGGGGTTCAGTGAGTGAGGTTAAAAACACACAAAAAGGCCTGAAAATGTGGTCCACAGTTTTAATTTTTTATGGTTTTCAATCGTTACAAAAAAAAGTAGAGGTGCAAAAAAGTGGAGACAGGCAGCAGTTTCCCTATAGCAGCAGAAACGTCCAGCGATTTATAACTGTAAACTCATCTAAATATTCCCAAGTTTACCTAACAACATGTACAATCAATAATATAACACAGTCCCAATGTCTTCAAACGAGGACATGACATTTCCTGATGCTCTCGTCTGCTGTGGTCAATAAAATGTGTCAAATTTTAATGCCAAATGAAGATACATTAAGATACATGAAGAGACATTATTGTACATAAATACACTGGTTTTATTCATAAATTTTGCATCTAAACTTTACCATGCAGTTTTTTTACTTTACTGAGCTGCTGTAGAGGTTTTTAGTTGATTACAGGTGAAAGTTTAAAATAATTGAAAATCATGGTGCTAAGAGGCAAAAATGTAATGTCCTCGTGTGGGGCCACAGGGTCTCAAGAGGCTAAAGCACTTTTGTACTTGGATGAGTAATGTGGAAGTGTATTGCTAAAGTACACGAGTATGCACTGGCTGAATATGAAGTCAAACCTTCACCCGTGAACGTTGATTTACCCTAACTGTGCTTTCCAAACATTTAATCCTCGTGAAGTACAGTTTTAACTTGACACACCACCTCCAGAAAGTTCCATGGTGTGACTTTAGCTCGGCTTTATCTCTTCATGTTTTGATCAGGATCTATCTGGACACGCCCAGAGGAAACCCAGCCAGACACAGGGAGAACATGTAAAAAATTTGGTTTGGGAATGAAAAGAAATTGTAGTTCCAGTTTAATAACAATATGATATTTCTCTGTGATTTGTACGCCTTTTTTTGTTTTTCCTTTTTAGTCTTCATGCTGCAGCCTTAAACCAACGCTTATCTTTTTAATAACACCTCAGTAACAGCTCTGCATTTGGAAAATATTTGACAATCTCCAGATTTCTGACCAATTTACACCGGTCAAAGAAGAAAAGAGATGACGAAAGATTACAGACCTGTAGAACAGCTTGTGCAGCCAAAAGTGAAATCTCAAAAGTGGTTTTGGACTTTATGGAACCTGGACTTAAAATGGACCTGGTTGGGTTTTCTCCAGTATTTAACCTAAGACCTCCTCCAGGTCCTGACCAAGACTAACTCAAGATCTGGAGATGTCCCACTGCTCCTGACAGGTTTAAGAGACACTGAAGGATGGGTCAAATGCCAGTTTAACCTAGAGACAGAGAAACAATGAAGGATGGGTCAAATGCAGGTTTAACCCAGAGACACTGAAGAAAAGGTCAAATGCATGTTTAACCCAGAGACATTGAAGAAGGGGTTAAATGAAGGTTTAACCCAGAGTCATTGAAGGATGGGTCAAATGCAGATTTAACCCAGAGACACTGAATCATGTGTCACATTCAGGTTTAACCCAGAGGCACTGAAGGATGGGTCAAATGCAGGTTTAACTAAGGAACATTGAAGGATGAGTCAAATGCCTGTTTAACCCAGAGACAGAGAAACAATGAAGGATGGGTCAAATGTAATTTTTAACTCAGAGACAGTGAAGGATGGGTCAAATGCCAGTTTAACCCAGATACACTGAAGGATGGATAAAATGCAGGTTCAACCCAGAGATACAGCAACACTGAAGGATGGGTCAAATGCAGATTTAACCCAAGGACATTGAAGAATGGGTCAAATGTTGGTTTAACTCAGAGACACTGAAGGATGGGTCAAATGCAGGTTTAACCCAGAGATACTGAATAATGTGTCAAATCCAGGTTTAACCCAGAGACACTAAAGGATGGATCAAATGTAGGTTTAAACCAGAGATACGGCGACATTGAAGGAGGGGTCAAATGCAGATTTAACCCAGAGACACTGAATCATGTGTCAAATTCAGGTTTAACCCAGAGGCACTGAAGGATGGGTCAAATGCAGTTTTAACTAAGGAACATTGAAGGATGAGTCAAATGCCAGTTTAACCCAGAGACAGAGAAACAATGAAGGATGGGTCAAATGTAATTTTTTTTTAACTCAGAGACAGTGAAGGATGGGTCAAATGAAGGTTTAACCCAGAGATATTGAAGGATGGGTCAAATGCCAGTTTAACCCAGATACACTGAAGGATGGATAAAATGCAGGTTCAACCCAGAGATACAGCAACACTGAAGGATGGGTCAAATGCAGATTTAACCCAAGGGCATTGAAGAATGGGTCAAATGTTGGTTTAACTCAGAGACACTGAAGGATGGGTCAAATGCAGGTTTAACCCAGAGATACTGAATAATATGTCAAATGCAGGTTTAACCCAGAGACACTGAAGGATGGATCAAATGTAGGTTTAAACCAGAGATACGGTGACACTGAAGGAGGGGTCAAATGCAGGTTTAACCCAGAGATACTGAATAATGTGTCAAATCCAGGTTTAACCCAGAGGCACTGAAGGATGGGTCAAATGCAGTTTTAACTAAGGAACATTGAAGGATGAGTCAAATGCCAGTTTAACCCAGTGACAGAGAAACAATGAAGGATGGGTCAAATGTAATTTTTTAACTCAGAGACAGTGAAGGATGGGTCAAATGAAGGTTTAACCCAGAGATATTGAAGGATGGGTCAAATGCCAGTTTAACCCAGATACACTGAAGGATGGATAAAATGCAGGTTCAACCCAGCGACAGAGAAACAATGAAGGATGGGTCAAATGTAATTTTTAACTCAGAGACAGTGAAGGATGGGTCAAATGAAGGTTTAACCCAGAGATATTGAAGGATGGGTCAAATGCCAGTTTAACCCAGATACACTGAAGGATGGATAAAATGCAGGTTCAACCCAGAGATACAGCAACACTGAAGGATGGGTCAAATGCAGATTTAACCCAAGGGCATTGAAGAATGGGTCAAATGTTGGTTTAACTCAGAGACACTGAAGGATGGGTCAAATGCAGGTTTAACCCAGAGATACTGAATAATATGTCAAATGCAGGTTTAACCCAGAGACACTGAAGGATGGATCAAATGTAGGTTTAAACCAGAGATACGGCGACACTGAAGGAGGGGTCAAATGCAGATTTAATCCAAGGACATTGAAGGATGGGTCAAATGCTGGTTTAACCCAGAGACACGCCTGCTTTAGTTGTGGTCATACGTTTCCCATAAAATGTTCCCATAGAGCCATAAATGTAGACTTTGAAACAAGATATAGATGCTCACGATATTCAAATCAAAGGTCCAACATTAGAACACAGATCAGAAAATAGCAGAATTTGGGCCTTTTGGTCGTCGGCCTGTATAAAAATATTCAGTACAAAGAACTTTTTACATCTAAACACTGACCAAAGCGTCCGACCGTTTTTTCCCATGTAAGTGTATTCTCGTCTCGTGCATACTTTTCCCCACATGTAAACAAGAGCCGCTGAGCTTTTCTTTTTTTCCCCCCCGCTTTTTTATTGTCCCTTTTCCCGACACAGAGCTCCAAATCCGGCGATGAGTGAACGAGGAGCAGGACCAAACCAAACTCTGCGGTTAAAACTTTACGGCCATTCCCAAAAGTTTGTGTTTTCCTGCAGTTCGGATCATCTATTATAGTAAGAGGTCTGTCATAGCAATCCAGACCAGGGCACAGGCAAATAGAGTAGAGAGGGTAGTAGTAGTGGTAGTAGTAGTGGTAGTAGTGGTAGTAGTAGTAGTAGTAGTAGTAGTAGTAGTAGTAGTAGTAGTAGTAGCAGTAGTACCAGCAGAAGACAGATAGAATATAAGTCATATTAGTTGTAGTCGTAGTTCTAGCAGTAGTGGATAGAAAGGTGAATAAGGCAGATAGATAGAATAACAGTAGTAGTAGTATTAGTAGTATTAGTAGTATTAGTAGTATTAGTCGTTGCAGTAGTAGAATTAGGAGTGATAAGTAGAAGTTGTAGCAGTAGGAGTATTACTAGTGGTAGAATCAGGAGTTATAAGTAGAAGTAGTAGTAATAGTAGTCACACAGTAATAATAATAATAATAATAATAATAATAATAATAATGATAATAAATATAGCCGCAAGCCGTGCCCCACAAACACACCTTACCCCCTAAGCCCTAACTCCTAAATAAACCCTAACTCCTGACACTAACCCCTGACCCTACCTGAACTCCTAACTCTAACCCTAATCTAACCCCAGCCCCAACTCCAGCCCTAATCCTAACACTAGACTTAACCGTACCCCTAACCCGAACTTTAATCCTAACCCTAACATAGTATTAACCCTAACCCCAACCTCTAGCACTTAACCCCACCCTAACTCTAACTGTAACACCACCTTAACCTTAAACCTGCCATTTTTCTCAATTTTTGTATGTGTTGATTTTTTTTCTTTTCAAATCCAAGATGGTGGACTGGCAGTTTGGGAGGGGGCATGGTTACAATATACTTTTTTGTTCCTATTCCCATGATGCATCTGTGTACCAAATTTGGTTTGGCTACACCAAAGTTTTTGTCGGGCGTCCTTTTGACGAGGACAGATGTTTGGGCTGTTGCCATGGCAACACGATGGGAAATGGCATGGGGGCGTCTTTGACTTTTTTGATTGAGACCATGTCACAAACGTGTGTACCAAATTTTATATGTCTACGACAAAGTGAATTTTTGCTGTGCCATGCAATCTCCCTAGGGGGCGCTATCACGCCCATTTGAGATTTTCTTATATAAAGCTGTTCAGGGTCGGGGTGTCCACCAACAATTGAAGTTTGAGCAAAATCAGCCAAAGTTTGTACGAATTATCACTCGTCAAAGTTTGATGGCGAGCCACAAAAATGAACCCGAAATTTGAGCCGTTGTCACGGCAACACTGTTTGATCTTTTAAAAAGCTTTTAACAACTTTTAATGTCCCACTTGTCGAGATGACACAGAATGATTCTGGTGAGGTGCTGCTGTGTCAAAAACCCTACGACAAGTTCGCTAAAGTACGATGACATGAAAATGCGCCATCGCTGCCAGGTCACACAATCAGTCCAATATGGCTGACTTCCTGTTGGTTGCCTAGTAACCGTGTAATTGTTTTTTGTTTGGAACGACAAGACCTATCCACCACCCGAATTTCGTTTGTCTATGACAAAGTTCATATTTCAGGTATAGCCATAGGCGCAATGTATTTTGATTTTGAGTTTTTTTATGTAGAGTATTTGTAAATTCCTATTTTGACATTCTTGAATTATGTGCAAAATTTCGTGAGTTTTCGTGAGCTATAAATATGGCCCCTTCGACATGGGGCTTGGATACAGCTTGATGTCGGGAGTGTGTTTGGGGGACAGGAGGAGCTTCGCGCTACTTTTGTCAGCAATGTTGACGATGACTTGTTAGCAAGAACAAATATGCATGTCCCATGACAGGGCGAAGGCTCGGGCCTAATAATAATAATAATAATAATAATAATAATAATAATAACAATAACAATAATAATAATAATAATAATAATAACAATAATAATAATAATAATAACAATAATAATAATAATAATAATAATAATAATAATAATAATAATAATAATTGACGCATTTCTGGACACCCAAGGTCGCCTTACAACAGCTATAGCGCTTTTCACAGAAACATGTCCCCAAAGACGCTTTACTCAGCATTATTAACAGTAGTAGTAGTAGTACTAGTAGTAGTATTGAGAGGCTTTCTGAAAACTCACACATCTACTTTATACACTATTTTGTTTTGACAATGGCGCCCCTCGAAGGACAAACCCGGGAATTACAATGGATTTAAAATCCATTGTAATTCCTCTGTTTGACCTCTCATTGCCTCATCCCAAAAAGTAAAAGTAGCATTGTAACTACAGAAAGGTGCATTCAGATCATATATATATATATATATATATATATATATATATATATATATATATATATATATATATGTGTGTGTGTGTGTGTGTGTGTATTGTAATCAAAATCAGAATACAATCTTAAATAAAATCATTTAATGTTAGCACTAAAACAGTAAACATTAAACTCTAGGCGTATAAAATGTGTTAAATTAAGTCTGAACATGTTTTAAAGTTGGCTCAGACTCTTGTGAATGGACTGAGAGTGAACGTAAAGACGTAAAGACGTAAAGACGTGAAGATGTGAAGACGTATAGAAGCCTGTGCCACGTGACCTGAAAGTAAATGCGGAGTTTGTTTTTGTTTTAAGCGAAAATCAACGGGAAAAAGTCAAATTACACGTTAACAGGAACAAACAGGAAGTAGACACGTCAGGACTTCAAAATAAAAAAGCTGTTGGCTTCTTCAGAACTGAAACGGTGCTGCGCTGGGTTGGTCTAGGTTTGCTGAATGTCTCTCTGCGCTCTCCACCCTGAAGAGCTGAAATCCGGTTGTGACTTAATCCTGAATTGTAATGTTTATGACCCGAAATTGACTTTTGAGAGTTTTAAACTATGTTATAATGTAGTTACCTCCTCAAAAACAAACTTGGAGTTGTGTTTGTTTCATTCATTTGAGTAACCCTTTATTATTAGTCTGTCTACATCCCCCAGGCTCAAAATCCTCTGTGTCACCGTGTAATGTCATGAAGTGGTACTTTTCAAAATGTGTTTACCTTTAGTTCATTATCTAGTGCAGGGGTGTCAAACTCATTTTGGTCCGGGGGCCGTATGCAACCTACTTTGATCCCAAAAGGGCCGGATCAGAAAACTCAGTTCTCTCTTCAAGTTATCGTATTTTTCTCTGTGTCTCGTAGTGGTGTTTAAGATTATATTCCTCGAGCAACGCCACTTGTTCCAAACACACTGAGCACAGATTTCCCATTCACCTCTGTCAACAAATAAGAATTAGACTATTTTTCTTGGGAAATCCTGAACTCAGCATCTGCTTTTCTCATTTTTTGACATTTTGCTGATGAGGGTCACGGTCGACAGTCAAAACGATCGTCCTTTAAGAGCGTTTGGAAAGAGGAAAGTCTTCATTTGTGCTGCTCTGGTGGGAGTCGCAACGTACAGAAACGCCGGAGACGCTGCTATGCTAAACGGTGCAGAAAATTAACAGAAAAATCTGAAAATTGTAAGTATTTTAATAGAAAAATCAGCCGAGGGCCAGATTAAAGGTCTTGGAGGGCCGGATCTGGCCCCCGGGCCGCATGTTTGACACATGTGACCTAGTGCAATTGAAGTTTAATATCACTCTTGTGCAAGCCCAAGATAACCCTTCCACCTGATACCAGAAATAACGTGTTATTGAAGTATTCTGTTTTCAACATTCAGTTTTGTTCGATCAGGTTCATTAGTTCTTCACATTTTAATAATTTACAGATTCTTTTAGTCAGACCTGTAGTTTGATATCGTGGCCATTGGACATATTTTGACATCTCCATGGAAACAAGAAGGTGACAAACCCCAACCAAAAAGTTACATAGCAGACATCTCTTAAAGTTCGTCAGTCGTTGCAGTAAAGCGTGTTTTCCTGCAGCGATGGATCACGGCAGGACTTCCTTGTTCTCGAAATGCTTGAGTGACGTTTCCTTGTGATAAAATTAGACTGAAGCGAGAGGCCCGGAATGAGTCTGTCGTGTTCATAGACTCGTGCATCTCTCCACTGGTCATGAACACCACAGAAGGAACTGCGACACTGAGTCAAAGATTTTAAACTCGTCAATTAACACTGCAAAAGGTAAATGCGATTTTATTTTGTGGTCAGGGTTCGGGTTCATTTATAGGATTATAGCTTATTAACAAATGAGGCATTAATGGTCTTAAAGGTGTGAAACTCCACGGAGACAAACAACAGGAACCAGGTTATATAGTAAGAATGCTTAGAGGTAGTTTTGAGCAATAAAAACACTTTAATAAAAGCTCGATAGAATGATTTAAAGGTCCTATATCACGCTAAATGGACTCTTGTGAGTTTTAAACCAGGTTTAAAATGCTGTGACCTCTTCAAAAACACACCTGGAGTTGTGTTTTGTTTCATTCATGTTTGAGTCACACTTTATTATTAATCTGTCTACATCTCTCAGGCACAAAATGCTCTGTTCCCCGTTGCGGTGTCATGAAGCAGTAGTTTTCAAGTAATAATTATTAATGACTAATTAATCATTGCATTTATATGACACTTTTCAAGACACCCAAAGCGCCTCACAGTTCCTTAGTCACTCACTCCACGCTGTAGCACCGGACTTTCCCAGCGGTCTCTCATCCAGTTACCAACCAGCAGACCGGCCCCGCTGAGCTTCCGTCAGGTTAACTGCTCCTTTTACCTTTAGTTCAGCAGACAATGGAAATACCAGGGCTGAAATGATCCAAACTTTTAGAGTAAAACTGTATGGAATTTAAAAACACAGTGGAGCACTTCCTGTATTGCTACATGACATCACAAGGTGGAACAGCGTTTGAACTCAAAAATGAAATATGCAGGTCCAGATATGTTTTTGATGAGGAAGCAATAATAGAAAAGAGATAAAAAGAGAGAAATAGAGAGAGAGATACTTTGTTAATCCTGAGGGAATTCAAGTTTTGCAACATCTCAGTGCCTTTGTGTGTCACAGGTCTCAGGTCAGTTTTTTTTTAAAAGCTGTTTATTTAAAAAGGGACAATGCATATGTGAACATGAGGGAACATGTAAATGTGCCAGATTGATGTAAGAACATGACATCTATCAGGCCCGTAGCCAGACTTCCAAGGGGGGTGGGTCGTTTTTAAAGCCAAAAGTGACCTTTTTATACGGGTGCCTTTGCGACCCAGTGATCCAGACTTTCAGTACTAAACTTGTGTATTTTTATTTATGAAGACTCAATTATTTGTTTGTTTTGGTTAATATTCATTTACTTCACTTGTTATCTATTACATTATCTATTGTAATTATGCATATATTGTTAAATTATTATAAAAATACAACCAATTATATAAAGTTATTTGCTTATAAGAACTGGAATTTATTAAATATGAAACAAATCTTTATTAGCATTTTAGAAATGGTTTACAGTATATCGCATTTACAGCACTCAGCACTATTTAAAAAAAAAATTTTTTTGGCTACGGGCCTGTCTATAGACACATAGATATACAACACAACAAACATGCAGGACATGTTAAAACGAGCAGACAGTTAATCAACAGAGAACGCACGTTAGTGGTATAAAATGTAAAAAAAAAACAAAAAAAAACACTAAATTTAGAAAGAGTTTAAAGGAGGACTGGTCAGGTATGGTCAGCAGATCTGTGTCAGGACAGTTTGAGGAGAGGAAGAGCCAATAAATCCCCTGATGTGATGCTAAAAACTGAGCTCTAAAACTGAAAGCTTCAAAATCTGATAATAAAAATAAATAAATAATAAAAATAAATAAAATTAAAAAAAAAAAAAAAGCATTTAGGGAATATGTTGTGTGTAACTCCCTTGTAATCTCAGCTATATACGTATTATAACTTAAACTACTAACAAGTAACAGTACCTTACGCTGAAAGTCCCGCCCCGGAAGTCGGCGTGCAGTCTGCCGTTCTCTGCCCGCCCGGAGCTGCTTCTCCTCGGTCAGCTCAGACAGAGGAGCCGCTGGTACGGACGGAGCCGGGTAACTTTCCGGAGCACTTTCTTCAACGGAAAACACAAGGAATCCACTTCATAACTATCGCAAATACGTGACAACAACTACGATCACACGTAAAAATGGGAATATAATGTTTTTTAACGTTTTAAATCACGACGGAGGAGCGGTGGAGGAGATTTCTTCCAAGTCCGGCGCTGAAGGAAAGAGGTACGGCGTATTGTGTTTTTGCATCTTTTCCCGCTGTGAATGGTTTGATTTGCTGCAGTTTTTGCACATGGAACGGGGAGAAGAGCGTGTGTTAAGAGTAGGGCAGAGTAATTAGCGAGGTGTTCGTTAGTTTGGGGTGATTTTTGGAGAAGAAAAGGGCACTTTGTTGGGGAGATCCCGCGGGACTTGACGCGTAACGCCACCTGTTGCCTTTACGCCACACCATAACCAAGGCTAAACCGGGACTAGACCGGGGCTAAACCAAGATAGAATTAAGTAGAAATAAACCAGGATTAAAGCAAGAAATTAGCCAGGTCTAAACCAGGTCTGAACCATACATAAACCTGGAATAAACCAGGAATAATCTGTAACAGAACAAGACAATATGAGGACTAAACCAGGGCTAAAACCAAGACTAAACCAGATCTAAACCAGGTCCAAACTAGAAATAAACTAGTAATAATCTGGGGCAGAACAAGACAATACCAGCACTAAACCAGGACTAAACTAGGAATGAACAAGGACTAAACTAAAAAAATTAATCAGGACTAAACTAGGAACAAACCAGGAATAATCTGGGACAGAACAGGACAATACCAGGAATGAAACCTAGAAATTGACCAAGTCTGAACCAGGACTAAACCATGATTTAACTAAGATTTAACCAGGAATAAACTAGGAATGAACCAGGACTAAACTAGGTCTAAACTAAGAACAAACCCTGGACAAAACCAAGAATAAACCAGATCTAAACTAGGAATAAACTAGTAATAATCTGGACCTGAACAGGACAATATCATGACTAAACCAGGACTAAACCAAGAAAATGACCAGTTCTAAACCAGGTCTAAACTAGAACTAAACCAGAGCTAAACTGGGAATAAACTAGGAATAATCCAGCAATAATCTGAGACAGATAGGACAATACCAGGACTAAAACAAGAAATTGACCGGGACTGAACCAAGACTAAACCATGATTTAACCAAGATTTAACCAGGAATAAACCATGAATAATCTGGGGCTGAAATGGACAATACCAGGACTGAACTAGGACTAAGGAATACACAAGGAATGAACCAGGTCCCAACCAAATCTCAACCAGGACTAAATCAGGTCCAAACTAAGAATACACCAGAAATAAACTGGGAATAATCTGGGTCTGGTCTAAACCTGGCCTAAATCAGATTTAAACTAGGTTTTATCCAAGAATAAAACCAGGACTGAACCAGAGCAGAAAAAATGCTCTAAATCTAGGACTAAACTGCGTCATAACCAGAAGGAAAAAAGGCTGTTAAACAGTTGCTTGGTTGAATACATCTTAAACTGAAACAGGTCTAAACTAGGACTAAACCAGGCCAAAAGTGGGTTAAAACTGGGATTGCTTAATAACATAAGTAGGTAAACAAGGAACAGAGAACTAAGTAGATTTTGGCACCTAAAACCATAACACGAGTAAGAAACCTGGACTGAAACCAGCAGTGATGGACCCAGACTGAACCGTTTCTTAAGATTTCTATAAAATGAATTTACTTTTACTATACTATCGCTAAGTAAGGCTTAAAAAATGTATTAATTAAAATTATTTTACTATATGAATTGTCATATTTATCTATTGAACACTTGTTATGTGGACCATGCACAGACTCCACACCAGGCAACAGGGCAGTGATGACCTGGAAATGACACAGGAAATGTTAAATGGTGTTTTTAATGGAAAAAAAGAGCTTTGTAAATTGCTTAAAATATACATGTAGCCTCATCTCTCTATATGGTAGTACTTTCCTATGTATATGGCAGTACTTTCCTATGTATATGGTAGTACTTTCTTTGGCATATGATAGTACTTTCTTTGGTATACGGTAATACTTTCTTTGGTATATGGCAGTACTTTCTTTGGTATATGGCAGTACTTTCTTTGGTATATGATAGTACTTTCTTTGGTATACGGTAATACTTTCTTTGATATATGGTAGTACTTTCTTTGATATATGGTAGTACTTTCTTTGGTATATGGCAGTACTTTCTTTGGCATATGATAGTACTTTCTTTGGTATATGATAGTACTTTCTTTGGTATATGGCAGTACTTTCTTTGATATATGGTAGTACTTTCTTTGGTATATGGCAGTACTTTCTTTGGTATATGATAGTACTTTCTTTGGTATATGGCAGTACTTTCTTTGATATATGGTAGTACTTTCTTTGGCATATGATAGTACTTTCTTTGGTATATGGTAGTACTTTCTTTGGCATATGATAGTACTTTCTTTGGTATATGGCAGTACTTTCTTTGATATATGGTAGTACTTTCTTTGGCATATGATAGTACTTTCTTTGGTATATGGCAGTACTGTCTTTTATATTACCATGACGGCTCATATCTGTGTAATCTCTGAGTGGTTTATCCTTGTTCTGATTTTATGTATTTATTTATTTGGCAGGGACAGTGCAGTCAGACATAGATACAAAACATAGTTTGCAGCTGATGTGAAGCATACAGAGTGTTAGCAAATGCTAATTTTCAATTCCCGTCCCCGGCTGGGCTTTTCTAAAATTACACTACAATAATAAAAAAAAACGTTAAAATATGTTTCCATTATATAAATAACATATATATAACACTCACTCTTTTAGGGCTGCAGCTATCGATTATTACAGTAATCGATTATTCTGTCGATTATTTTGTTCGAATAATCGAGTAATCGTTTGTTATTGTCGTGTCTACTTTGCACATGTTAAGTACACACCACCTGCACTGACAGATACACTAGGGCTGGGCGGTATACCGTTTGAACCGGTATACCGGTAATTTTTATTTTTATGATATGAATTTTTTATTTACCGCCATACCGTGTGTGCGCGCATATGTCGGCAACACAGAGCGGCGGAACGTCGCACAGCGGTAGATTGAGCGGGGGCTGTTTTTCAGTGTTACACCAAACAAGCCAACAAGCCAGGTAAGGATAGCGAGTTGAGTAGAAAGTAAAATCTGCATCTTCTCCCCAATCTCTGCGTAACGTTGGCACTGCAGCACAAAACACTACACAGACGTCCCTGGTAGGCGCGTTTGCTAAAGGGACCGTCTGTGTAGTGTTAGGCGCGTTTGCTAAAGGGACCGTCTGTGTAGTGTTAGGCGCGTTTGCTAAAGGGACCGTCTGTGTAGTGTTTTGTGAAGAGCAGGTGCGCGGAGCCGCCCGAGCACCCGCTCTTCACCTTTTCGCCCGGGCACGGCTCCGCGCACCCGCGCTTTACGCTCTCTCGCCCGGGCACGGCTCCGCGCACCCGCGCTCTCCGCTCTCTCGCTCGGGCGCGGCTCCGCGCACTCGCGCTCTCCGCTCTCTCGCTCGGGCGCGGCTCCGCGCACTCGCGCTTTACGCTCTCTCGCCCGGGCACGGCTCCGCGCACCCGCTCTCTCGCTCGGGCGCGGCTCCGCGCACTCGCGCTTTACGCTCTCTCGCTCGGGCACGGCTCCGCGCACTCCGTCTAAAGGGACCGTCTATGACAAGAAAAGCAAACGTTGGAATGATATTACCAACTCTATCACACTCCACTTAGCCAAAGACAAAAATACCGTTAAATACCGTGATACCGTGATAATTTAAAAAAATACCGTGATAACAATTTTTGGTCATACCGCCCAGCTCTAAGATACACGTGTTTTGGACATGAAAAACTTAATTATTGCTGAGCTAAGGTTGACTCACCTCACGGTTTCTTTTCCACTTGATGTAATGTACAGGTGCTTCCTGTTTAGATGTTGTAGCATCAGTGTGGAGAAGGTGACTTTTAAAATGTAATCCCCTACAGATTACAGATTACATTTCCCAAAATGTAGTTTGTGACGTAATCAATTAAATTACTTAAAGTGAGTAACGTAATCTGAATACTTTGGATTACTTGATATTGTCATGATTTTTAAAACTACATAAATGTAGCAACCAACTCCTGCAAATTCTTGTTTGGTTTTAGACCTGGATTAGTCCTGGTTTTAGACCTGGTTTAGACCTGCTTTAGACCTGGCTTAGTCCTGGTGTGAGTTCTGGTTTAGAGGCACAGGAGGAAGCGCGGTCCACGGAGTGTACGCGACAAGACACAATCCACGTGCAGAGTGCGCGGTGTACGGGGGATGAGGAGCGTGCGGCGTACGGGAGGTTCTGCTCTTATTACACATCTATGGGCGCCGCGCTGTTGTGTGTACAGTGAAGTGCAGTGGTCGTGCGGAAACTTTACCTCTACCACAAAAGGTTCCGGCCATCGCCGAGCGTATGAAAATAAAATGAAGCATCGAGGCAAAAAAAAAATAATCGATGCATTTTTCTAATCGATTTAATCGATTAACTCGATGAATCATTTCAGCCCTACACTCTTTCCCTTGCACACAACTTTCATACAATTTATTTATTGGTGGGGACAGTTTTGATTTGTTTTCAGCCACTGCTTAACACTGGAGGTGAACATTTTGAATTCAGAGATGCCCTTTATCTCGGTGGTGAGTTCCACTGTTTGCAGCTCTTATATGAAAAGGCTGACTGTCCAAATGATGTTCTGCAATGAGGGATTTTACAGTTTCTGTTTTTACAGTTTCTGTTTTTACAGTTTCTGTTTTTACAGTTTCTCTTGTTATTCTGCTGCTGTTTGGTCTCTGATACAGCTCAAGATCATTCTAAAGATATTCAGGAACACAATAAATGTCGTACTGTGAGGTTCACACGGTGACAATATCGTATTGTGAGACTTGGATATCGTTACACCCCTAGATTGCACTACTTTATTATTATTATTTATTACAAATGATGTCAAAATCTCGTCTTGTCTCGTGCTCATGGTCTTTCGGTGATCTAATTGATAAATCAGAAACATCGATTAGGGCTTCAGCAATTACTTTACTCGTTTCATATAAAAATAACTTTGTATTTGTATCGGACATGAGTCAATTCAAGACCATGAAGCAATAATCTGAGTCATTTTATAGTCCTTTTTAGTACTATACCAGTGTCTGTGTGTGTGTTGAGGTAAGTTCCTCTACCCTTCTCTCCTCTCTTTGTTGATTTAAACTCCAGCTAAACTCACACTTTAACGACCCTGGAGAGTTCCAGTGGAGTCATGCCTGTGGAGATCCAGGAAGACGGAGACACAAAGGACTAATCCAGGTTTAGAATTTTACATTACAAAAGAATAGAAAGGCACTGGAGCAAGTCAGAGTTACTTAAGCCTAACTCACAATAGCTAAAGGGTGCAATTCTGGATTAAGGATGTCAAGATTTATTCAAGATTTTATAAATGAATAAATCTAGAAGAAAAATTAAAGGTGCATTAAGTAACTTTTCTGGTGGAGATTAGGGGTAGAAGTAAAAATCAATTCAGTGATATATCGATATTTCACTGCACAATTCTTCAAAGGTGTAGTTGACAATATTTTTTAGAAGTAATAATTGATCAATTGCAACATATCATCCATTGTTTTAGTATTGTGATATATCGTGATCGGGATATATCATATCATCAGACTCAAGGCAATCACTAGTGGAGAGTCCGTCAAATGTTTTTCTCCATGGAGATGTTATTGTGTTGTCTGGAATGTTTCACAGTATGATATTAAAGCTTTCTATCTTCGTGGAGACCAAACCAGACCAAGTTACAAGTCAGATCTGTGGAGTGGTAACCCCGCTCACAGTAAGAATGCCTGTTTTTCTAGATATTTTTGAACTATAAAACCACCTGGAATTGAATAAATGCAAGATAGAGCTGTTTAATGTCATACTGTGGAACATTCCAGACAATGCAAAGAAATATCCATAGAAACAAGCAGGTATAAAAGGACCCCCAACCAAAAAGTTACACAGTCCAGCTTTAAATTTAGTCTCTAACTATGCCAGTTTGGTAACGCTGTAATGTAGAGAACACAGAGAGTATAAATCCTGGTAACTGGGATGATAGTTAGTAGTTATTGGTTATTCGGCCGTCATTTAATAACATCCAATAATTAAGGTTATAGTGAGATCCGCTTCAGGTCCAACACTATATATAGCTTTAAGTATCTGCTGATATCAACCGATACCAGTGCGTGAAAACAGCATTTATTTCCTTTAAAAATATGATACAAACCTTGTCCAGAGAGCTGTTTTTATGTCACAAGTAACTACAGAACAACTTTGTGCAAAAAAAAAAATCAATTACAAGATTTTCTGGGCTAACTATGACCAGTAAATAGTCTTATTACCTAAATTCATGCGTTCAGCTCTGAGCTCTCACCATCTCTCTTTATCTCTTCCACTCTTTCTAACTCCGTCTTTCTCCTCTTCTTTTTCTCCGCCTGATGTTGCCGTTTTGCATTATTTTTGTTGGAGCGATGCTTTGACTTGAGTTTGAATGTCCGTGCTGCACTTCCGTGACTTCACCTTCGATCTTTGACCTGCGCGGGGTCAGGTTCCCCCCTCAGGCCACAGGGGACAGAGTTTTTTTCGGAATGACATCCAGCATGCTTTAGCATAAAACCTCCATCAGTAAAGTAAAAATTTTGGCCGATATCAATATATGAAACCCTATGTGACAGATCGCTTGTCTTAAAGGGGAACTCCGGCACGTTTGAAGTTAAAGTCCGTTTTTAGAGGTGGTGGAATTCTGTCAGAAGCCAAAAAATGGCACAGATCAGTGTTGACTCGGCGGAGATCTTGCAGTGGCAGTGAGCAACAAACTAGTGTAGTGATGAGGGAAAGTTCTTAACTTTCACGTAAAACACCAATTTGCTTCACACTGAAGAAGCTTAACACCACTTTAACCCATCTTACAACAGCCACGAGTCTAACAAACAAAACGCTCTGCCTGGTTCACTCATTAGTGTCTGGAAACATTATAAAACAACTTTATAAGCAGCCTTAGCCTTACCTCTGTTGATTTCCCACTGCACATGCGAAAGCCCAAATGAGTGTGGATTAGTGCGCGGGTGTCACCTGGTTCCATAGGCTGGCGGCAGTGCACAGTGATATGAACTGGAGAGAAATAGATTATGAGGTCTGACTTTTTCATGGACGGTTTTTGTAACGCAAATGTATCACTCTTTTGAACACATGTTGTTTTGAGAAGAAAAACACTTTATTTTCATGAGCCCAGCCAGCTTGCCGGACTACTTTAGTCAGAAACGGGCAAGAACTCGGCTCACCGGACGCTGTTGGGAAGTAAGTCAGTGTTGATGCACAACACTGCTGATGCCATACAGATACATGTCAAAAAACCCAAACTATCCCTTTAACAGTGCAGTTTTGTGGACTAGATGTCATTATTTGCGGAGGACACCTTCTATGGATTTACGAGAGGTGAGGAATAAAGTCTTGTCATCGTAGCTGCTGTGGCGTAAGAGGAAAGTTGTGGCAAAGGGGCGAGGAAACTGTAAATTCTAGTTATGCTGGTTAAGAGATTTTCAGTACCATGTTTTCCCAGTTTTGCCAAGCAAGTTTTTGTGAGGAAGGAATTAAACTCCGGGTCTGTTAAGTGACTGAGACAAATAAACACCCCGGCTCTTGGTATTTCACTGTATTTATCTGTCCTTCCCTCTGTGCATTTTTGACACGATTGTTTCACTGTTTCAGAGCTCTGATGGTTTCATGTGTTAATGTTATTATCCTGCTCCAGTCTGAGCCACAAGAATCCGCCACCAGCAGTTTAGTCTGACCCTTTATTTACACACTGACCCTGTGTAAACCTGTGTGTGTGTGTGTGTGTGTGTGTGCCTGTGGGCGGACTCAGAGGGAAAACAAATACAATATATGACAGTTGCATTGTATTTTTGCTTTTGTTGTTTTTGTTCAATTGTAGAGATTATTATAGGGATTATAGGGATTTTCCGTCAGGATTATCGACTCTAGGACCGAAAGGTAAAAGTTATATTTCACTTTAGATAGATCAGACAGTGTTCCTCCAGTCTGACGGCAGCTTCAGCAAATCTAAGTCAAGTGAATGTGGCGTAATATAGATAAATTAAAGCACTTTATATCTAGGCTTAGATTTTAGAGCATGGATTGATAAAATGTTATTTTTGCTAAAACTATCACAATTATTATATTTTGGTCCTTAAAATTATATTACGGTCTATATTTGGGCAACTGTGTGTTTAATTGAAATTGTGATGGTCAGTGATCAGCGTGGTATTTTAATTTAGAGGTGTGCAGCATTTTGTGCATTGACAACATAGGATTTCTTTGTAGAACTCAATAGGACTTTTTGTTGTTTTCCAAATGTTTTATTTTTTTGTCACTTAGTCGATGTAAACGGGTATCTCACCAAACTAAGAAATGAGAAAAACCTGAAAACCATATGTGCTTTGTAAATGAGGTAATCTGATTCTATACGTTATCAGGTAGTACTACAGGTCTCCAAGGCACCCTGCAGTCACTGTTCACTCTATATTCACTATTCACTCTGTATTATGCACTCTGTATTATTCACTCTGTATTATGCACTCTGTATTATTCACTCTGTATTATTCACTCTATATTCACTATTCACTCTGTATTATGCACTCTGTATTATTCACTCTGTATTCACTATTCACTCTGTATTCACTATTCACTCTGTATTATTCACTCTGTATTCACTATTCACTCTGTATTCACTATTCACTCTGTATTATTCACTCTATTCACTATTCACTCTGTATTCACTCTATATTCACTATTCACTCTGTATTATTCACTCTGTATTCACTATTCACTCTGTATTATTCACTCTGTATTATTCACTCTGTATTATTCACTCTGTATTCACTATTCACTCTGTATTCACTATTCACTCTGTATTATTCACTCTGTATTCACTATTCACTCTGTATTCACTATTCACTCTGTATTATTCACTCTGTATTCACTATTCACTCTGTATTCACTCTATATTCACTATTCACTCTGTATTATTCACTCTGTATTCACTATTCACTCTGTATTATTCACTCTGTATTATTCACTCTGTATTATTCACTCTGTATTCACTATTCACTCTGTATTCACTATTCACTCTGTATTATTCACTCTGTATTATTCACTCTGTATTCACTATTCACTCTGTATTATTCACTCTGTATTATTCACTCTGTATTATTCACTCTGTATTATTCACTCTGTATTCACTATTCACTCTGTATTATTCACTCTGTATTATTCACTCTGTATTCATTATTCACTCTGTATTCACTATTCACTCTGTATTATTCACTCTGTATTATTCACTCTGTATTCACTCTGTATTCACCCTGTGTCACAGACTGTCTAAAGAAGTGGACTAAGTGATGTCACCCACAGCGTTCAGCTCCAGTCAAATGAAGCTCATTATGTTAGCAGTGAAAGGGGCGAATTTGGAGCCCGGCTCTATATTATGAATAGGATTTTTTTAACCGACAAAATATCGGAAAAAGGACCAGGATCACGTCGAGTGGATTAATCTGAACATTTGAAGACCAAAATGAAGAGGCTCATAGCAGCAGAGGGAGGGGCCACAATATTCCACTGTCTGAATATCAGAAAGAGCCGGAAGAGCCGCATGTGAACGTCAGCTGTATCCATTTGCAGGCTCTGTATTCACCTTGTATTTACGCCTTCACTAAACTAAGTTATTATTTTCACAAATGGACCTTTGACTCGGGTGTTTACGTTTGACTCATGTCTCATATCACTGCTCAGCCCTGTGACCTAAAGGAACATACTGCTGTTATGGAAATGCACCTTTCCTCAACATTATAAGAGCACATAGACTAGTATACGCCCGTGGACTACTGAGGGATTACACACATATACGACCACATGGGAACAGAACAGAATGTGGAAACCATTAATGTGGAAAATCATATTCACAGAGTGTGTTTTGGGTATAGGTATTGAGTATTGAATCCTTAGTATTGAAAAGGAGTTTGAAATGTTAGTATTGTGACCACACTAGTATTTTTGACCCTATTTTTTAACCAGTGTCTTTTAGTAATCGTTTTATGAAATTAGGTCCAGTAACACAATAAACTATTGACCCGATCTTTTAGCCTAATTAAACAAAATTTTTGACCCTAGTTTTTTAACTTAATTAAACAAAATTTTTGACCCCTTTTTTACTTAATTAAACCAAATTTTGACCATATTTCTTTAAACTTAATTAAACCTAATTTTTGACTTTATTTTTTAACTTAATTAAGCTTAAATTTTACCCTATTTTTAACCTAAGTGGACCTAATTTCTTTCAGTTAAATTAGGTCCAATAACACAATAAACTCTAAAAATAAAATAATCCTTAACCAGTACCAGCTTGTTTTGTTAAGAAAAGTCTACAGCACATGTGTCAAACATGCGGCCCGGGGGCCAGATCCGGCCCTCCAAGACCTTTAATCTGGCCCTCGGCTGATTTTTCTATTAAAATACTTAAAATTTTCAGATTTTTCTGTTAATTTTCTGCACCGTTTAGCATAGCAGCGTCTCCGGCGTTTCTGTACGTTGCACCTCCCACCAGAGCAGCACAAATGAAGACTTTCCTCTTTCCAAACGCTCTTAAAGGACGATCGTTTTGACTGTCGACCGTGACCCTCATCAGCAAAATGTCAAAAAATAAGAAAAGCAGATGCTGAGTTCAGGATTTCCCAAGAAAAATAGTCTCATTCTTATTTGTTGACAGAGGTGAATGGGAAATCTGTGCTCAGTGTGTTTGGAACAAGTGGCGTTGCTCGAGGAATATAATCTTAAACACCACTACGAGACACGGAGAAAAATACAATAACTTGAAGAGAGAACTGAGTTTTCTGATCCGGCCCTTTTGGGATCAAAGTAGGCTGCATACGGCCCCCGGACTAAAATGAGTTTGACACCCCTGACCTAAACTATGGCCCGTGGATAAATGCGGCCCTCAGAATCGGTATCGAGTATGGAGTCTATTTCTTACTACTGAAATCAAGTTTGAAATGTCAGTGTCGCGACAAAACA
The DNA here is from genome assembly GCA_034769755.1 of Odontamblyopus lacepedii. Lineage (NCBI taxonomy): Eukaryota > Metazoa > Chordata > Actinopteri > Gobiiformes > Gobiidae > Odontamblyopus > Odontamblyopus lacepedii. The sequence continues at coordinate 5,203,412 of CM068354.1, read as the reverse complement.
AAACCAACAGCCCCCGGGGCAGTAGGCGAACACTCTGTCAGTATCTTTGCTCAAAGGCAGGAGGATCTACGACCACTCTGCGCTAAAGAGAAAACCTAAGAGCAAATTAAATCATTCTAGAAAAGAGAAGAATCCTAAACAAAGAGCGGAGAAGAGGAGAGAAAAGGAGAGCAGAGAAGAGGAGAGAAGAAGAGAGGAGAGGCCTGAATGAAAACACATCTGCTCCTGAACTCTGGGGACAGGACCAGATCTAGAAAACAGACCCATGTTTCCTCATGTTTATAGTATTAGAAGATCATTTGACTTCAAACCGTGATATTTGTCATGTCCAACACAGATCAAAAGTGCCTCGAAAACAAAAACAGAGACACATTATACTTTTAATGATTTAAAACTATGCTTAATGCCATACTATGGATTACATTCTGGACTGAGCATTTACATTGCCATGGAGACAAGTAGCTGCGTACCTTCCTGCAGAAAAGCTTTAAGTTGAAAATATAAAATGATTTGAACTTTTGTATTTCTTGCACCGCTCCTTCAGATATGATTTAGTTTGTTTAGTTTTTTTTTTTTGTATGTTTTATTAACACCGGATTTAGTGTGTTTTTAATGGTTTGTCCTTCCAGTTACATTCACGTCAGATTATAAATCCAGTGTTGCATTATTTGAGTTGTAGTTTCCCAAAATCGCAGTTTGAACGGACGCAATTAGCAAATCACACAGCCTGCAGTTTTTGAAGGGCCATAATTTCCTCCGCAAACCACAAAATCTCCTGTCTTATTCTGCATAAAAACTGCTAACCCTGTACTTTTATCTGTCCAAACATGCTCTGAGTTGGTATTCTTAGTATTACTATTAGTTTGTCAGTTCAGATTTCAGTCTTTTTGTCACTTTTTCTGGACGTGTTTAAAACGTGAGCTCTGAACAGAATTCTATTATTCAAACAGAAATGTCAAATCTGATCACAGTTGCCGTGCTTGTCAGAAAAATCCCAGTTCGATATTCTCCCAAATCCTCCGGGCGTTCAGCTCTGCTCTGGTTCTAAACTTGTTTCTAGGGCACACACACAGAGCATGTGTTTTTAAAATGTTTGCCGGATTTTCTTTCCACAGAACAGGCTCCGCAAGGACACACCCCCAGACACCAGGAATGTACGACACACATCTGCTGCCAAAAGTGAAAAGTCAGCACAGAGGGATGGAGGAGAGGTGAAAGAGGGAGAAGAGGGAAAAAGAGAGAGGAAGGAAGCTGAAAGTTGTTGAAAGAAAATGGTTTGGGAATGTATTTTTTTGTGTTTTTCAAAAAATATTAGGGCTGCAGCTATCGATTATTACAGTAATCGATTATTCTGTCGATTATTTTGTTCAAATAATCGAGTAATCGTTTGTTATTGTCGTGTCTACTTTGCACATGTTAAGTACACACCACCTGCACTGACAGATACACGTGTTTTGGACATGAAAAACATAATTATCGCTGGGCTCAGGTTGACTCACCTCGCGGTTTCTTTTCCACTTGATGTAATGTACAGGGGCTTTCTGTTTAGATGTTGTAGCGTCAGTGTTGAGAAGATTACTTTTAAAATGTAATCCCCTACAGATTACATTCCCCAAAATGTAGTTTGTGACGTAATCAATTAAATTACTTAAAGTGAGTAACGTAATCTGAATACTTTGGATTACTTGATATTGTCATGATTTTTAAAAGTACATAAATGTAGCAACCAACTCCTGCAAATTCTTGTTTGGTTTTAGACCTGGATTAGTCCTGGTTTTAGATCTGGTTTAGATCTGGCTTAGTCCTGGTGTGAGTTCTGGTTTAGAGGCACAGGAGGAAGCGCGGTCCACGGAGCGTACCGCTCCCGCGCCACCGGAGGTTCTGCTCTTATTACACATCCATGGGCGCCGCGCTGTTGTGTGTACAGTAAAGTGCAGTGGTCGTGCGGAAACTTTACCTCTACCACAAAAGGTTCCGGCCATCGCCGAGCGTATGGAAATAAAACGAAGCATCGAGGCAAAAAGAAATAATCGATGCATTTTTCTAATCGATTTAATCGATTAACTCGATGAATCGTTTCAGCCCTAAAAAATATAATTAATGAAATAAATGGTCAATTGAGTCTTTTGGGCTTTGGCCTGTGCAGAGGGAAATCAACAGGTAAGCATAAGGCTGCTTATATGTTTTATAACATTTCCAGACCACTAATGAGTGAGCCAGGTTTGTTAGACTTGTGGCTGTTGTAAGATGGGTTAAAAATGGTGTTAAGCCTCTTCTGTGCAAATTGGCATTTTAAGTAGAAGCTAAGAACTCGCCCAATTCACTACACAAGTTTGTTGCCTTGACAGACTCACTGCCACAGCGAGATCTCCGCTGAGGCAACACTGATCTGTGCCGTTTTTTTGGCTTCTGACAGAATTCGACCACCTCTAGCGACGGACTTTAGCTTCAAACATGCCGGAGTTTCCCTTTAAGAGAACTTGTCAAGTAAAATGATCTGTCCAGGCAGCAAGATAATTTCACTACTTTTAAGTCATTTTCTGATAGATTTAAGTGTTTCTATAGTGTAGGGAGAGGTTGAAAGAGAGATGGGAATGAGGAGGGGGTGTGGATGTAGAGGGACAGGAGCAGGAGAGAAGGAGACATGGAGAAGAGAAGTGAGGGAGAGGGTTAATAGAGAGAGAGGAACAGTTTCCCACAGGATGTAAACTCCAGGCACAACCTCAGCTGCACATTTGACCTGCCCCCATTTCAGTGAAACACGACAGATAAGGTTATAGGAGGATGGGAGGGCATCTGACACACAGGAATAGAATGTTATGCCCTTTCAAATCCTTAAATCCTTAATCTATTCTGTTAATGCAGTTTCTGTACAAACTGGATTAGGTTCAGACTACTTCCTGGACACGGGTCATGTGACTGTGACTCAACACAACATGAAAATCGTGATTTAAAGATTGTACTTTTAGTAAATCTGGACTAAACCTGGACTGAACCTGAATTGAACCTGGACTAAACCTGGACTAAACCTGGACTAACTCGGGACTAAACTTGGAGTTAACCTGGACTGAACCTGGACTAAACCTGGACTAAATCTGGACTGAACCTGGACTAACTCGGGACTAAACCTGGACTTAACCTGGACTGAACCTGGACTAAACCTGGACTAAATCTGGACTAAACCTGGACTGAACCTGGACTAAACCTGGACTAACTCGGGACTAAACCTGGACTGAACCTGGACTAAACCTGGACTGAACCTGGACTAAACCTGGACTAAATCTGGACTGAACCTGGATTGAACCTGGACTAAACCTGGACTAAACCTGGACTAACTCGGGACTAAACCTGGATTTAACCTGGACTGAACCTGGACTAAACCTGGACTAAACCTGTACTAAATCTGGACTGAACCTGGATTGAACCTGGACTAAACCTGGACTAAACCTGGACTAACTCGGGACTAAACCTGGACTTAACCTGGACTGAACCTGGACTAAACCTGGACTAAATCTGGACTAAACCTGGACTAAACCTGGACTGAACCTGGACTGAACCTGTACTAAATCTGGACTAAACCTGGACTGAACCTGGACAGAACCTGGACTGAACCTGGACTGAACCTGGACTGAACCTGGACTAAATCTGGACTAAACCTGGACTGAACCTGGACTAAACCTGTACTAAATCTGGACTAAACCTGGACTGAACCTGGACAGAACCTGGACAGAACCTGGACTGAACCTGGACTGAACCTGGACTGAACCTGGACTAAATCTGGACTAAACCTGGACTGAACCTGGACTGAATCTGGACTGAATCTGGACTGAACCTGGACTAAACCTGTACTAAATCTGGACTAAATCTGGACTAAACCTGGACTGAACCTGGACTAAACCTGGACTGAACCTGGACTGAATCTGGACTAAACCTGTACTAAATCTGGACTAAACCTGGACTGAACCTGGACTGAACCTGGTCTAAACCTGGACTAAACCTGGACTGAACCTGGACTGAACCATTCATTTAAAGTTGCACTAGGTCACTTTTCTGGTGAAGATATTCTACCTGAAATATTCCACAGTGCGGCATTCAACTTTTTCATTTACCAAAAAGTCACCAGAAAAACTCCATAGTAAACTTTTAAATCATTAAAAGTATAATGTGTCTCTGTTTTTGTTTTCGAGGCACTTTTGATCTGGGTTGGACATGACAAATATCACGGTTTGAAGTCAAATGATCTTCTAATACTATAAACATGAGGAAACATGGGTCTGTTTTCTAGATCTGGTCCTGTCCCCAGAGTTCAGGAGCAGATGTGTTTTCATTCAGGCCTCTCCTCTCTTCTTCTCTCCTTTTCTCTGCTCTCCTTTTCTCTCCTCTTCTCTGCTCTTTGTTTAGGATTCTCCTCTTTTCTAGAATGATTTAATTTGCTCTCAGGTTTTCTCTTTAGCGAAGAGTGGGCGTAGATTAGAGCTGCAACTATCGAATATTTTTGGAATCGAGTATTCTGTCGATTATATCATCGATTAATCGAGTAATCGGATAAATCACACTTTTTTGTTTTTATACAACTATATCAATAGTGTGTAACGCAACATGAAAGGCCTCTTAAAATGAGCAAGCAATTGCTGTTATTCCTCACAAAAAAGGTTTTTATTTAAAGTCAACATTTTTTTTAAACAAGTGTAAAACCTTTGGCTTATTGGCTTATAAGACAGGAGTTTTCTAAGTGACAACGTTAATCCTTTAACTAGCCTAATTAATAAGCTAAATATAGAACTAGCGAACACATAAGTGTTCGTAAACGTCGGTAAAATATTTCCTTTCTCTGATATTGGAATTATTGATGCCAGCGGTTCTAGATTAAATCAGATTTTTGGTAAAAGTAGAACAACGAACTAGACGTTACTTATCTGGGAAACACCGAGTGTGTGCGTGTGTCTGTGTATACGTGAGGAAGGGAGCGATTTGAGTGAGATCATTTGCTCTCTTGCTGCTCATTATGCCTCGTTACTATCGACTCATAACACAGGTTACAAATAATTACAAATACTGTACATTCTAATAGGCGTTACTTTTCATTTCAGTTAGCAATCGTAAAGTATATTACCTCGTAGATTCTCCGACTCCGCTTAGAGAAGTACAGTTCACATGAGGATGCTTTCGCTTTAAGTGCTGCAGCATTGAAGACGTACTGTTGTGGTACATCAGGTTGGCTTTGCCAGTGCACACTGGCACCGGCCACATCATTATCTGCCATTTCCACACCGTGGAATAAATCGCGCCGCTTCAAATCTTTGAAATGTACGTCACTGATAACTGTCCGTGTGAAACAGTGATCCCAGACTGGCGCAGCAGTCTACAAAGGAGGAGTGATACGATAGCAGAGACATTTTAAATAAATTGACTTTGGTGACATGAATTAAACGAAGCCTCGAGGCAAAGAATTTGCCCCGAATATTTTTTGTCATCGAATTATCCGAGTTACTCGAGTAATCGTTTCAGCCCTAGCGTAGATCCTTCTGCCTTTGAGCAAAGATACTGACAGAGTGTTCGCCTACTACCCCGGGGGTTGTTGGTTTTGTTTTGTCACGACACTAACATTTCAAACTTGATTTCAGTAGTAAGAAATAGACTCCATACTCAATACCGATTCTGATACCCGAGGGCCGCATTTATCCACGGGCCATAGTTTAGGTCAGGGGTGTCAAACTCATTTTGGTCCGGGGGCCGTATGCAAACTACTTTGATCCCAAAAGGGCCGGATCAGAAAACTCAGTTCTCTCTTCAAGTTATTGTATTTTTCTCCGTGTCTCGTAGTGGTGTTTAAGATTATATTCCTCGAGCAACGCCACTTGTTCCAAACACACTGAGCACAGATTTCCCATTCACCTCTGTCAACAAATAAGAATTAGACTATTTTTCTTGGGAAATCCTGAACTCAGCATGTGCTTTTCTCATTTTTTTGACATTTTGCTGATGAGGGTCACGGTCGACAGTCAAAACGATCGTCCTTTAAGAGCGTTTGGAAAGAGGAAGGTCTTCATTTGTGCTGCTCTGGTGGGAGTCGCAACGTACAGAAACGCCGGAGACGCTGCTATGCTAAACGGTGCAGAAAATTAACAGAAAAATCTGAAAATTTTAAGTATTTTAATAGAAAAATCAGCCGAGGGCCAGATTAAAGGTCTTGGAGGGCCGGATCTGGCCCCCGGGCCGCATGTTTGACACATGTGGTTTAGATGAATGTGTTTTTGAGCTTTATTGTATCTGAACCTGAAATGGTGCCAGACGGAGCTTTTGAGTGTTTCTGGCGTCTTCAAAGCTGGGACTTTGCTAACGTTGCCGCTAGTGTCCGACGCCGTGTTCAATGACGCGACGAGTCAGGTTAAAGTTCATCGGAGGAAAATGTATTCAAAATTAAATCGATCTTTCGATTTACGACTCAATCTTCAAAATCTTAATCGGAATCGGAAAATCGATTTTTTTCAGCACAGCCCTATTTGCCACATGAAATTGTCCTGTCGTAAATATGTGTTTAAAGACAGTACTTTTAAACCGTTTTGAACTGTGCAGAAAAAGCCTGACCAGGGACAGGAGCTGAGACTCTATCTGCATCACATCAGCTGCATGTTCTGCCTGTGACTATACATGACTGCGCTGTCCCTGTTGAATATATAAATAAGGGCCAGACAAAAGCACAGTATGTCTTTTAAAGCAGCAAAAATGGCAAGGACTGGTTTGAATAAGACACAAATACATTTACATACACATTCAATGTATAAGTGTAATAAATGAGTGAATATAAAAGAGATACGGGCTGTGGTGGGATAAGGACAAAATATGAAACTCTCATTTCCCCATAGAGTAAGTGGCGCTGTAGTCTTTTAGTCCTGTACAGTGATCCCTCGTTTATCGCGGGGGTCACGTTCCAAAAATAACCCGCGATAGGTGAAATCCGCGAAGTATCAGCTTTATTTTGTTACTGTTATTTTACAATGCAATACTTTACTGCAGAATGAAACAAAACATAAAACCTCTTTTCAGGCCCAAAATGTGTTTAAGAAATAGAAATATTAACGTTTTCTTACAAATAACTATAATAGTTTAAAGAACGGTGTTGTAAAACAATATTTTTATATAGTAATGAACACAAGGAGGAAACATTGTCACTGGTGTATTTCACAGTCCCTCCAGCTGCGCCTCTTCGTCCTGACTCCGCTGCGCTGGAGCGTCTTTTTCTACTGAAGGCTGCGCGACCAAGTGTTAGTCCTTCCTCCTCTTCTTTAGTCCTTCCTCCTCTTCTTTAGTCCTTCCTCCTCTTCTTTAGTCCTTCCTCCTCTTCTTTAGTCCTTCCTCCTCTTCTTTAGTCCTTCCTCCTCTTCTTTAGTCCTTCCTCCTCTTCTTTATCAACAAGATACAGATTCACTGTAAAAAAAAAAAGCACTGTAAAAAATTCCGCGAAGCCGCGATAGGTGAAGCGTGATATAGCGAGGGATCACTGTAGTCGTTTAATCAGTCAGTGGAGTCTTAATTATAAAATAATGAATGCATTTTTTATAAAAAAATAAAAAATGCATTAATTGACCAAAAATTGTATTTGTCGATTTTGTTGTTTTGTTGTTGTGAGTAAGTGAGCTGATGTACGCTGTTGTATTTTTTGGTATTTAAATGTAAAAGTCAGATGAAGTCAGATCTGCTTAAATGGTAGTTTTTGCAATTCATTCCCACTGCAGGTGTAGTGAGTGCAGTTTGGGTCACATACACAGAGATACGTCATAGTTTTGAGCGCTTTGACCACATCTCCTCTTTTAGTCGACTAATAGATCAGCAGGACATGTCTTTAGTCACTCACAGTCTTATCGCACGATGCACACGTAGAGTCAGGCCTGTGCAGTGACAGCATCTTTACTGCAAATACATAATGTCTAATCTGGTGTTTTCACTTTGGAATTGTCCCATTTCCTCATTTTTAAAGACTGATGACTGTGAGGAACAATCATGTGACCAAAAGTGTCTGAGAGGATTAAAAAAAAAAAAGATGGTGAGAAACTGAGTGTAAGCATTAGGCAATATCCTGTCCGGTAGTTATTCTGGTGTGCTGGGCTCATCAGGGCACTGGAGGTTGTTCTACTCGAAGTGGACAGTGAGTGACCTCAGTTTAGTTTGGCCACAAGAGGGCAGACTAGAGGCAAAACGACCTCTGTGAAGTTGGCCTCCCGTCAAACGCAAACCTACACAAAAACTACGACAGTCGTTTGTGCTGTTTTGTGCTGCAAAAAGTTTTGTTTGTGCTATTATGGTTTTTATTATATTCGTGGTTTTATTTTTGGCCGATGACGTCATCCAGCCCCTCAAAATGTTAAATCGCCTCAAAAAAAGGAAGAAAATTACAGAAAATGTTTGTATTTCGTTTGTGCTGTTGACAAGTTTCATTCCATAAAATGATTCATTATTATTTCTACGGTAATTATAGGACGTCATTTCTGCTCAGCTGATGGCGGCAAACTCCACAAAACTAGTGGTGATAAATTATCTGTGGAAAAGTCTGTATTACTATATAAAATATTAATCAAAAGCAAATGACTAAAGACTGATACCTTTGGTTTTAGAGCAGGGGTGTCAAACTCATTTTGGTCCGGGGGCCGTATGCAACCTACTTTGATCCCAAAAGGGCCGGATTGGAAAACTCAGTTCTCTCTTCAAGTTATTGTATTTTTCTCCGTGTCTCGTAGTGGTGTTTAAGATTATATTCCTCGAGCAACGCCACTTGTTCCAAACACACTGAGCACAGATTTCCCATTCACCTCTGTCAACAAATAAGAATTAGACTATTTTTCTTGGGAAATCCTGAACTCAGCATCTGCTTTTCTCATTTTTTGACATTTTGCTGAAGAGGGTCACGGTCGACAGTCAAAACGATCGTCCTTTAAGAGCGTTTGGAAAGAGGAAAGTCTTCATTTGTGCTGCTCTGGTGGGAGTCGCAACGTACAGAAACGCCGGAGACGCTGCTATGCTAAACGGTGCAGAAAATTAACAGAAAAATCTGAAAATTTTAAGTATTTTAATAGAAAAATCAGCCGAGGGCCAGATTAAAGGTCTTGGAGGGCCGGATCTGGCCCCCGGGCCGCATGTTTGACACATGTGTTTTAGAGCATTTTGAAGCTTCGTGGGGGGCTGGCTGACCCCAATCTTACCTGTAAAAGAATTGTTTCTCAAAAACTAAAGCAGCACAAACAAAACTTTTTGCTGCACAAAACAGTACAAATGATTGTCATAGTTTTTGTGCAGGTTTACATTTGCGCAGGTGCCCTAATGTCATAGCTCATTCATTTTAACGAGGTAGCAAAATAGAAGCAGTAATAACAGTCAATTTCAGTAACTTCTCTGCAGGAGGGACCATGCTTTTCTCCATGGAGATGTTTTTGCTTTGTCTGGAATGTTCCACAGTATGGCATTAAGCCTTTCTGTCTTCAGAGAAACCAAACCAGACCAAATTACACGTCTGGTTTGCCTGTTTTACAAGGTATTTTTGAGCTATACAGTAAAGCAGAGGTGTTTAATGTCATACTGTGGGACATTTCCAGGCAGAGCAATGACATCTCCATAGAAACAAGAAGGTGACAGATCCCCAACCAAAAAGTTACACAGTGCACCTTCATGGTCACTGATGTATGCAGGATTTGTCGTGTTTGATGAAATAAAACACAAATTTAAATTGTTGGTTTGTGATTTTATTATTTTTTGGTGTAGTTAGTTCTGTAATTTATGCATTTTTTAATTGTATTTGATTTATTAATATCTTAAATATGTTCCGTTCTTTACAAGCAGGACAGGTGTCTCAAACTGTATAGTGCACTTGTCATTACTTATTCACTCTGCTCCAGGTGGTAGGTCACTGTAGTTGCCTCAGATGCCCTGGAGTGGAATGACAGGAATGAGACAGTTCATCTTAAAATGCATCACCAAAACCCTTCACTAATGTTGGCACATGTGATGTTAAAAAGTTGTTTTATTGAAACTGGACAAGCACATAGGCACTGTGATAAAGTCCGGCTTCTTTCATTTGAGGCTACTTGCAAAAATAAAGCCCTACCTCTCTCGGGCAGATTTTGAAAAAGCTGTTCATGCTTTTATAACTTTGTGTCTGGACTATTGCAATTCTCTGTATATGGGGCTAGACCAGAGCTCCTGCAGCGCCTACAACACGTCCAGAACTCTGCAGCTCGTCTGCTCACTAACACTAAGAGACGTGAGCACATCACACCCGTGCTGTGTGACCTGCACTGGCTCCTGTCTTCTATCGGGTGCAATTTAAAATGCTGTTAATTGTGTTTAAATGTTTACACTCTTTGGGTCCAGTCTATTTGAGAGAATTACTGGAGCCCTACACTCCACCCAGAGGCCTGAGGTCAGCCGACCAGCTCCTGTTGGTTGTGCCCAAAACTCGGCTCAAGACGAGGGGAGACAGAGGCTTTTCTGTGGCAGCGCCCAGACTGTGGAATAACCTTCCTCTTCCTGTCAGATCCGCTCAGTCCGTAACGCAGTTCAAGACTAGATTGAAAACTCATTTCTTTTCCCTGGCATTTAATACTAGTTAGTCAGTTTATCTTGTTTTATTAGTTTATTCTTTTTTTCTCTCTCTTTTGTCCTCATATGGTGTTGTATATGCATATGTTTGTTATCCTTTATGTGAAGCACTTTGGTCAACTGAAGTTGTTTTAAATGTGCTATAGAAATAAACTTGACTTGACTTGACTATTGAAAGAAAATGCTGAGGGGCTTATTGTTTACAGCTCCCATCTGCAAGTTTATTTGATTTTCACCCGTCCCTTCACCTGGCCCCTCGCCTGCCCTGCCCATTGGAGCCGGAATTGACCCACCGACCTTTATTACATCATCTTCTTACTCTTGTAAACACACATAAGGTGATATAAAAGTATGTCAGCGGGGAGTGACGACATTCTGCTATAAATTCCATTGTCACGTCCTGCTGTAAAACTCCTCTGCTCCTCTGCGCACTCACATTTACTGCACATGTGCTCGGGCTGGTTTCTCTCCTTTAAACTTCATATATTTCGTGTTCTTGGAAAGTGTTTGGAGGTTCCTCACAGCTGGAGTCCATGTGAAACATCTGGGCGCACATGTGTCCTCCACATCTGGGTTATATTCAAGCTCAGATCAGTAGGTTTGCCTCAGAAAGACTCAAAAATGAGCTTTACTTTGTCACTCAGGACCGGACACTGGACTTTTATCTTTAGATTGAAACCTCATGTTTTAAAATCTGTGCTATAATTCTGTCACGTGAACATTTTCCATTACTAGTGCATTATATTTAGGTGAGGTTCATTTCAAAGCTTTTAATTTATTTTTTTTCAGAACTTTATTTAATAACAATTTCCAAATATATCAGCAATGCCAGGAAGAAATACTTAAATAAGGACAAAAAGCTGAATAAAACTGTTACGTCCCCTTGCTAGGGGAAAGGGAACGCACAAAAAAAAAGAAGATGTTGTGAGGTTTAACTAAGAAAAGTGCAATTTATTTACAGTGAGGAATGAACAATTGACCCCCAAAAAAACAAGGAAGGGTAATAGAAAAACAAACAAACAAATGGATTAAAATAAAAGGGAATTACTAAATCAAGAACCCTGGCTAAGTACACCCAAAACAAAGAGTCCAACTAATGGTGTACTAATTTACAATGTGTCTCAACAATAACTACAACTAGTTTTACAACCACAGAGACACAACAGAGTCACAAGCAAACAAAAGTGGCACGCTGCAACAAAGTGAGTTGAGCTGCTCCGAACAGGTAGCGAACTGCGGCTTTTATGTCCCGCCCCCACAGGTGGCCTCCACGGATTGGTGGGGGCGGTAGGCGTCCGGCCAATCCGGCAGCAGTGGCAGCAGCATCCCAGCCCCATCCAGCGGTGCTCTCCCGCGCATCCGGGTCCAGGGCTCACGGCCCAGATGCCTAGCACTCACCACACAAATAGAGGGCAACAGGAGCACATCAAACACACCCACCCAAGGGCTAAGGCCCGTAACAAAAACACACACACAAAAAGAAGACAAAAAACAAACAAATTACCAGCTCACATAGTCGCAATAAACATGTACCAGACTGAGAAAAGAGAGGGAGATATTCTGGAACAGAGGGAAAATGAACACTCTCAACAAACTGAAAGAATGGATCCCACATTTTCGTGAAAATCAATCTGCAATCACACCTTTTATAAGCAACACAGTCACAAACCGATCCAAGTCAGTTGGTAAAGATCAAAGCTTTTCAAATTTTGACATCATAATGGTGCTTTGTGGTGATTTTAGGGGCCGATATTAGGCACCGGTATCGACCAGCGTCCAGTGTCTGATACCGGTATCAGAGCTCGCTGCCAGTACTGAAAAACATGGATCAAATATCAGTTCAGCTGCTATCCTGGTTGATCATATAAATTGGTGTAATTAGACTTTTTTCTGCTGCCCAAAAAGTCCCAGTGTCGGGCTGTTGGGTATTGAACTGAAAAAGCTGTATCGGTGCATCTCTTGTGATGTTGAGGCCCTGTTATACAAAAAGCGCTTTTTACAGTTTAGAACTATTTATAATTATTATAATGTTTCCCCTTCAGAAGTCTCCCTGTTGTGTTTTGTACTGTAACTACCACAGAAGTTCTTGGTCATCATTATTCCATGTACTTTTTGTCTGATTTTAGCTGCTGAGCCCTTTTGAATCTGCTTCTCTCTTTTTTATTTTATCCACACATTTGCTGGACAGTATTTTAAATAGACACATCAAAAGGCCAAGCCTAAATTGTACATATACTGTATACATGATTGTACATTACATTACATATATATACGGTGTTCTTTCAGACGCTGACAGGGGGCGCTCTCAGGATGTCCTCTGCTGCAGTGAGCCACTCCATCAGACAGGAGAAGAAAGGAAGCTTCTTCAAGGTATTTGTGATCTAATTCTTGAACAATCTAAACATCATAATCATGTTAATACACTGATTCTGATGTGTGAATTCTAACTGATCAGTGACTCGGCATCAAAGAGCAGGAACTTTAGAAAAGACTGAACTTTGCACTGATAAACTCATCCAAGAATCCCATGCATTTCTGCACTAGAGGTAAAACTACAGGTACAACAAGATTTATTGATGAAAAAATCAGAAAATTGTTCGCAGAGGACATTCTGTTGTCTAAATAACTCCTCCCTTTGTGATGTGATAGTTGTGATATATTGTGCAGCTGTACGGTGAGTGGACTCTGGAGGTTTTGAGCTTTCACATGAGCTGAGAATGAGACACACTTCGATGTGTCTCTATCTGCAGGTTAAGGCTCTGGTAACACAGGATCAGTTGTGATTGTAGTAACTTCGTTAAACCACTAAGAGCTCAGGCTACATTCAGTCCCTTTAAACTGCCCGGCACCACCTTCTGGGTGAACAGGGGGTTTTGGGAGGGGGACAGCAGCAGATTACACAGTGGAGCAGAGGTGGAGTCACTTTGTGGTTTTGGACTCATTTATTGAACTATTTTTATCTTTAGAGTCTCCAAATGTAACAGAACACTGTGTGCAAACCAAATCAAACTCTGTTTCCACAGTGACTGTCACTTTAAAAACACAGCTTATGCTTCATTGTTGCAGTGCTGCTGAGGACTCATCTCCAGACCCTCAGGAAGAACATGCAAACTCCACACAGGAAGTCAAACCCAGAACCTTCTTGCTGTGAGGCGAGCATGTTAAACACTGCCCTGCAGTATGGCATTAAGCTTTCTGTCGTTAGCATGAATTCAGTCACAGGTACATTTGTACTGTAAGCTGGGTCGCCTCTCCACAGATCTGATTTGTAACCCCACACATTGTGTCGTCTCTTGCTTTCTATTGTGTGAGATAAGTTTAATTATACCATCATACTGCGGAACATTTCAGGCAAAGTAATAACATCTCCATGGATACAAGCAGGTGGCGGACCCTCCACCAGAAAAGTTGCGTAGTGCACCTTTAACGTTCTGCTAACCCAGTCATGAGGCTGAATGTCTTTTTTGTGAGTCAAACGTGTGGTTTTGTCTCAGATCTGGAGCTGCTGGTCTGAACAGGTCTTTGTGTGAACTCTTGACTCTGGTTTTTAGTTTAATGACACACAAAGTCTGTGCTTTAAACTGATAGAGAGCCACTTTTAACCTCCACTGCTGCTTATTACGGAGTTTATTAGGGCAGGTTTGAATGAGCTTTTTATTCAATGAAATATTTGGTTTGATTAGATTTGAAATTTTAGTTTAGGTCGCTTTTAATGAAGACTGACAGAGTAACACAGAGTACACACCACTTGATTCATGATTCCATGGAAATAAAACACATACATTCAGACATTTTTCATGGAGATAGATCAGTTTGATGCCATACAGTGCAATATTATAGCCAAAGGAACAACTTTTCCATGGAAACAAGCAGCAGAAGGCTAAATAAGAGTCAGGTTTGTGGAGTGGACGCCCGCTCACAATAAAGATGCATTTGTTGTGTTTGTGGCACTGAAAAACATGGAGACTGGCTATAATAGTCCACAGTATGGCATTACATGTATTATTATCCATGGAGAATGTTCCAAATTATGTTTAACTTTTTATTTCCATGGAATGATGTCGGTGACAAGCCACCTCTAGAAAGTTTCATGCTATACCTTTAAAAGAAGCACTGGTGTTTGGATCATTTGAATACAACTAAATAATACTTACGTTGTATCTGTAATGAGTTCTAGACATTAGAACAGCGCTTTACAACTCAAATCCTATCGTAGAACAGAAACATAACACAACATAAAATGAAAAAAAAAACAAAACAAAAACATAGAAAAACAAAGAAAAAGAAAAACATGATAAATATTGACCCCCAAAAGTAATTATTCTTTCTGTCATGTATTTAGGAAGGGTCAGTGTTATATGTATTGTAGGGGTGTAACATTAACCAAAATATGGTGATATCGTATCGTCAAAGGTCTCACAATAATATCATGGACCATCACAATATATCAAATCACAAGTCTCTTTGCTTAAATGAACAGTTCTGATGCAGAAATAGCAATAGCAAAAAACAGAGGGAACTACATAATGGCATAATGGCCTTTAATCTCCAGCACAGACCAGTATCTGCTGCCTACACCTGTATGACCAGTGGCCGTACCTACTGGTCAAAGCCTGATTCCATCAAATCTCAGAAGAAAGTGCTATACAGTGATCCCTCGTTTATCGCGGGGGATACGTTCCAAAAATAACCCGCGATAGGTGAAATCCGCGAAGTATCAGCTTTATTTTTTACTGTTATTTTACAATGCAATACTTTACTGCAGAATGAAACAAAAAATAAAACCTCTTTTCAGGCCCAAAATGTGTTTAAGAAATAGAAATATTAACGTTTTCTTACAAATAACTATAATAGTTTAAAGAACGGTGTTGTAAAACAATATTTTTTATATAGTAATGAACACAAGGCAGGAAACATTGTCACTGGCGTATTTCACAGTCCCTCCAGCTGCGCCTCTTCGTCCTGACTCCGCTGTAGCGTCTTTTTCTACTGAAGGCTGCGCGACCAAGTGTTAGTCCTTCCTCCTCTTCTTTAGTCCTTCCTCCTCTTCTTTAGTCCTTCCTCCTCTTCTTTATCAACAAGATACAGATTCACTGTAAAAAAAAAAGCACTGTAAAAAATTCCGCCAAGCAGCGAAGCCGCGATAGGTGAAGCGCGATATAGCGAGGGATCACTGTATAAAACTGATGCATTATTATTATTATAATTATTAAGTACACACAAAGCTTTATGTGGGGTCATATCGGAAATGCTGTTGCAAATGCTGTACATTACCAGTCCTTTTCTTTCCCTCCTCTAGTTGATCGAGTCGTTTGCGGTTGAACTTGGATCGTTAAAGAAGGAGATGGGACACAGGACCGAGCCTAAACCCACAGACCCACTTCTCTCTGAGCCACTGAGGTGAGTGCACCACGGGGGGGCGCTGTTTACTGTGGTATACTAGTATACATGTACAGTAGACACTAAAACTTATACTTATTATATCTGTGTAATCCCTCAGTGGTCCAGGTAGGTTCCATAGTGCTCCATGGGTGTATACTAGTCTATGTCCTCTTGTACTTTATTCTAAAGGTATTCAGGAAAGGTCTGTCCTGTGAATGTCACTTTTTTTAGTATCGATACCCGCTCAAATGAATCTCGTTTTGATAGTAGTGCGAGTATCATATTATTATTTTCATATTACTTTTAACAACCCAAATGTTCAGTGATGACAAATGAAGCTAAAGCTGCAGACTTTAGCTCTGAGCCCCTTCACAGGTGAGTGCAGCGAGAGGAAGCACCAGAAGAGGGCACTGTTTACTTGGGTTTGAGGCAAATGGCTTAACATCCTTCATTTATAATCAGATAAATAGAATAAACACATTTCGATTGTCAGAATATTTGTTTGCATCAGCACATAAACAGTGTAACAAGACAGAGACAACGTAAATGAAAGCAGCTGTAAGTTCTAAAGTGGTGTTGAAACAGGTCGAAAACTGGGACTTAAAAACGGATTTCAGAACAATAACAAATTAGGACTGTACTAAGGGCTCTAGACCAGATCTAAAGGTCTAAAGGTGCGTTCACACTTAATTTGGCCATTATTTTAACTCCTAACGTAGACTTGGTTATGTCCTGTTCTAGGTCCCTTCAAAAACTGGACTAGACCAACACTAAACCAGGCCTAAACCAGGACTAAACCACAACTAAATAATGACAAAAACATGAATATATTAAGTCAAAAATAGGACTAAGCCAGGACCACGCTGAAAAGACACTAAACCAGGACTATACAAGGTCTTAGCTAAGAATATGCCACTCAGGACTGAACCATGTCTAAAAAAAGGACTTGAGCGCACCTAAAACACACAAGTGTCTAATCTCCTGTTGTCCCTGTCTCCAGCCTGGACGAGGACGTAGGGGGTCTGTTCCTGCGCGGCTCCCCCTGCTCGGGCCTCTGTTCCGGGGGTAGCTCTCCTCTCGGGGCTTGCCTCTCTGGGTACTCCAGTCTGAGGGACTCTGGGTACTCCGGGTCTCTGCGCAGAAAGATCACAGTTTTAGACCGACTCGCGCGGACTCACTCGGTGTGGCTGCAGCTCGGACTCAACCAGCAGGGGGCGCTCAGGATACTCAAGAACCAGCCTCCAGGGGTGAGATACTGTACTCAGGGTTAGGTTTAAACTGTGCAGCCCAAATCATGTGCACTTTAAAGATCCTGTATCAGATGTTTTCCTGTGTATTTGAGCAAAATGTGTCTTGCCTCAGCTTAAAAGCGTTTTATTGACTGAGGAGACGGGCTACTTAAATGTTTTATTCCTTATTAAAGTAACTGTATGTAACATTTTGATTATACATTTCATAAACTTACAGATAGCAACTGTGACCTTGGACATGAAGCAGAAGTTGTTTATGTGTTTTGGTTCAAGACGATTATCAAATCTGAAAGCAGAATGAGCCTCACATGAGTCTCTCATTGGGGTTACCAGTTTCAGTGCTGAAGTCCAGTGTTTTTAAACCTAAAATGCCTCTCTCTGTGATCTGAATAGTCACTCCCTAAACCCCAGCGCCTGTAGCCGGTCATGAATCAGTGCTAGTGCATAAAAGGTATAGGTATACGCACACCACTGGTGCAAGGCTACTACAGTGAACACCGAAAGTGAGACAAATCTGCACACTTACTCCCAAACTGCTTTTAATAAATGACAATGTGTGGATCAGTGGATCTTCATCAGATCATGGTTCTCTCTCTGTGCCACTCCCATATAAACCCTCTGCCCAGTGATTGGTCAGCCAATCCAAAAATGACTCACAGGAGATGTCTACACAACACAACATAGAACACAATGTGCACTGTGCATCATATAACATGAGCCATTACCCAAGTCCATCAATCATATAAATTACATTAGAAAAAAATTACAAAAAGTGTTTAATTTTATATTCCTAATTCAGGCCACTCGGGGTCAGCATTTTAAGGAATGAATATAAAAACTTTCTCTTTGTAGGAGCAGCCTATTGATATCCCGGTATATTTAAGAGAGGAGATAGGTGCTGCGCTTTTTTAAAATGGACAGCTACAGGGTTTCTTAGGTCTCCATTTCTAATATTGCTCCTATGTTCAGATATTCGAGTCTTTAGTGATGTTTTTCCTTCATAACTCAGTCCACAGGGGCATTTTAAAATGTAAATGACATTTTTGGGGGAGCAGATAATTGTCCCTTTGATTTTCATAATCTTCCTTGTGGTTGGGTGTGTATAAGTTGTACATGACCCGCAGTGATTTCTTGGTGGAAGATCTAAAAATCCACTGCTTCTGGGTGGAATCAGATCAGACTTAACAAATATTAGTCTGAAGTTTGGAGCAGTTTGTCCACTACTCGAGGAGGCTCCAATATTGTTGTGTGGACATCTCCTGTGGCTCATTTTTGGATTGATCGATCAATCAGTTTATATGGGAGTGGCCCTCCTCCTCCTCTCCTCTCCTCCTCCTCTCCTCCTCCTCTCCTCCTCCTCTCCTCCTCCTCTCCTCCTCCTCTCCTCTCCTCCTCCTCTCCTCCTCCTCTCCTCTCCTCCTCCTCTCCTCTCCTCCTCCTCTCCTCTCCTCCTCCTCTCCTCTCCTCCTCCTCCTCCTCTCCTCCTCCTCTCCTCCTCCTCTCCTCTCCTCCTCCTCCTCCTCTCCTCTCCTCCTCCTCCTCCTCTCCTCCTCCTCTCCTCCTCCTCTCCTCTCCTCCTCCTCTCCTCCTCTCCTCCTCCTCTCCTCTCCGCCCCCTCTCCTCCTCTCTCCTCCTCCTCTCCTCCTCTCCTCCTCCTCCTCCTCTCCTCTCTCCTCTCCTCTCTCCTCCTCCTCCTCTCTCCTCTCCTCCTCTCCTCCTCCTCTCATCCTCCTCCCCTCCTCCTCCTCTCCTCCTCCTCTCTCCTCTCCTCTCTCCTCCTCCTCCTCTCCCCTCCTCCTCCGCCCCCTCTCCTCCTCCTCTCTCCTCCTCTTCTCCTCTCTCCCCTCCTCTTCCCCTCCTCCTCCTCTTCTTCTCTCTCCCCTCCTCCTCCTCTCCTCCTCTCCTCCTCTCTCCTCCTCTCTCCTCCTCTCCTCCTCTCGTCCTCCTCTCCTCCTCCTCTCATATTTTTTCTGCAAATTTTCATGCTTCTATCACTAAAGTGAACAATTCAGACTTTTTTGGACGTTAGCAGCTTAACTAACAGAGCGAGCCATGACCCGACACAGATCCACTGATCCAAACATTGTCATTTATCAAAGGCAGTTTTGGAGTAAGTGTTCAGTGTTAGTGCAGCCTCTGCAGCCCAGGGAGGGAATTCTGGTCCTCATGCCATGGTGCTCACTTTTCATTTTTTAAGAGTTGATTTTCAGATTTTATTGTTTGTTTTTAAAGCTTTGAATTGACTGGCCCCACAGTACGTCTTGGACCTCCTCCAGATTTACACCCTCACACGTGCTTTGAGGTTCGAGGGCTCCAGCTCCAGCTCATGGGGCCTAAGACCAGACTTAAAACCAGGGGGACGGGCCCTTCTCTGAAGTCGGCCCCACACTCTGGAATGCTCTGCCCCCACAGTGAAGTGTTTTAAGTCTCGTCTTAAGACCCACTTTTATTCTGTGACTTTTAGCACTGCGTGAGCTGTGTGGTCCTCTGTGTCTTTTATTTATTTATTTTTATGTATTTTATTGGTTTAAGACTTGTTTGTTTTAAGACGAGTATGATTAAAGCCAAGTGTTTATTTTATCATGATTTTATTATTGCTGTGATTAGTCTGTATTTGTGCAGTGCTTTGGAAACTGTTTGTTTATTAAATGTGCTCCTTTCATGAGTTAGACCTGCTCATATTTTGAGTGGAGAGGGCGCAGAGAACACTAGTATAAGGTGAACAGGAAAACAATATATTTAATGATTTAAATTTGTTCTTATTTTGATTTTTGTTCAGACGTTCCTGGTTCGTCGGTCGAGCTCTCAGCAGAGGAAGGTGCTGTGTGTGAGGATGGACTCAGACTCAGATCCTGTCCAAGACTTCTCTGTGAAAGAAAGCCAGTACTGTGAGTAAACCAGGGCTAAACCAGGGCTAAACTAAGGTCCAAACCTGCACTAAACCAGCACTAAACCAGCACTAAACCAGGCCTAAACAAGGTCTAAACCAGGTCTAAACCAGGACTAAACCAGGACCTAAACCAGGACCTAAACCAGGACTAAACCAGGACCTAAACCAAGACTAAACCAGGACCTAAACCGGGGCTAAATCAGTACTAAACCAAAGCTAAACCAGAGCTAAAGCAGGGCTAAATGAGGACTAAATTAGGATTTACCAGGACTTACCAGGACTAAACCAGGGCTAAACCAGGACTAAACCAGGACTAAACCAGGGCTAAACCAGGACTAAACCAGGGCTAAACCAGGACTAAACCAGCACTAAACCAGGCCTAAACAAGGTCTAAACCAGGTCTAAACCAGGACTAAACCAGGACCTAAACCAGGACTAAACCAGGACCTAAACCAAGACTAAACCAGGACCTAAACCGGGGCTAAATCAGTACTAAACCAAAGCTAAACCAGAGCTAAAGCAGGGCTAAATGAGGACTAAATTAGGATTTACCAGGACTTACCAGGACTAAACCAGGGCTAAACCAGGACTAAACCAGGACTAAACCAGGGCTAAACCAGGACTAAACCAGGACTAAACCAGGGCTAAACCAGGACTAAACCAGAGGTAAACCAGGACTAAACCAGGACTAAACCAGGACTAAACCAGAGGTAAACCAGGACTAAACCAGGGCTAAACCAGGACTAAACCAGGACCAGGACATTAATTGCTCCTTAAGATGGACCAATATCTTAACAACAACTAAAGAAGAACTGTACGTCTGAATCACAACTAAACTAGATCTCATCCAGGTCTAAACCAACACAAAACCAGGACTAAATCAGAAGTAAATTGGGACAGATTAGGACTGAATCCAGATTAGACTAGTACTAAACAGACTATCTCTCTCTACTCTCTGATGTAGAGAGCAGTGGCACCTTCATTATGTTTATTAGAATTAAGATTAGCAAGAGTAAATATTTCACCTTTAACTGACTGAGGACTTACAGTGGAATTAGTTACACAATTTTGTCATGGTTGAAATAACTGCCAGATTAAACACGGTCGACTTTTCTCTGACTAATTTTCGTAATAAATTCAGTGGAAAGGTGACGAGGAGGTGACTAAATACTTGGCAAACCTCACCCAGACCTGTCGAGACATAAACTGCATGCCACTACTGAAATTATTCTGAACATTTGGCATTAGTTTTGTATCTTAGTACATTAAATTGAATTCAAAAGAGTAAGATTGACTTTTGACCTATTTGACCTATATCTGTGAAACAACAAGGCCACGAAAAGTGAACCGCGTTATAGTGAGGGACGACTGTATCTGAAGTACTGGACCACATTTCACAAATAATGATAACACAGTTTTGACTTGTGCAGAGCTCTGAACTGAAGAGTCTCAGAGCGAGTGGTTTCACTGTAGACAGAAATCAGCTGACACGAGGTGCGCTCTTTATATGCAGACGTATTCCGCTGCAGTCTTTGCGATCGGAGAGTTCAGATCTCATGAGATTCTCCTTGTGTCTGTGGTCTGCGCATTTTGTCACATCTTTAAAAATCGTTTAAGGTCGAAAAATCCTGTAGTGTGTGGAGACCTTTAGCCAGGGGTGTCAAACTCATTTTGGTCCGGGGGCCGTATGCAGCCTACTTTGATCCCTAAAGGGCCGGATCAGAAAACTCAGTTCTCTCTTCAAGTTATTGTATTTTTCTCCGTGTCTCGTAGTGGTGTCAACAAATAAGAATTAGACTATTTTTCTTGGGAAATCCTGAACTCAGCATCTGCTTTTCTCATTTTTTGACATTTTGCTGATGAGGGTCACGGTCGACAGTCAAAACGATCGCCCTTTAAGAGCGTTTGGAAAGAGGAAGGTCTTCATTTGTGCTGCTCTGGTGGGAGTCGCAACGTACAGAAATGCCGGAGACGCTGCTATGCTAAACGGTGCAGAAAATTAACAGAAAAATTTGAAAATTTTAAGTATTTTAATAGAAAAATCAGCCGAGGGCCAGATTAAGGGTCTTGGAGGGCCGGATCTGGCCCCCGGGCCGCATGTTTGACACATGTGCCTTTAGACGGACTTTGACAGACTTGATTCTTTCATCATCAGCCAGAAAGGTAAGATACAAAAATATGGATTTAAACATCACATTTTCAGGAGCATTCATGGTTCTGTGTAGGAATTTTCATCCAAAAGAGAGACGTTTGTGACTAATGTTAACCTTGTTTAACTGCAGAAATTCGCTCACATGTTGTAGTTCCAGTGGTACAGCCGTGTGTGTAATGACGTATGAAACACCTTCATTTTTTATTTCATGTTTCAGTAAATGTGGGGGTCACTGTGCCATTTTATAGTTGGTAAAAATTCAAATGGTTAAAGTTCTTTTTATTTGTTTCACAGCCTTTTCTCTGGAAGGATCTGGACTCAGTTTTGCAGATCTGTTTCGTCTGGTGGCCTTCTGTTGCATCAGCAGGTGAGTGGAGCCTGGGGGCCCAGACTGAGCTGTTTATTTCCTCATCTACAGTATGTTCTAATGTCGTTTCCTCATCACAAACAGACCTGGAGGTGTGTTTTGTTTCATTCACACATGTTTAACGCACAAACCCTGCAGATTGAGGCTCAGTTCTTCTCTCAACCTTGAAACACTCATCAGATTCCACCTTGTGATGTCATGGGGTAATACAGAAAGTACTTCACTGTGTTTTAAACTCCATCCATCTCCACTAGAATCATTTGGATCATTTCAGCCCTGGAACTGTCCATCTCTACTGAAAACATTATAACTGCATGACATCACAAGGTGGAACAGAGCATTTTGAGCTTTGGAGATGTAGACAAACTAATAATAAAGAGTTACTCAACTCGTTTTTTGAGCAGGTAACAACATTCTGTCATGACTTGAAGCTCACAAGAGATAATTTTTGTAATATAGGGCCTTTTAACCGCCTATAAATAAATAAACAAACAAATAAATAAATAAATTGTATACAATAAAAAGTAAATGTATTGTTACGACCCAGCTCTGCTAGGGACCGTGGAAGTAACAAAATAACCAAGATGTAAAATGGAATAAATAAGGTAATTTAATTAAAAGGAATGTACAAGGTAAATTAAACAAAACAGGCTAAAATATGTACATAAAAGAACCTTAAGAAAAAGGACAGGATAACAAGTTGTGCCAAAAACGAGTCACGTGGGCTTACACAAAAAACAAGTGACTAAACTAAGGGACACAAACAAAACTAAATCACAAGTGTCCCAAAGTAAAATCACATAAACCCACAAACAGAATCAAGTGACAAAACAAAAAGGCACAAAACCGAACTAAACTAACCAAGTGTCTCAACACACACAAAGTCACGTACTAGTACAAACAAAGTGACTGACAGAAAGAGACACAAATACAAAATGGCAGACTGGCCACAAAGGCCAGCAGCCCCGAACAGGTGAGAGGAATCCTCTTAAACAGGGGGAGGAGGCTGGAGGTGAGGTGGGAGTGGCCAAGAGTTGAAGTTCCCACCAATCAGGGACCAGGGCTCAACCAGCAGGAATCCAAATGACGAAAGAAATTAAAGCACACAACACAAATCAAAGAACTGGAGGCCTGGGGCCGTAACAGTATGAAGAAACCATGAGTCAGCCACCCCCGCACAGTGAACAAATGAAATTAAAGTAACACTTCGTAACTTTCTGGAAGTGGCACTCTGGGGGGCGCTGTCTAAATAAAATGTAAACGATCTGCTCTGGCTTCCTTTGCGCCCTGTCTGAAGTGTGAAGAGATGTGGATTTCCTCGTCTGCTCCACTCAAGCAGTGAGAGGTTTGTCTATGTGTGATCTGTACCAAAATGACTATGTGGCTCTGCCGAATGCTGCGCATATCACTAAGGACATAACAATAACTGAAATATTGTGTTGTGTATCGTCAAAGGTAGTTGACGATAGTTATGATGCAGAAATAGCTAAAAAACAGAGGGAACTATATAGACCACATGTGTCAAACATGCGGCCCGGGGGCCAGATCCGGCCCTCCAAGACCTTTAATCTGGCCCTCGGCTGATTTTTCTATTAAAATACTTAACATTTTCAGATTTTTCTGTTAATTTTCTGCACCGTTTAGCATAGCAGCGTCTCCGGCGTTTCTGTACGTTGCGACTCCCACCAGAGCAGCACAAATGAAGACTTTCCTCTTTCCAAACGCTCTTAAAGGACGATCGTTTTGACTGTCGACCGTGACCCTCATCAGCAAAATGTCAAAAAATGAGAAAAGCAGATGCTGAGTTCAGGATTTCCCAAGGAAAATAATCTAATTCTTATTTGTTGACAGAGGTGAATGGGAAATCTGTGCTCAGTGTGTTTGGAACAAGTGGCGTTGCTCGAGGAATATAATCTTAAACACCACTACGAGACACGGAGAAAAATACAATAACTTGAAGAGAGAACTGAGTTTTCTGATCCGGCCCTTTTGGGATCAAAGTAGGTTGCATACGGCCCCCGGACCAAAATGAGTTTGACACCCCTGATATAGACCATGATCCTTTGCTCCGTTTCAGTGCAGACTACATGAAGAAATAACTGTTCTAAGCACTTTGGAATATTCATTATTTGGATTAAGTCTTGTGAAGGCATTTTTAGAGGAAAAAGGAGCAGATTCACAGTTTTGTGCCTCCACAAAATAAATATCGTACGGTGAGATGTATGTGGTGAAAATATTGAACAGAGAGATTTGGATATCGTTCCATCCCTAATGACAATAAATGTACCAAATGACTGGTCAAATGTCAGTCTAGTTATTATGTAGAATATCGTAATATCGTGAGCCTCCCCACCATATCTCAATAAATATCGTACCGTGAAGTTCAGACTGTGACGATATCATATTATGTGACTTGGATATCGTTACACCCTCCGTTTCACTGATTGAAAAAATAAAATTGTAGAATGAAGTTAGTACAGAGCAGTGGGCGTATGCTGGTCATTAAGGTGATTAAAGATGACTCAAACATGCACGAATCACTCCGAATGCAACTTCCAGACAGTCAATGAGAAGGAGGAACGGCAACAACATGATTAAAAGCTCTGAAAAGTCGATTTTGCAGAACTGGTCTGTAATAACACCGTTCAGTTTGGTCAGAAGAATTGACAAAAACACCGAAATCTGAGCTGAACAAACGAACACAAGAATCACACCTCGGAACACGTTTGTCCAGATCTAAACTTACAGGGTTGTTATTTTGGGTGCTTTTGCGGCCTTTGTGATTTGGTAATCGCCTTCGTTCTAATTGCAGTTGAATAATCTTTCAGCCCTGCTTTTCTTTTCTTTTCCTTTTTTTTTTTTTTGAGTGGTAAAAACCCTGATGCAGACACAACTCCTGTGGTCACATCTGCACTGCCAACTTCACTCTTTTCTCTGAGTCATTACCACACAAAACACTCTCTCTCTTCACTCTCTTCTTTACCTCCCTCTCTCCTCTCCTTTATACCTTTTGTCCTCTCTTCCTCCTTCCCTCTCACTCTTTCTTTCTTTCTCTCTCTCTCTTTTCTTCTCTACACCCCTGATGTTTCTTGCTCCTTCCCGTTCTCTTTTTCTCTCCTTTCCTTCTCCCTCTCCTTCCCTCTCTTTCTCCCTCTCTCGTCTCTTCTCTATACCTTCTGCTCTTTCTTCCTCCTTCCCTCTCTCTTCCTCTCCTTTCCTTCCCCCTCTCTCCTGTCTTCTCTATACCTTCTGTCCTCTCTTCCTCCTTCCCTCTCTCTTTCTCCCCTTTCCCTCTCCCTCTTCTCTATAACTTCTGCCCTCTCTTCCTTCGTCCCTCTCTCTCTTTCTCTCCTTTCCCTCTCTCCTGTCTTCTCTATACCTTCTGCCCTCTCTTCCTCCCTCCCTCCCTCCCTCCCTCCCTTTCTCTTTATTACTCTCCTTTCCTTCTCCCTCTTGCTTTCCACTCTTCACTTTACCCTCTGCCCTCTCTCCCTCTTTCTCTCTTACCACTCCCCCTTCTCTTTCTCTCTCACCCCTCCCACTTCTCTTTCTCTCTCACCCTCCCCCTTCTCTTTCTCTCCTCCCCTTCTCCCAAGTCTCTCTCCCCACTCTTCCCCTCTTTTTCTCCTCTCTTTTCTCTTATGTTTTGCCCTCCTTCTTCCCCTACCTATCTCTCACCTCTTCCCTCCATTTTCTCCCTCCACCTCTCTCCTTTCTATCTCTTATTTTTCTCTCCTCCTCATCCCTCCCTCTGTCTACTCCCCCTCTTCTACTTTCCGTTCCCTTCTGTCGAATCTTCACTCCCCTCTCTCCGTCTCTCCTTTCATCTATCTTTTCCTCTTCTTTCTCTATCTTTCTCTCTGTCTCCCTCTTTCTTCCCTCGTTCTCTCTCTTCGTCTTTCGGGGACATACAGCTCATTTCTGGACCTTCAATAATCAGAGCTGTAAATGACAAAACACCGAAACGTAACGAAAAAAATGTTTTTACAGACACAATAAAAGTCTCTCCTCTCTCTCTCTTTCCTCTCTTTCTCTCTCTCACACACTCTCTCTATCTTCTCTCTCCCCTCTTTTGGCTCTTCTTTCCCTCCTCTGCGCTGCTCCCCCTCTCTCTCACTCTCTCTTTCTTCCTCTATACCCTCCCTCCTCTTCTCCTGAACCATCTCTCTGCTTTCTCTTCCTTTACTCCTCTACCCCTCTCTCTACCTTCCTCTCTATCATTTTCTTTCCACTTTCTCCCCTCTTCTCTCTCTCCTTCTCTTTACCCCCACTCTTTCCCTTTTCCACACCCCCACTCTCTCTTCTCTCTTTCCCTCCCCCTCTTTTGTCTCTACTTTCCCTCATTTACACCGCTCCCTCTCTCTCACTATCTCTCTCCCCCTCACTCTTTCCTTTCTAACCCCACCCTCCCTCCTCTTTTGCTGAACCATCTCTTTCTCTCCCTTGTCCCCTCTATCCTCTTTCTCTCATCTCTCTACCTTCCTTCCTATCATATCCTTGGCACTTTCTCCCCTTCTCCTTTCTCTCTCCTTCTATCTACTCCCACTCTTTCTCTCTCCCGCCCTCCTCTCTTTCACCCCTCCCTTCTTCTTATTCTTTTTTCGTTTTTCCTATCCCTCATTCTCTTTTCTCTCTCCTTTTGTAACCAATCCTCTTCTCTCGTCTATCCCCTTCCCGCTCTCCCTCCTCCCTCTTTTTTCTCTCTTTCCTATATCCCACTTTCCCCCTCCACCTCTCTTTCTCTCTCGCTTCCCCACCCCCCTTCTTCCCCCTTTTCCTCTACCCCGTCTATTCTCTCTCCTTTCCTCTCTCGGACCCCCCCCTCCCTCCCTCCATCTCTCTCCCTCCTTCTTTAACCATCTTTTTTCTCTCTTTCTTTCAGAGACGTTTTGCCGTTCACTCTCAAACTCCCGGAGCCCATCGCCTCCGCTCAGATGGCCACAGACCTCCACCAAATCTCCAAACAAGGACCAGGTACGTCACCGTTACCGTGGCGTATAAAGCTGCACTGCGGAACTTTTCTGGAGTATACGAAACCTTCTCTTCTCCTCAGATTTTCCACAAAAATGTACAGATTAGTTTTGATCAGATTTTTATTTGCACATAAAGTTAAAAACACAATTTCCCATTACTGAAAAATATAAACATTTCAGTGCAGGAGAGTGTGAGAAGATGATGGTCTTATAAGGCCACTTCCCCTAAAAACGTTTTCATTACAGTCATGAACAGAAAATCCCTCACTCCTCCTCTCTCCTCCTCCTTCCTCCTCCCTCCTCCTCCCTCCTCCTCTCTCCTCCTCCCTCCTCCTCCTTTCCGCCTCTCCTCCTCCTCCCTCCTCCTCTCCTCCTCCTCCTCTCCTCCTCCCTCCTCCTCTCCTCCTCCCTCCTCCTCTCCTCCTCTCCTCCTCCTCCTCCCTCCTCCTCCCTCCTCCTTCTCCCTCCTCCTCCCTCCTCCTCCCTTGACACTTTAAACAATACTGTACATTCAGATGAGCAACTTTTATGTACATTATATCCAGAGCTGTTACGTTTACTTGAGCAACTTTTTTAATAATTTGTACTTCTCAGAGGAGTTTTCTAGCAGCATGTTATATTTTTTATTGAAGTAACAGTGCTCTTATTTGAGTAAAAGCTGTGTTTCCTCTTCCCACTGTGAGTGAGTGACAAAAGCTTTATGTGACAATATGAAATGATTTGAACATTTGTGTTTCTCACTTCATAGGGGTGGGCGATATCTCGATATTTAAAATATATCGAGATATTTTTAAAACTCGATATGAATTCTGACATATCGATATATCGCTATAATACTTACGTTTACTTCTGGTTTCGCCGCTTCGCTTGTTTCGCCTTCTCTGTGCCGCGCTCGCCTCCTCGCTTATGTCCCCCTGTGCTCATCCCCGGAGCCCGGAGCTCAGCCGCGAACTAAACCAGGACTAGGACTAAACCAGGACTAAATGCGGCCGCAGAGCCCGGGGCTCGATCGCGGACTAAACCAGGACTAGGACCAGGGCTCTACAGTGCGCCCATTTCACTCGCATTTGCGAGTAAATATTTCGGTGTGCGAACGTGGAAAACAAAACAGTCGCACCTGTGCTTCTGCAGCCACAATAAGGAGCTGCGCACAGACGTAACATGAAGAGTTAAACTTTCTAAATGCACGTTTCCCAGCGCGAGCGCAACCACATGACACCTCCGACCGCGCACGACCCCAGCATACGAGCTCCGCGTGTGGCTGAAATCACTGATACGAACAAACTCCGCTTCAAAACCCCGCGCCCCGCAGCAGGACCCACACCTGTCCCACTCATTAGACAGCCCCACGCCTGGACTTCCTTCTCTAAAGCAAGAGCTTTGTCTTGGTCTTGTCTCGGACTCGAGCGCATTTGGACTCGGTCTTGTCATGGACTCAAGGTCTGAATACTGAGTGCGGCCATTTTTCATTACAGCCGCTGCTGTCGCCAATAAACTCATGCCGGTGTGCGGGAGTGCGCGGGGCTTCTCTCTGCAGCCTGTGCCAAATGCCAAATAAATCCGTTTGTCACAATGTGCGTTTGATTTGGTAAATGTGCAGAGACTAAATACCACTTTAAAAAGAGAATGTAACTCCAATTTGGAATTTGAAAATACAGGTTTAAAAATCCTATTCACTTTGAAGCAGTTTTGTGTAAAGTGCCAGTGGAAGTTCTCTTAAAGAAGAGGTTCTTAAACTGTGGTGAGGGTCCAAAAAGGGCCACAGAGTGTTTAAGTGCAGAACTAAATGAATATTAAACAGATAAAATTAGATTTTGTTTTTGCAGTAGTTTGGGAGGGGGGTATTTTTCCTGTAAAGATATCGAGATATATATCGTATATCGAGATATAGCAAAATATATCGAGATATATTTTTTGGTCCATATCGCCCAGCCCTATCGCTTCTGATCAGATTCAGTTTCTCTTATTTTTGTGTCCGTCCTTTGAAAACATCAGATTTTGTGACTCATTTAATGTTTTTCAAGTTACATTAAAGGGACATTACAGAATTCTGGACATAGGGCCTCATTTCCTCATGAGCCGGAGTGTTGGAGACGTGTGGAGTCACTTTTTTAAATCTTCCATCCAGTTCTTGTATTTGCAGAGGTTGCTGGTGCTAGGCTAGTGCATGTCAATGGCCATAGTCGTCCTGCCACTAAAAACAGTCTGACCCACTCCACAGAGCACCTGAGGCAAAACTATTAGAACTCCAGACTGTCCATGTGAACGTCTGTGTCCAGAGAATAATGTTGGAAATAAAACTAACTTTGCATTTGAAGGATTTATGTCTGAGCAGCAGCAGTGAGTTGTACTTCCTGATCAAAAGCTTGGCAGTGGCGGACTGATATATGAGAAAATAGTCCCTCAACATGCATCCGTCAAATGCTTTTCTCCATGGAGATGTTATTGCTCTCTCTGGAATGTTCCACAGTATGGTATTAAACCTTTCTATTTTATTGGAGATCAAACCAGACCAAGTTACAGGTCAGATCTGAGGAGAGGCGACACCGCTCACAGTCACAATGCCTGTTTTTCTCTCAAAATATAATACAACCTAAGATGACGTCGTAATGTTTTCAGTGGCCAGTGCTCATTGGCACATGAACCCAAACATAATTTTCTCTTCACAGTTACTTGCTCCTCCCACCTGTGTGGCGTCTGTAACGCGGAGCATTCGGACCAATCAAAGCAAGAGCTGCTAGAGCGGAGCTAGTGTGGGCTCAGAGCAGCGCATGGAAAAGTCTTACTTTTAGGCACTTTGAGGATTTAAACATTTTAAAAAGTTTATGTTGTGAAAATAGAAAATAATCCCTACAAAATCCGACCTTTGTGGAAATGGTCAATGCCCTGTCAGATGAACACAGGCAGTTTGGATTCCAAAAATGCATTATACTGGGAGAATTCTTTCTGGGTCCAAGCTCATGGGAGCTGCAATACCTGGATTGTCCACTAGTCAGTCTGGAGCCAGGACAGAGGGGGATGGATGTATCCAGTCTTTATTATAGATCCATGGTTTTTCTAGGTGTTTTTGCGCTATAAAACCACTTGAATAATTGAATAAATGTAACTGAATAAATGTAAAGCAGAGGCGTTTATTGTCATACTGTGGAACATTCCAGGCAGAGCACTGACACAAGGCGTCCTTAATACCCAGGTTGTGGACTTATGTAAGGCTGGAGTTTGTGTTCACTGTTGTCATGTCTATGCTAATTGTACCTTATCATTCCAGAAATTTGTGTGTAGTGTAATTAAAAGTAATTACTTCAGTCATTTGCATAAGTTTGTGCGTCAGTGGTCCAATAAAGGAAGAGTTAGCCATGCAGCTAAAGCTACAAGCATTTAGGTTACATTTGAGCTGCAACTTTTCTTCTCTGAGTTGTCAATAATAATAGTTTAATAATTTAGTTTTAGAAATGGTCAATACGCTGAGGACAGTGTGTTTCTAAATGCTGGTTTATTAAGAGCTCATTTCAGGCTGTGTTCACTCTGGCAGAGAACTGGACATAAAGACTGGGACTAGACCAAGGCCAGGACTAGACCAGGGCTAGACCAAGACTAGACCAGGATTAAACCAGGACTAGACTAAGACTAGACCAAGACTAGACCAAGACTAGACCAGAACTAAACTAAGACTAAACCAATTCATTAGCTCAGAGATCAAACCAGGACTAGACAGGACTAGACCAAGACTAGACCAGGACTAAGAAGGTACTAGACCAAGACGAGACCAGGACTAAAGAGGGACTTGACTGGGACTACACCTGGAGTAGACTGGGACTAGACACAGGCTAGACCAGGACTAGACCAGGACTAAACCAGGACCAAGGAGGGACTAGACTGGGACTCGACCTGGACTAAACAGGGACTAGACCAGGACTAGACAAAGGCTAAACCAGGACTAGACCAGGACTAGACCAGGAATAGACCAGGACCAACCCATGTAAACACAACCTCAGTTTCTTGCATATAACTAGTTGTTTTCTATGTTAATAATGGATATTATTTGAAAGTTAATAGAAACATTAAAGGTGCACTACGTCACCTTTCTGGTCTCTATGGAGACAAGAAGGTGGTACCACCAGGGCTCTACAGTGCGCCCATTTTACTCGCATTTGCGAGCAAATATTGCGTGCGAACGAGGAAAACAAAATGAGTGCGAGTGCTTCTCCAGCCACAATAAGGAGCTGCGCAGAGACGTAACGTGATGAGTTAAACGTTCTAAATGTATCAAACATTTGGGGCGCACTCACACTAGGACTTCAGAACTGCGCCCAAGCCTGGATCGCCCCTAAAGCGCGTCACGCCCAGCGCGCGCAACGGAACCGTGCCCATGTAACGGAGATTACATTGTGTTGGATTCCACTTGTCATTACTTATTAGGATGGTGCACTTTGGTTGAGTATCGCCCTCTTGTGATGACCGGTAGTGATAAGCGCTCCTGGCGTTGTGAGCACGTTGTCAGTTCATGGGAGACGGGCACGAGAGTGCTGCTCGCCGTGATGAGCGTGGTATCCTGACCAGTACATATTTTGTTTCATGCAGATTAAAACCACAAAAGACAGCACCGTGTCCTGGCCATTTGTTCACAACACAACGCAGATAAACTATACGACAGTCAAATACGAACACAAATGGGTTACTCCTGCAACCAAGCTGAGCTTTTGCACGGCCAAATTCAGCGCGGTTACACCCAGGCACAACACCATCGGCTGCGCACGACCCCGGTATACGAGCTCTGCGTGTGCGCCGATATCACTCAAACGAACAAACTCTGCTTCAAAACACACCCACGCCCCCTTAACCGAGGAGCGGCACCGCAGCAGGACCCACACCTGTCCCACCGCTCAGTAGATACCCCCACACCGCTGGACTTCCTTCTCCGCCAAAGCGAGAGCTTTGTCTTGGACTCGTCACGGACTCAAGGTCTGAATACTGAGTGTGATCATATTTCATTACGGCCGCTGCTGTCGGCACTAAACTTGTACCGGTGTGCGGGACCTGTGCACTGGAGCCCGGGGACACTGCGCGCCCCGTCACCACATGCACCGCCAGCGTGCGGCTTGTCCACAGCGCGCACCCTCGAGTACCAGCGTGCACCACAGGGCAGGTTAAACACCCTACATGTACATCCGCACATCAGTGCGCTGCTCTTCGCCTTTTCACGCTCTCTCCTCCTCACGTATAGCGCACAGAGGCTCCTCCTCAATGCGCTGATTAGAAACACGACGAAACACCAAGTAAAAACTACTTTTCTGTCCGTGTCCGCACAGAGCAGAGCTACAGCACAGAGCAGGCGATATGTGGACTCAAGTTTGCCTAAGAAAATGCCAAATAAATCTGTTTGTCACAATGTGCATTTGGTTTGGTAAATGTGCAGAGGCTAAATACCACTGTAAAACCAGTAAGAAAATGTAAGTCCAGTTAGGAATTTGAAATTACAGGTTTAAAAATCCTACACACTTTTTGCACTTCGAAGCAGTTTTGTGTAAAGCGCCAGTGGAAGTTCTCTTGAAGAAGAGGTTCTCAAACTGTGGGTGAGGGTCCAAAAATGGGTGCAGTGTTTAAGTGCAGTGCAGTTTATGTGGCTTATTTTAAGTCTAAATGAATGAGGTGTTGGTGTGTGCAAGTTCTGCACTGAAATAAACGTTCAAAACTAAAACCTACTTGTGCCCCCCTTTTTTTTCTGTGCTCCTAAATTTTTTAACTTAAAGGCACTGTGCTCCTGAAAAAAAAAGTTAGCGTAGAGCCCTGGGTACCACCTTCTTGTCTCCATAGAGATATAATTGCTTTGCTTAGAATGTTCCACAGTATGGCATTTTCCCAATTACAGCTGTTTTAGAGCTTAAAACACCTAAAAAAAAACATGCATTCAACTCTCCTCACCTCAGATCTGACTTTGAACTTGGCCTGGTCTTGACTGTTTAATACCACACTATGGAACATTCTAGGCAAAGCAATAACACCTCCATGGAGAAAAGCAGTCAGCAGACACTTCACCAGAAAAGTTGCATGGTGAATGTTTTCAAATTGTTAAAGTAATTTGAAATATGAGAAATGCGATAGAATCCGTTAGTTTCAAGTCCGTATTTATGAATCTGTATTGTTTGGTGGTAGAAATCATCAGAGAATCTTTGCTGTTGTTGCAGATGTGGCGTTCCTCTGTGGTTTTAGGACTAAATCTGTCTAAATAAGCATTTTTTTCCCTGCCTAGTTAACACATTTAGTCAGAGTCAGCGCTCAGAGAAGCAGCTCAAATAGAAGCCGAGTGTCATCTGGTTTAGTCTCCTCTGAGTCACAGGGCTCCACTATTCAAACAGGAGTTTAACCATGAACCAGGGCTGCCAGAAGTGTTGAAAATCGCATACTAATCGGTACTAAAACTAATACCTGAACTGTAGTTTTGAACAAGTATCGATACGGCAAAAAAATCACTTTCACAGGACAAAATTTGAGCTTTCCTGAACCTATAAGATGTCATGGTAACATAAAGAAAGTGTATGAAAATGACATCCTGTTAGAATAAAAGGTGCATTTTTATCTTGACTGTGGTATTGTAATTTTGATCGAGTATTGAGCATCGAAATTTGAAGAAGAATTGACAAAAAGTCTTTTCAGAACATGTACCGATCTAAACTATAGGGTTACACAGTTTTTATGCAGTAACTAATTGCATCCAGATAAAGAAATAACATCATCTGCGTAGACAAGAGCAGGTGATGGACCCTCCACCAGAAAAGTTACACAGTACTTCTGTAAAAGTCCACAAAAATAAGTTAAAATAAAAAGAAGAGACACTTGTAGCACAGTCTTGTAGTACAGTCCCATTCACAGGATGCATGGGCCTAATGTATGAGGAAAATCATCATGGAGATTTTGTGGAATTTACAGCCGAAATAATAGTTTTTCTGTGAATTATACACAGTCCTACTTTTCCAGCCAGTCGAACCCAAGTGTGTTTACATCCTGCACAGTGCTGCTGATGTCCTCACATGTGTTTACATCCCGCACAGTGCTGCTGATGTCCTCACATGTGTTTACATCCCGCACAGTGCTGCTGATGTCCTCACATGTGTTTACATCCCGCACAGTGCTGCTGATGTCCTCACATGTGTTTACATCCTGCACAGTGCTGCTGATGTCCCCACATGTGTTTACATCCTGCACAGTGCTGCTGATGTCCCCACATGTGTTTACATCCTGCACAGTGCTGCTGATGTCCCCACATGTGTTTACATCCTGCACAGTGCTGCCGATGTCCTCACATGTGTTTACATCCCGCACAGTGCTGCTGATGTCCCCACATGTGTTTACATCCTGCACAGTGCTGCTGATGTCCCCACATGTGTTTACATCCTGCACAGTGCTGCTGATGTCCCCACATGTGTTTACATCCTGCACAGTGCTGCTGATGTCCTCACATGTGTTTCTGTTCACGTTTACTGCATTTTTGGTTTGGGGGTGGGACGCTTGTAAAGTCCACTCTCCCTCCTTCTCTGTTTCTCTCTCTTTTTTTTATTTTATTTTTTTTATTATTTTATTTTGCTGTCACCAAGTGTACAAACATATGACATTGCAATTACATACATATTAGACAGCAGAGAAAAAGGGAAGAGGGTATAGGTGTATGTATATGGGTGTGTGTGTATGTGTGTGTGTGTGAATGTGGGTGTGGGTGTGGGTGTAACATTGTGGGTCGTATGAAGGACAGTTAGATAATTAGAGAAAAGCAGGTTCAAAGGGTGATTGGCAGTCAGAGTAGAACAATAATAATAATAAAAAAATAAAATAGAGTAAGTAAATAAATAATAACAATAATGACAATGATAACAATAACAATAATATTAATAATGATAATAATAATAATAATAATAATAATAATAATAATAATAATAATAATAATAATGGAGAAAGTGTATATTGGAAAAGGATGTGATGTTGGTGCAGTGGGATATTATGGCTGTGTTGTGAGCTGTAAGAGAGGTATGGTAAGGTGGTTTGTGATACTGTGGTGGTGTTGGTAATAACAGTAACAAATAGTTATTAAGACCCATGCATGGGGTGTGATCCTTGATTCATTTTGTTTATTTTTCGATCTTGCTGTCAAGGGTTGTCTGCGGTCTCAAGGAGTGTAGCCTTGTCCGCAGACCCCCCTATTTGTTTTTTGTGGGAATGGAGGTTTGCCCTAACCTAATGTTGCATTAAAAAAAAAAGACAGGGTAAGAGTACCAACAGGCCAGAGGTGTGTGGCCTCCAGTCTCTGGTCCCCCTGCCCCGCTTGCCCTATTCTATGGATATATTTTTGAGTGTTTGTTTGACAGCAAGATGGGTTGATGATAATAATAATAATAATAATAATAATAATAATAATAGTAATAATAATAATAATAATAATAATAATAATAGTTTACAAATTCTAACTATTTGATATGTTCTTACCACAGAGATATGAGTGTATTTGTGTGATTAGTAGTGGAGTATTATGGAAGCCAGAGAGTGGAGAGTGGAGATATGGTGGGGCTCTGCTCTGAATGTGATGGGTTATATTCTAAGGAGAAGTGGTCCGCAATGAAGTTTTTCCATGTGTTAATGTGTATTTTTTTCCGGCTTTTCCAATTAACTAATATGACTTTCTTGGCGATAGTTAGCGACACAAGTAGATGTTTTGTATTGTATTGGTTGAGAGTGGTTGTGGAAGTATCACCAAGAATGCACAGAGAGGGGGACAATGGGATGTGGCAGCCAAATATTATGGAAAGTGATTGAGTGATGGTTTGCCAGAATGTATATACGGGAGTGCAGTGCCAAAATGCGTGTAGATAGTTGTCCCTTTCCCCTTGTGTGCAGTGTGTACATATGTCTGTTGTGAAACCCATTTTTGATAGTTTGTAACCTGTATAGTGGTATCTATGGAGAGTCTTGAACTGTATCAGCTGTAAGTTGGAGTTTGTGGTCATTGAATAAATGTTTTTGCAGATTTCGGTCCAGAAATTGGCATGTTTCTCTCTCTAACTCTCCTTCCCTCTCTCTCTGTCTCCCCCGTCTCTTTCTGTGTCTTTCCTTTTTCTCTCCCTCGCTCTCTCTCTCTATCTCTTCTCTCTCTCCCCCTGTCTCTCTTTTACTGTGTGTCTCCCTTCCTCTCCTTCTGTTCATTTTGTCTCCCTCTCTTACTGTCTCTTCCCCCTCTCTCTGTCTATCTCCCTCCCTCTCTCTGTCTCTCATCTCTCTCTCCCCCTCTCTCTGTGTCTCTCCCGTTCTCTCCCTTTGCCTGGCTCTCTTTCTCTTTCTCTCAAGTTCTCTCTGCCCTCTTTTTCTTTCTCCCTTTCTCTCTGTCTCCCCCCTCTCTCCTCTCTCTCTGTGTCGCCTCTCTGTCTCTCACCCTCTGTCTCACTCCTCTCTGTCTCTCCTGTCTCACCCTTTCTCTCGCATCTCTCTCCCCCTTGTGTCTCTCTCTTTTTCTCTTTTCCGCTCTCTCTTTCTTTCTGTCTGTCTCTCTCTCTCTCCATTTCTCTCTGCCCTCTCTCTTTCTCCCTTTCACTGTCTCTCCCCGCCTCTCTTTTCTGTCTCTCTCCTCTATCTCTCTCTCCCCTCTGTCTTTCTCTTCTTTGTCTCTCTCTTCTCTCCCTCTGTCGCTCTCTTCTCTGTCTCTCTCCTCTTTCTCTCAGTCTCTCTCTTCTCTGTCTCTCCTCTTTCTCTCAGTCTCTCTCTTTTCTGTCTCTCTCCTCTGTCTCTCTGTCACTCCCTCTGTCTCTCTCTTCTCTGTCTCTCTCTCTCTGTCTCTCTCCTCTCTCTCCTCTCTATCCCCCTCTCTGTCTCTCTCCTCTTTCTCTCAGTCTCTCTCTTTTCTGTCTCTCTCCTCTGTCTCTCTGTCACTCCCTCTGTCTCTCTCTTCTCTGTCTCTCTCCTCTCTCTCCTCTCTATCCCCCTCTCTGTCTCTCTCCTCTTTCTCTCAGTCTCTCTCTTCTCTGTCTCTCCTCTTTCTCTCAGTCTCTCTCTTTTCTGTCTCTCTCCTCTGTCTCTCTGTCACTCCCTCTGTCTCTCTCTTCTCTGTCTCTCTCTCTCTGGCTCTGTCTCTCTCCTCTCTCTCCTCTCTATCCCCCTCTCTTTCTCTCCTTCTCTCTCCCTCTCCTGCATAGTAGTTTAATGGGCACAGGAAATGGCTCTAAAATCATGATCTAGTTCTGCTTACGAATGTTTTTAATCACAAACACATTTTCAAAACTTGCTTGTTCACTTTAGACCAGAACAGATGCACAGAGACACGTGAAAAACAACATTACTAATAGAATATAAATCTTTTTAATTTCTTCATCCTTAAATTAGACCTATTCTGCAAAATCCCCTTTTACATCCACTTTAGTAGTTTCCTTCTCATTGAACCTCTGCAGTTGTATTTAAAGTTTGAGTCATCTTTATTCTCCTGGAGTCAAGACTGTGACATACGCAACTCCATACTCCAATTTTATTTTCTTAATCAGTGAACATAGGATTCAGCAGCGTCAGGTGGTCGTTTTGGTACAAATGTAAAAAACGTAGAAATGTTTGTGGTGACGAAAGCTGCCAAACGCCTTTCTCACAGCAGCAGGAAGTGCCGCGATGTTGTGTTACGCAACTTCCAACTGTAATGCTTTTCTATGGAAAAATATGTGTGGAAATGTTTGGCGTCTTCTCCAGTAGAGTTGGGCGGTATCCAAATTTTGATACCGTTAAACCGTCTCCACATTTTCCCGGGGTATACGGTATTACCGTTGCTAAGGCTAAAAAAAAACAAACAAAAAAAAACACTTCGTAGCACTAAGGTGGAGTCTGCTGGCCAAATGGCAGCTTGCACCTATACCGTTTAGAAACAGAAAAGCAAGCATTACATAGGCCTAATGATACTGAAAACATAACAAAACATGTAAAAAATTAGTAACTTTTATTAACAAATGTTTAAAAAGTGCAAATACAGCAGTCAACCGACAGAACGAAATAACAAATTGTCTATGGGCTAAAGCCCACTTCCAGTACAGTAATCTATAGGCTACATCAATTAAATTAAAACACAGCCCTATATAATCCAGCACTCACAGGCTTATCAAATAACAAAAATTAGATTAAATAACAAAGGCAGTAACAAACCAACAAGAATCAAATAAATAAAATACTTGATCTTATCAAATAAGAAAATCTGAACAATAAACAGGCTAACAAGACATAACCGAAAATGTGCATATGAGAACGCAGCGGAAATGCTCGTTTGTATATTTTTAAAACATATTAACATGAATCAAATAAATTAAAAGTACAACTATACAACATTTCGAACCGTTTTTGTACGTCAGAAAAAGCCACTCATTGAAAATAAAATGATTAAGCTATTGAATGTTTTTCGCCAGAAAAACCAGCATGTTCACTTTTTCCAGCTTGAGTAGGGCACGTTGTGGGTTGACAACTTTGCCCCGCGGTGCTGAAGACCCGTTCCGATGGAGAGCTTGTGGCACAAACGCACAGGTATTTTCGGGCAACCCGCGACATTAAAGGAAAGCGCCCGACTCCATTGGATTTCCACCAAAGAAGGGGGTCTTCATCTCCCGGAATAACAGGCTCGCGACAATATGCAGTTGTCTCTGCTTCTGCTCGCTCCTCTACAGTGCCGACCGGATCTGCCTGGCTCTCCCTTGTCATTTGGCCGAAATCCGAAATGCTGCCAAATTGCAGACGTTGTGTTTTTCATTGGGACCAACTCAGCGCGGCCTGTCATGTTGCCTTGTCCTTCTCCTTTCGGAGCGGTAATGTCACATGACTACGCAACATCCAGGAACTTGATCGAATGTCATCTCTCCGATCAACAGTTAAGAGCAACATTACACTATAACATAGTAATATTCGTTTTAAACTGTAATAGTATTAAATTAACAAACACAACCACACATACATAAGTGTTGAAAAAACACTCTTTATTTAGGCATTAAATCAATTATAGTTAATATTATATTAGGGCAAGATTTTTTTTAATGACGGTAATGAATCTGATACCGTGGCTATTTTTAGGTACCGCAGGATACCTTATTACCGTATTACCGCCCAACCCTATTCTCCAGCAGCTTCATAAATCTGCTCCATCACCAAATCTTCATCCAACAAGGACTATTGGGATCCATAGTTTTCTAACATGTCATTTTAGATGAATATTGTGATTTAAAATGTCTAAATTATAACTGAATGATCCACAGGTTTCATAGATTATAACTACAGCAGACACAAGCACAACAGGTCTTCTGAGAACCACAATAATTCCTTCTGTCTCACATAAAACCAGTGATGAAATGAAATGCTAAAATCGGCTGTTGTGTAATATTTTCTGGAACTGGTGTTGTTCTTGTTGTGCGGTTTTCATTTGTCAGTCTGATGCTTTTCATTATCTCATTGTTATACTTTTCTCTTTGGATAGTGGTGAGTTTGCTCAATGATCTTTCCTGTTATGTTTGCCATTTGGAGGATTTTTACTTTGGATTTCAAAGATTATTTTCAAGTAGCTTCATTTTATTATTAGTCAAAGGGCCTGTATTGTTTCCTGATCTATGCTCAGTAGAAAATTGGTTAGTCACGGTGGTGGGGAGGGCGCAGAGACACCGTGCCTGCGAAAGATGAGAGTGAGGGCCGTGGGATTCAGGTGGTTCGGAGGGACGTAGTCAAGGCGGGGGCAATTGTTGTGAAGGCGGCCATCCTAACTATGAAGTGCTGCGGGAAACACTGTATGTTCTAATATAGTTTCCTCATCACAAACAGAACAGCCATGTTATAATCTTGTTACCTCCTCGAAAACAGACCTGGAGCTGTGTTTTGTTTCATTCACACATTTTTAAAACACAAATCCTGCATAGTTAGGCTGAGTTCTTCTCTCAAACTGAAAACATTGTGTTACACCTTATGACACAGGTGTCAAACATGCGGCCCGGGGGCCAGATCCGGCCCTCCAAGACCTTTAATCTGGCTCTCGGCTGATTTTCTCTTAAAATATGTAAAATTTTCAGATTTTTCTGGTAATTTTCTGCGCAGCTTAGCATAGCAGCGTCTCCAGTGCTTCTGTGTGTGGCCGCCTCCCACCAGAGCAGCACAAATGAAGACTCGCCTCTTTCCAAACGCTCTTAAAGGACGATCGTTTTGACTGTGACCATGACGCCCTCATCAGCAAAGTGTCAAAAATAAGAAAAGTGGAGCTGAGTGCAGGATTTTCCAAGAAAAAATGTACTAATTCTTCTTTTTCACGGAGGTGAATGGGAAACCTGTACGCTTGGTGTGTTTGCAACAAGTGGCGGTGCTCAAGGAATATAAATATAAAGGAGGAATATAAACGCCACTATGAGACACAACATGGCGAAAAATACAATAACTTGAACAGAGAATGGAGTTTTCCAATCCGGCCCCTTTGGGATCAAAGTAGGTTGTATACGGCCCCCGGACCAAAATGAGTTTGACACCTCTGCCTTATGACATCGTGGAAATACAGGAAGTTCTTGACTGTGTTTCTCCATGCACAGGGTTCCTACAGGTTTCTTCAAGTTAAATTCAAGTCTTTTTAAGAGCTTTTAAGACCATTTATATAAAAACTTAATATCTATTTTCCGGCCTTTTTCATAGACCTGCCGGCAAAGAAAAACAAAATTCTTGAATTTGTGTTCATTTATTTCTCAAACAAAGGAATCCTCATAGCCCCAGCATAAAACGTGTCGCTCGGTAACGTAAAACCAACGTTAAAACCAACATAACGGTATTAATCAAACTTTGTGTTCTGCTGAAATTTTCTTTGTTTTCACGCCCTTTTGTTTAGCTTGTTTCTTGTGGTTCTGTAGCGCGGGATCATCAGAGGATTTTGACCTGCGACTACGTTGTGTTCTCAATTATTGGTTTTGCCGCTCTTTATTTAGGCAATGTTATTTAACCAAATAATGGTGGTTGACAAATTAAACTTTTGTGGAGAATTGGGATACAGAGAAGTTACGTACTTCACAAATTTTAAGACCCAGATATAAAAATTCAAGACGTTCTCAAGTCTTTTTAAGGTATTATGCCCAAATTCAT
Source organism: Odontamblyopus lacepedii (assembly GCA_034769755.1). NCBI lineage: Eukaryota > Metazoa > Chordata > Actinopteri > Gobiiformes > Gobiidae > Odontamblyopus > Odontamblyopus lacepedii. Next base: position 5,161,708 of record CM068354.1, on the reverse strand, counting down.
ATATTCTTTTAAGGTGAGGAGTCCTGGTTCAGTCCTGGTCTAGTACTGGTCTAGTCCTGGTTTAGTCCTGGTTTAGTCCTGGTCTAGTACTGGTCTAGTCCTGGTTCAGTCCTGGTCTAGTCCTGGTTTAGTCCTGGTTTAGTCCTGGTCTAGTCCTGGTTTAGTCCTGGTTTAGTCCTGGTTTAGTCCTGGTTTAGTCCTGGTCTAGTCCTGGTCTAGTACTGGTCTAGTCCTGGTTTAGTTCTGGTCTAGTCCTGGTTTAGTCCTAGTTTAGTCCTGGTCTAGTCCTGGTCTAGTCCTGGTTTAGTCCTGGTTTTGTCCTGGTTTAGTCCTGGTTTAGTCCTGGTTCAGTCCTGGTTTAGTCCTGGTTCAGTCCTGGTTCAGTCCTGGTTCAGTCCTGTTTTAGTCCTGGTTTAGTCCTGGTTTAGTCCTGGTTTAGTCCTGGTTTAGTCCTGGTTCAGTCCTGGTTCAGTCCTGGTTTAGTCCTGGTTCAGTCCTGTTTTAGTCCTAGTCTAGTCCTGGTCTAGTCCTGATTTAGTCCTGTTTTAGTCCTAGTTTAGTCCTGGTCTAGTCCTTTTAAGACTTTTTAAGACACTGCGGGAATCCTGCATACACCTTCATTAGAATCATTTGGATCATTTCAACCCTGGAATTGCCCATTTCTACTGGACTAAAGGTAAAAGGAGCTGTAAAACTACCACTACATGACATCACAAGGTGGAACAGAGCATTATGAGCTTTGGAGAACTAATGCAGGATAACTTAAACACGAGTGAATGAAACAAAACACAACTCCGGGTTTGTTTTCAGGAGGTAACAACATTATAACATGACGTGAACCTCTCCAGAGTCACTTTTGTGTAATATTGAACGTTTTTTGCCACCCTGAAACCCCATTGGCCGATTACACTGTTGTGATCGTCCTGTCTCTCCGTCGACACTGTCACCGTTGTCCTGCTCAAGTTGTGAATGAGTCTTTAGTCTTTGTGTCTCGTCTGTGTCAGAGTCTGAGTCACATGAAACAGAGCTCTGCCTGTCCACTCATACATGCCATCTCTCACTGCCCCCTCTCGTTCTCCGTCTCTCCCCCTCTTTCTCTGTATTCTGTCTCCTCTCTCGCACGCTCTTCCTCTGTTTCTCCCTCTCGCTGTCACCCTTCATCATCCTTCTCTTCGTCTCTATCTCTCTCTCTGTCTCTTCCCTATTTGACGATTACACTCTTCCATTCCCTCCTTTCCTCCCCCTCTCTCCCTTCCCCTGTCTCTTCTTTCATCCGTTCTCTCTTCCCTCCTCCCTGTACCCCTTCCTTTCTTCTTCTCTCTCATTGTCTGTCTCTCCTCCTCTCTCTCTCTCTGATCTGGTTTCATTTGTAAATTCTCTTCTTTGTGGAGCCTATAGGAAAAGTTCAATCAAAGAGACACTTGTATCTCTTATTGTTATTTGCGTGACTCTGAGCACCGTTTGTCTCTTCTCTCTCCCCCTTTCTCATTCCTTCTCCCTCTCTTTTTTGTTCTCTCCCTCTTTTCTCCCCCTTTTGTTTCTCACTTTTTCTTATCCACTCCTTTCCTTTTTTACTCCCCCTTTCTCTCTCTCTCTCTCTCTGACCTCCCCTCTAACTGTCTTTCTCTCACCCTTCCCTCTCTCTCACTCTCGGTCTCTCGACCTCCCCTCTATCTGTCTTTCTCTCACCCCTGTCTTACCCTTCCCTCTCTATCTTTCTCTGTCTTTCTCTGACCTCCCCTCTATCTGTCTGTCTCTCAACCCCTGTCTTACCCTTCCCTCTCTCTCTTTCTCCGCCCTCTCCTGTATCTGTCTTTCTCTCACCCCTCTCTCTCTTTCTCTCTTTCTCCGCCCTCTCCTGTATCTGTCTTTCTCTCACCCTTCCCTCTTTCTTGCTCTCTCTCTTTCCGACCTCCCTTCTGTCATTCTCTTACCCCTCTCTCACCCTTCTCTCTCTCTCTCTTCGACCTCCCCTCTATCTGGCTTTCTGTCACCCCTTTTTCACCCTTCACTGTCTCTCTCTCCTCTCTCTCCTGTCCTTTCTTCCCTCTCCCCCTTGTTCCGACTCTCTTTCCCCCTGCTCTCTTTACTCTCTGTCTCTTCTCTGTCTCCTCTCTCATTGTCTCTCTCTTTCTCTCTCCTCTCCTCTCTCTCTGATGTGGCCGGTTTCTGTGTTTCATTCATAAAGTCTCTTCAAAAGGTTAAAGGAAGTTAAAGGAAAAGTAAACTCAAAGCCACAGTGATCTCATAGGAGAATGACTGACGGTGCACCTGTGTGTGTGTGTGTGTGTGTGTGTGTGTGTGTGTGTGTGTGAGGCAGACATTGTGAAATGTGAGGGACTTTTTAAAGCATTTCAATGGGATCTATTGTCTCTTGTCATTTGGATTAAACTATACAGAGAGTTCATCTGTATACTTTTTTTTTTACCTTTTACCTCTTTTTTAAGGTAAAGATGTTTTATATTTTCAGATCAAATTTAGGTCCATGATGCGATTAATTGTCATTTAAATATATTTGATCAGAACACAGAAATCACGGAGCCTTGTAGAAAACGTTTTCACTCTAAAACATCGGCTAATTGACTTAATTTCACTCTCTCGTGCTTTGAATCCCACCTGGATGATGGATCGGATATCGGCACAAATACAGAAAGATTTGCTGGGTCAGATATCGGCTTCCGAATATCAGTACAGATGAGATCCGGGTTGGACACATCATTTAGTGTACCATAATTTCTGCACTATAAACCTCTGATTTTTTCTCACACTTTGAACTTTGTGGTTTATACAACAATGTGGCTAATATATGGTCGGATTATTTGTTTATGAACACAGTGGATGCGCCGCAACCTGACTGCAGAATACACCGCTGTCTATGCGGTTGCAATCCAGCTAGTGATCTGGTCAGCACTAAAACAGTTTATCACCATGTAATAAAATAAGATGATAAATGAAAGTTAGTGAGTGGGATACGTCTTCATGACCCGTATTCATTAAATGCAGGTACTGTAAGTGCGGAAATGACGTGAAGATGAAATCCTACAAGACACTGACATGATACCAGACAGGACAGCGGCTCTTTGTGCAGGAGACGTGGTACCAGACAGGACAGCGGCTCTTTGTGCAGGAGACGTGGTACCAGACAGGACAGCGGCTCTTTGTGCAGGAGACGTGGTACCAGACAGGACAGCGGCTCTTTGTGCAGGAGACGTGGTACCAGACAGGGCAGCGGCTTTTTGTGCAGGAGACATGATACCAGACAGGGCAGCGGCTCTTTGTGCAGGAGACGTGGTACCCGACAGGACAGCGGCTCTTTGTGCAGGAGACATGATACCAGACAGGACAGCGGCTCTTTGTGCAGGAGACATGATACCAGACAGGACAGCGGCTCTTTGTGCAGGAGACGTGGTACCAGACAGGACAGCGGCTCTTTGTGCAGGAGACATGATACCAGACAGGACAGCGGCTCTTTGTGCAGGAGACGTGGTACCAGACAGGACAGCGGCTCTTTGTGCAGGAGTCTGATAATCCTGTTGTAATCCTGTCATTTTACTGCCGTGTTACAGGTGTTGTTCAGAAAAAGCATGTATTTAACAAAAATTAAAATTAAAAAAATCTTTCTGTGTCAATATCTCAAGTTACAATGTGCACACCTGCAGCTTATAGACAAGTGTGGCCTGTATATGTACACATTTGTGTTTTCTTTTAAAATTTAGTTGATGCGGCTTATATTCAGGTGCGCTCAATAGTCCGGAAAATACAGTAATCAGAATATATAGTGGTCGTACTCTGCCTAGAAAGTTTCAGAATGTTTGAGCAGTTTTTTATACAAAGCTGTCACTAGTGTAGTTTGCTGAGAGATAAAAAACAGCTCCATAACACATCTGGATCATTTTGGTCTTGATATTTTCGTTTAAAGGAAATGCTATTTTCAGTCTCTGCACTGGTATCAGTTGATATTTGGTTGATATCAGGTATTGGCAGATATTTAAACCTATAATATCAAAATCGGTATCCATCCATCATCTTCTCCCGCTTAATCCAGCTGGGTCGCGGGGGCAGTTTGCTGCCCAATCCTCATAGCACCTGACCCCACATGAACCCCTCTGCGGGTGGTGAGCCCACAGGAGGGTGGACGTCATGGTCCTTGATGTTAGTTCATAGGGGTGCGGGCATGTTTTGGGTTGATGGGGGAAACCGGAGTACCCGGAGAAAACCCATCCAGACACGGGGAGAACATGCAAACTCCACACAGAAAGACCCAGGCGACCCGGGGATCGAACCCGCAATCTTCTTGCTGTGAGGCCTAAGTGTTGCCACTCAGCCACCATGCCGCCTAAAATCGGTATCGGAACTGAAAAACCTGTATCAGTGCGTCCCTAATGATTGAAGGTTCAGATCAGAAATGGAAGACTTTTTGTTGCTGCTGTCATTGAACTCATTTCTGTGCAACATAACACTATGATTTCAGTTTACACTATGATTCAGATCAAATAAAGACACACAAAGCTCGCAGAGAAAATAGACGTAGAAGCACTGAAGTATTGTTGAAGTGAGTTATTCAGAGGTTTGTGAGTTCAAGTGCAGGACAAAGATCATTACCCAGTATACTGATTAGCTTTCCTGTGTTTGGCCTGGATCCATCAGAAATACAAGACCACGCGGTAATGTTAAATGCACTCTTGTATAACTGGCTTTCTTGGTTAATTAAGTGTGATCATATCTTACATTGATGGAAACAACACTGTAATTTCTATCCTGTTACTGCCAGTGAGAAATTCCTGTTCCTCTTTCGCCCGCATCAGACCAAAGCATCAGATCAAAGCATCAGACCAAGTGCTGTCAACACGCCCTCTGGAGCCCAGCCTCTGCCACCATGTCATTATGCTTCTGTTCTTTCAGTATGGAGTTTCTGACAATGAGACAATTCATTAAAAAGTCACTTCTTGTTTTGCAGATTTATGCCCAGTTACAATTTTACATGAAGTACAAGTTGTTTGTTGTAATTTGGTGTTCTGATTCAACACTTTTATCCCATCTCAAAGCAGAATGAGCTTCGCATGGGGTTTCCAGTTTCAATGCTGAAATCCAGTGTGTTTAAACCCTAAAATGCCTCTTTCAGATCTGAACAGTCACTTCCTAAACCCCAGAGCCTGCAGCCAGTCATGAATCAGTGCTAGTGCAGCCTCTGCAGCTCAGGGAGGGAATTCTGGAGGTACTGAACTTTCACGTGAGCCATGGTCTGTCCATATACTGAGAATGAGACAAACTTGGATGTTCCTTATGAAATTCAACTTCCTGTTTATAGGCGACATTTTGAGAACTTTTGACCATTGGTGCAACGGTGCCAGTCTTTCATAGCTCTACCTTTTTTAAAACTGAAAGAGCACAGACTACATCCACTACCTTAAAATGAAGAATGCCAGATGATTTGGATTTAAGTGTCTTCCTCCACGATTTATGGATTGGTCAGAGCTTGAACCCCCAACTCCTGGTTATGAAACAAACGGTCAATGTATGTGCAAAGGTCTTTGCATGGGACTATGGAAATTAGCCTTGTGGCTACAATCCGGCGTGTTTACATTCATGCATTTTGTCATGTCTGTTCATTAACATGCGTTGTTCCAATCAAATGAACAAATAAATATGTGAATACCCAAATATTCCTGACCTTCTTCATGTTCTGGAATCTCCATTGTCGTAACAGTTTGAGCTGCAGGGCGTCTGCTGAGGGATTCTCCTGTGTAAACCTGAGTCTCTGTCAGTCAGTGTGTGCTCCAGTTCAACAGCATTCCTCTGAGACTAAAACAGGTCTAAACCAGGTCTAAACCAGGACTAACCCCGGTCTAAACCAGGTCTATAACCCAGGGCTGAACCAGGACTAAACCATGTCTAAACCATGTCTAATCTGGTCTAAACTAGGTCTACACCATAGTCTGTGTAAGGAAGTGGACTATGGGAGTGTGACGTCACCCATAGCTTTTTGCCTTCAGTCAAATGAAGCTAGTGGTTATGGGGGTGAATTTGGAGTTCCATATTAGGAATAAGACCTTATTAACAGAAAATTGCAAAATAAAAACACCAGGATCATGTAGAGTGGGTTAATATGAGCATTTTAAGACCAAAAATGATGAGTCACTGCAGCAGTTACAGAGAGGGGTGACTGTTTTTCAGTGTAAAGTCCTTTGAACCCAGAGTCAGAAGGAGCTGAAAGTTACCCCACGCTCACTCCCTGGCGGCAGCTAGCAGGTTAGCTCTGTCCATTTACAGTCTATGGTCCAGTTCAACAGCATTCCTGAGATCTAAACCAGGTCTTAACCAGATCTAAACTCAAGTCTAGACCAGGTCTAAACCAGGTGTAACCCAGGTCTCAACTCAGGTCTAAACCAGGTCTAAACTAGGTCAAAACTTGGTCTAAAACAGGTCAAACCCCAGCTCTAACCCAAGTCTAAACCAGGTCTAAACCAGGTCTAAACCAGGTCTAAGGTCAAGTCTAAACCAGGTCTAAATGAGGTCTAACCCAGGTCTCAACTCAGGTCTAAATCAGGTCTAACCCAAGTCTAAACCTTGTCTGCACCAGGTCTAAACCCGGTCTAACCCAGGTCTCAACTCAGGTCTAAACCGGGTCTAACCCAGGTCTGCACCAGGTTTAAACCAGGTCTGCACCATGTCTGCACCAGTTCTGTACCAGGTTTAAACCAGTTCTGTACCAGGTTTAAACCAGGTCTGCACCAGGTCTGCACCAGGTCTACACCTCTCACAGAGACATTGGGGCAATGCAGAGCTAAATTTAACCATAAAAACTGTCCACGAGGGAGTTTCCAAGAGTTAGTGACGGCGTCAGAGTTATTTTGATTTAATAGACCGTGAACAGTGAACATCTTTATTAAACACGCACTTCCTGATTTTTAAGACTTAAAATCTTCAACAGAACAAGTTCATTCTAAAGAGTTTGCAGTCCCAAGTTCTTCCTCACTTACTGTACGCATTCAGACCCTCCTAACTATTCACCATGATGAGTTTCTAAGCATTCTATCTAAGCATTTTTCACAACTTTCTGAGACCAGAGAACAACTTGCATGCTAACGTACATTTCTTAATGAACGCACAATAAAACCTTTTGTAATTAGACGCAGATGGCTGTTATTATTCGCTCCAATTTCGGAATGAAAATCTAGAGCAATTGTCATGTCTCTGCCACTTCTAACAGGCAGTCTCTAAAGTCCCAGTGACGGTGAACACACCACACAGCTATTTACTGCCGCTCTGTCATTCCCGTAACAGTGTTTTGTACTTTGCATTTTTCTCTTATCCGGTTCCTCCAAAACTCTGTGTCAGGGAGTATCCACCTGTGAATACTTTGTTTCATTTGCAAATGCTTAAATTATAATCTTGTTTGTTTTGTCTTCCCCTCCCTCCAACACTCAAAACACTCTCCACCACCTCATGACATCATTAGGTGGTGTATAGAAATGCCCGTCTATGTTTTTTAACACCCACGGTCAGACTATTCACCTCTTTTTGTAAGGAATATTTGAAGAATGACACGAATTTTTTTGTATTAATTTCATTTTTAATCCAGTTGTTTTTCAGCCAATCTTTTGTCAGGTTTTGATTTAAAGTAGAGTTGAGAATTTGAAAAAAAAAGCTTCCTAATTAGACGCAGACTTCTTTTGAGCTCAAGTGCGTCTTCTATGATATATCTGTACTGGGGCAGGTAGGGTTGTAACGATATCCCAGTCTCATGATACGATATCGTCACGGTATGAACCTCACGGTACAATATTTACTGCGATATCATGGGAAAGCTCTAGATATGGTGGGGAGGCTCACGATTTTACGATATTCTACATAATAACAAGACTGACATTCTAAAATGCCTTGACCAGTCATTTGGTACAACATTTATTGTCATTAGGGATGGAACGATATCCAAATCTCTCTGTACGATATTTTCACCATATACATCTCACAGTATGATATTTATAGAATGTGACAAAACTGTGAATCTGCTCCTTTTTCCTCTAAAAATGCTTCACAAGACTTAATCCAAAGAATGAAGATTTCAAAGTGCTTAGAACAGTTATTTCTTCATGTCGTCTGCACTGACACGGAGCAAAGGATCATGGTCTATATAGTTCCCTTTGTTTTTTAGGTATTTCTGCATCATAATTACCGTATTAATTTAAGCCAGGGGTGTCAAACTCATTTTGGTCCGGGGGCCGTATGCAACCTACTTTGATCCCAAAAGGGCCGGATCAGAAAACTCAGTTCTCTCTTCAAGTTATTGTATTTTTCTCCGTGTCTCGTAGTGGTGTTTAAGATTATATTCCTCGAGCAACGCCACTTGTTCTAAACACACTGAGCACAGATTTCCCATTCACCTCTGTCAACAAATAAGAATTAGACTATTTTTCTTGGGAAATCCTGAACTCAGCATCTGCTTTTCTTATTTTTTGACATTTTGCTGATGAGGGTCACGGTCGACAGTCAAAACGATCGTCCTTCAAGAGCGTTTGGAAAGAGGAAAGTCTTCATTTGTGCTGCTCTGGTGGGAGTCGCAACGTACAGAAACACCGGAGACGCTGCTATGCTAAACGGTGCAGAAAATTAACAGAAAGATCTGAAAATTTTAAGTATTTTAATAGAAAAATCAGCCGAGGGCCAGATTAAAGGTCTTGGAGGGCCGGATCTGGCCCCCGGGCCGCATGTTTGACACATGTGATTTAAGCAAAGAGACTTGTGATTTGATATATTGTGATGGTCCATGATATTATTGTGAGACCTTTGACGATACGATATCACCATATTTCAGTTATTGTTACACACCTCGGGGCAGGGCATGTTTTGGTCAAATACGTGAGGAAAAAACAAACAAACATTGCACCTTTAGCTGACATCATAGAGACCGGGATAGAGTGCAGACGAGGGCAGCAATCAAAGGGCGTAGGGAGGGGATAGAGAAAGAGGGGGAGAAAATGGGAGGAGAGACAGAATAGAGAGCGAGGAGAGAGGCGGAGTCTGGGGAAGTTTTAGCCGTGAGTCAGTGTCAGAACAAACAGAGTCGTAGAGCGTGGACGGAGAGAGAGACAGTCACAGAGAGAGGAAGAGACGGAGAAGTACAGAGCGCAGAGAGGTTCAAACAAGTGAGTACTACTGCTGCTGTGTACTGTGAAGCTTTATGGGGAAGAATGACTGTAGACAGGGAATATGATTTGAAGTATTTTGAAGTATTGTAAGGTTTTTAGTAGCTGGCTAAAATTTTGATTGCACACTTTCCATTTTGTTGCACAGTTTTGGCAAATTGTAAATAAGATTGTGACATATTTAATTTTTATTTCCATGATATTTTTGGGAAAGTTTTGGCATTAAACTTGGGAATGTCCATAGAGACAAAAAGCTGACTCTACACATGTTTGACAGTAAAATGTGTAGTATAGCAAAGGATCATGGTCTGTGTAGTTCCCTCTGTTTTTAGCTATATTGCTGCACTATAACAATTCATTTAAGCAGAGAGACTTGTCATTCAGTATATTGTTATGGCCCGCTGTGTTATTGTGAGACTTTTGACGATAAAAGATCACGATATTTGCATTATTGTTACATCCCTATAAAATGTATATCATGAGAGCATTCTACATACAGTTCCTTTGTCTCATAGTTAGAAGTACAAGTTGTTTATTTAGTTGGTTTATAGGTGAAATACGTCTTTAAATCCTACTTTGCGATTGCTGGACTGCTTTGTATGAAATAGTGGACGCTGTTAGATCTTGCCTCTATGCAGAGGTGTGGTTCCTGAACTCAGACTTGACTTATTTATCTGTTTACTTGGTCCTTCTTTTGTTAATCTGCCTGAAAACATATTGCGTATTTTCTGTTGCATACAGGTTTGGCTGTGTATTCGATTGTTTGCAGTTTTGCTCATTGTAGACCATGGTTTTTTCCCTTATGAAACTGGCATAATGAGTCTGGGAGGGACCTTGCCAAAAGTTGTAATTACATTTAAGTACAGATTAAGTGAAGATGAATATGGGCGGACAGCTGCAGGTCCTGGTTTGTTTGAAAGGCATTGGTTCCAGGGAGTTCACAGCTGTAATCACCAGTAAATGTTCGATTATCCTCTGGCAACATAAAGGTTGACTTTTAAATACTTGTTATCTAGATTCTGGAGTGTAAACAGTGGCATGCTAAGAAAAGATGCTTTAGCACAAAGTAGGGTTTTCACAATACTACAATTTCAAACTCTATTTTGATACTGAGAAATACTCAATATTCAATACCGATTCTGACACCACGATAACAAAAAAACTGCAGGCAACAAAAATGGTAGTACTTTCATTGGTATATGGTAGGGATGTAACAATAACCGAAATATGATAATATCATATCATGGACCAGCACAATATATCAAATCTCAAGTCTCTTTGCTTAAATGAATAGTTCTGATGCAGAAATAACACAACAAAAAAAAAACAGAGGAAACTACATAGACCATGATCCTTTGCTCCGTTTCAGTGCAGACGACATGAAGAAATAACTGTTCTAAGCATTTTGAAATCTTTCTTCTTTGGATTAAGTCTTGTGAAGCATTTTTAGAGGAAAAAGTAGCAGATTCACAGTTTTGTGCCTCCACAAAATATTGCAATAAATCTGGTACAGTGAGATGTTTATGGTGAAAATATTGTACAGAGAGATTTGGATATCGTTCCATCTCTAATGACAATAAATGTACCAAATGACCGATCAAAGCATTTTAGAATGTCACTCTTGTTATTAGTAGAATATCATAATATTGTGAGCTTTCCCACAATATTGCAATCAATATTTTTACCCTGAGGTTCATACCGTGACAATATTGTTTCGCAAGAATAAGATATTGTCCCCCCCAGTATATGGTAGTACTTTCATATTCCAGGTCTATATGGTTTTATATCTGTGTAATCCCTCAGTGGCGTATACTTGTTTTGATATAGCTCAAGATTATTCTAAAGCCATTCAGGAACTTTTTTAGTATAGACCCAAGACAGTACAGTTATAAAATCAAATCATGGATTGTGATTTTCATGTGTTCGGCCATAAGAACTTGTGTCTTGATTGAAAGTGAGACAGGAAGACAGAGAGAGCTATTTTATCTTTTATCTTATTGTATTTATCTTATCTTATTTTTGTAACTTGTTTCGATCTACATGCTCTTGGTCGGTTGCATCTGTAACAAAGAAAATTTCCCCTCGGGGATGAATAAAAGTAATTCTGATTCTGATTTAAAAATTTATTTAAATGTGTAAAAATTGTCTATTTTTCAGTTGGCATATTTTTGAAGCTTAAATCTGTACGTCTATTAAATCTCTTACTGGTAGAACTATGAATCAGTGAAATGAATAGAGGAAGAAATGTACACGTAGAATGACCAAATTAATTAACTTTTCTCCATGTTTTTTTCTCTCTCAAATGAAATCTGATTCAACAAACAGAATCAATGTATAGTTTACTTTGGCATTCATGTAAATCTATGAGTGCACTAGTTCTTTGAGTTCTCTGACAATATTTTTACTTAACAGAGAAATTAAGACAAACAGTGCTGAATTTAATGATTTTATTTTCCAATTTTCAGATGTGGTAGTTACAGTCTTCAGGTTTATCTTCTCCCTTTTCTGTAGTCGTGTAGCTGCAGTCTGCCCACGGACTCCCATCTTTATCTTCACAAGTAGGGATGTAGATCCACAGCAGTACTGAACCAGGTCTGAACCAGGTCTATACCAGATCCAAACCAGATCTAAAACTGACCCATTAACCTCCTGAGCGACAGTAGAGAGGAAAAACTCCCTTTGAGGAAGAAACCTCTGGCAGATCCAGGCCACAGGAGGGCGCCTCTGCCTAAGGATGCTTGGGTCAGGGCTACTAGAACTAAACCGTGTCTAAATCAAGGACTAAACTGACCCATCATCCTCCACCTACTGTCTCCATCAGCCAAGGACCAAACTCTCCACTATGGGAGACAGAGCTTTTCAGGCCGCAGCCCCACGCCTGTGGAATGCCCTCCCAGAAGCCCTGAGGGTGCCTCAGAGTCTGGAGGCCTTTAAGAAAGGACTTAAGACATTTGTGTTTAAAAAGGCCTACTAGGATTTTGCCTTGTTTACCTTGTGCTAGGATGTTTTAAATGTACTTTGTAAGTGGTTTTTATCATCTTTTTATGCTCTCACTGTAGCACTTTGAGATTTCATTTAAATGTAAAGTGCATTACAAATAAAATGTATGTTATTATTATTATTATTATTATTATTATTATTATTATTATTATTATTATTATTATTATTATTATTATCATAATGTGTATTGTGACAATATTGTATGGTGAGACTTGGATATTGTTACACTTTTATAAGTGATTGAAACTCTTATTTGGTATTTTATGGTATAATATATAGACCATGTGGCTCTGTCAGTGTGAGTCAAGTCCTGTTTATATTGGGCCATTTCTGACTCATGACTTCCCCTCATGTGAGGAGAGCGTTAGCAGTGATGCTAACAGAATGAATGGGTTAATCCTATAAGGCGCTAACAGTAAAGACCTGATTCACCAATGAGCTGTGTCACTGAGAACTGTAGTTTCTAGAATAACAAAGTTTGTGAATGGCTTTAAAGTGACGAGGTTGTGACTGGCAAGTTAAAGGTGCATTTTGCAACTTTTCTGGTGAGGGGTCTACCACCTGCTCATCTCCATCGGAAATATTATTGCTTTGCCTGGAATGTTCCTCAATATGATTTTAAACCTAAATTTACAGTAGCTCACATTTCTTCACTAAACACTAAACAGTCGACTTTCTCATTGGGCTCTTGGCGAGGGCGGACGCCTTTTCCTCTCCTTTCCTGCCCCTTATCTCTCCCTGCTCTGCTCTGTGTCGCGTCTGGTCTAGTGTCTAGTCTTTTTCCTTGAGTGACTCTCTCCGTTCTGTTCTCCAAAACCAAATTAACTATGGATTTGATAAGTTGGTCTCCGAACTCTATTGACACAATTTTTTTCAACCAGACAAGCAGGGCCTGTCTGATTGACCTACGCCTGCGGGGACTTACGCTGCCGGATAGATGATGGACAGTTGGGAGAAGTGAGGCGTTGTGTGACTGTCAGCTCTGTCCGTGGAGGACATTGAGGATCTATACTTATTCTAGGTATAGATACTAGGTGTGGCCCTGTCTTTCAAGAAAAATGTGAGTACCGAGGCTGCTGTTCAAAGCCCCACTTGGCTGCCCGGGCTGATTGATACGATGGGCAAAACTGCCAACACTCAGACTGTGACTTTGAGCCGTATTATGGAAGGGTTGGCGGCCTGCACCGCATTGTGGAAAACACCACGGAAAGGCTAGCGGTCATTGATTGCAGACTGGACGGAACTTTGGCTCTAATTCGCAACATGGATAACATCTCGGAGAAGTTAGATGCCCACTCTTATCTTTTTGGCCTCCCTAAACCAGCACTGGTCACTACCAAGGCCGGGCTGGTGTCAAATCGCCCTGAGAATACAGCGGAAGCCTGGCCCCTTCCCAACCCCCTTGCAGCTTCTTACCCCCCGTGTGGGCAGGTCTGTTGCATCCAGCGCCTCCTATGGCTGCAGGATCTGGATGGCTGCCAGTCCTGTGGAATGTCTGTACTGTGTTTTGACTATGTTGCTGATGCTCGGAGGTTTTTTATTTGTGTACTCACTCCAAACTATCCCGTTCTGGGGCATGGTCTGGGGCGGTCCTCTTTTTTTTCCCCCCTCCCCCTGTCCTCATGTGATGCTGTTTTTTTGTTTATTTCTATCTGCTACCTGCCTTCCTGTCCGGTCCGTGTTGTCTCCCCCATGTAATATTGTTCTCTTTGTATATTGTAATGTACAGACGGGTGAACAGGTCCAATTTCGATTTCTTGTATGTCTTGTACATGCGATGGAATTGACAAATAAAGGCTTTCATTCATTCATTCATTCAACCATACTGTAGAATATTCCTGTCAATTCATAACAAGTGGTGTATTCTACTTTTCATCTTAAAAAATCAAAAAAAAAAAAACATTAAGAATCAAAAGCTATGTTCAGTTTGGGAATTTGGCAAAAATAGGACTCACTATTTTATTCCGTGCCTTGGTTCCTCTTTCGGTGACTAAGTCTGCAAGTGACAAAAGCTTCATGTTGTGTAATCCCTCAGTGGTCCAGATATGTTCCATAGTGGTCCATGGGCGTATACTAAACTATGTCCTCTTATACTTGTTCTGATACAGCTCAAGATCATTCTAAAGCGATTCAGGAAAGGTTAATTTCTATCCTGTCAATGCGACTTTTTCTGTATCGATATCTGTGCAAATTAGTATTTAGTCTTAGTTTTAGTAGCAATTAATATCTGATTTTCTATACTTTTTCAATCCTACTCTCTATGCTATACACTTTAATGGACACAGATGAACAAAGGCATATTTTAAGTTCGATTTTGTTTTTGTTTCTTTCAGGTTTCTGGGATGCTCAGTCTGTCTGCAAGAGAAAAAGTTCCTCGTTCTCGGCTCCGGATCGACCGCCACCTCCAACTAACAGAATATCTTCGACTTTCTCGACGATTTCAACCATTCCGTCACCCTTGACCTATCCGAAAATCAAAACACGGACCCCATCTGAGCTCGAGTGCTGCCAGTCCAATGGCGCGCTATGCTTCATCAACCCGCTGTTTGTAAAAGTCCATCAGGAAGGCGGCGTTTTGAGCAGCAAAAGTGAAAGCAAAAATGACAAGTCAAAGCAAGAACCCTTAGAATCAGACAGAGATGCTACCATTGAAAATAGCTGCGTAATTCCAAGCGAAGTAAATAAAAATACTAATTCACAACGTTCACCACCTCCTCCAAGACCTCCTCCGCCGCGTTTCGCCAATTCCCGCTCTGGCCAGCTAACGCGCACAAGAAGCATGCCAGAGAAAGTCCCTTGGATCATCGTGCCAAAGGAGAAATCAGAAGACCGGAAAAGTTTGCTGTCTAAATTGGGGTCTTCTCTTAGCATAAGTCCATCCACCTCCCCTCCAAAAAAGATCTTCAACATCAGCTCGCCGATTACAATCCCAAAACCGTCTCTCCCGTTATCGCTAGGGTCCTTATCCTCTTCTCCGAGACGTGGTTTCAAAATGTCGCCATCTTCGTCCAGCCACGAAGAAGCACAGTGCGACTTAGCGATGGAGGATCACGTCATCCAACAAGCTCTCAGAAGGGCTAAGCTGCAGAGGAGCGTAACGTGCAAAGAGGAGGAAGAAGAAGGCGGGGTTCAAGACGGCGGAAAGGAAAGTGGGAGTACAGAAGACGAGAAAAACGCTAGAGAGGGAGGGCAGCGTTTAAGCGACATGAGTCTATCAACCGATTCTTCCGATTCCCTGGACTTTCCCCAATCCATATTCCTCCTACACGATCCGAATCCGCCAACCCTGGAAGAGATAAATACGCACTTGCCACTGTCTTTGCCTCCGTATTCCAGCATGGAGGAGGACGATGACGATGACGACGAAGATTACGAGGAGGACTTCGGGGTTAGTCTCGAAAGCGATCAGGAACAAGATCATGATTTGACGATGGTCCCGCCCGGACATCGGACCAAGCGCAGGACCAGTGCGAGCGCCGAGGTCATTCAGAAGGCCTTGAAGGGAAAGTTACGCAAAATGAGCGGAATGTTCAACTCACTCCTGACGCCGGAGAAAAGAGCCGTACGGAAAGTTCTGGAGTTATCGCGAGACAAGACGACGTACTTCGGAGGACTGGTGCAAGACTTCCTCGGGTACATAACGGACCAAGGTCAAGAGCAAGGTGAGGATGTTGGATTAATCTGTATTACAAATTAAGTAATGAAAATACTTGAACTCAAAAAACAAAAAGTCTATTTTTTGTTCCCATTTTCAATCAGTGAATGAACAAAAAGTAAGAATATAACAATAACTGAAATATTCTGATATTGTGCTGTCAAAGTCTCATAATAATATCGCGGACCATCACAATATATATCGAATTACGAGTTATGGTGCAGCAATAATAAAAACAGAGGGAACTACATAGACCATGATCCTTTGCTCCGTTTTAGTGCAGACTACATGAAGAAATAACTGTTCTAAGCACTTTTAAGTCTTAGTTCATTGGGTTAAGTCTCGTCATTTTGAGTTTCGTTAGCCTCCACAGAATATCGCAATAAATATACCGTGAGATGGATATCGTGAAAATATCATACAGAGGGATTTGAATATTGTTACAGTACTACCAACATTTTAGGCAGGTGTGGAAAAAATGCTGAAACTAGGAATGCCTTCAAAAATGGAAGTGTTAATCATTTATTTTCATCAGTCAACAAAATGCAGTGAATGAACAAAAGAGAAATCAAAATCCAGTCAGTATTTGGTGTAAGCTTTGCCTTCAGAAGAGCATCAGTTCATCTAGGTATATTTGCATACAGTTTGTGAAGGAACTGGGCTGGTCGGTGTAACGAACATGTAGAAGAACTAAGCACAGATCTTGTGTGGATGGAGCTTCCTCACATCCTTCTGTCTCTTCATGTTAATCCCAGACACACTCCATGATGTTGAGGTCAGGGCTCTGTGGGGCCCGACCATCACCAACACAACTTCTGACTCTTTACGCTCAAGAGAGTTCTATTGTTCGCTCACTTTGCATTTTGTAACATGATAAAAACAATCATTATTTATATTTTTGAAAGCATTCTTTGTTTACAGCATTTTTTCACACCTGCCTAAAACGTTTGCACAGGACTATATCCCAAACAAAAAGTGTATTGAAGAGTTCATTGTAAGCCTCTGGTGACGTTATCTTACTTATAGTGCCCAGGATTGTTTATACTATGCGAAAATAATGCAAATAAATAAGTGTTCCTTAATTAATATGACACTTTTCTTAATACTAATTAATGACAGCTTTCATTCCTAAAGTGTGATTAGATAAAACTGCTCACAGAGAGAAATGCTCATCTATTAGACATTATGAATGAAGGTGAATTGAGGATTTCACTGTTGTTGTTTTTATTTTTTTCTTGCACTAAAATTTAAAATCATGACATCGCTGCTCTCCTTTACCCCTTCTCAAATCTCTTATTTCAGAGATTTCGCCAGTGGCAAAAACTGTCGTAGTGTCCTTAGGCAAGGCACATCACCCACATTGCCTACTATGAAAGTGGTGTGTGCGTGAATGGTGGTGGTGGTCGGAGGGGCCGATGGCGCAGATTGGCAGCCTCGCTTCCGTCAGTCTGCCCCAGGGCAGCTGTGGCTACAATAGTAGTTTACCACCACCAGGTCTGGAGTGAATGAATAATGCTCTGTAAAGCGTCTTTGAGTGTCCTGAAAAGCGCTATATAAAAAACTGTTAAAAATGTCCATCCTGTCTGGTTTGCACTCAGGTCTGGGGTTAGATTCGGGCTCCGAGCTGCTGCAGACGGTCAGACAGTTCCTCACTCAGATGAAGAGTTACCTGAGACAGAGCTCTGAGCTGGAGCCGCCCATTGAGAGCCTCATCCCAGAGGACCAGATCGGTGAGTACAGGAGGGGGAATCTTTACTTTAGATTCATTAGTGGGTTTATAATAACAGCAATATTACAAAAGTGCTCTATAGCGCTTTTAAACTCAAAGATGATTCACATAGGCAAGAAAAAGACAATAACAGAAACATTATTGGAAATTGTGTGGAATGTGGAGGGTTTTATATATTTTTTTGGACCTGAATTCAAATCCATAAAGTTTTGATTGTTGGTGGAGTCTTCTTTGAGAAAAGGGAAGTTGAGGAACGTTAGTGGATTTTGTTTCGTTATGAGCAATGACTAATTTAATTTATAGAAATGAAGTGTTCGACATCCTTTTTTCAGTGCAACCTGTTATTTCACAATCTGCTGCTGTATTTGTGTCATATGGCTGTAATAAAAGCTATAAGACCAGAAATACAAATGAAAAAAGAAAACAGAAAATAAAATTCACACTCTTTCATACAAACACAAAGTAAAAAAAAATTGGACATAAAAAATGCTTAATTTAAGGTATTAGCTACAAAAATGCAAAATATCAAGTATGTAAGTAAACTAAAAATATCAATTCATTGCCTCCAAACAAAAAGTGCAATGGCCCCATGACTTTCCTGGTCCAGTCATCGAAACAGTTCCTGTCAGGTCCAGGGCCAGAGCACATCACTTCCTGCATTTCCAAGGTGGAAATTACATTTGGATTTGGACGTTTGGACTGAAATAAACCTTTCAAATAAAGATAGCAAGAGATGTTCAATTACACAAACCAAGATGCATAATTTGATGTATATTTGAGAAATAACTGCACTTAGAGCGGCTTTTTCAGTTGTTACGAACACCGATGCTCAGATCATCGACCATTTTGACTCACTTCACTCTCTGGCAAAGTTTGGGCCAGCGAAAATGGTTGGAACACATGCGTTTGCCGGAAAACAAAGTTGCTATTGGACACTCGTTTTCGGAGATATGCTCGGAAAGCCGAAAGTCTCATCAAGGTAAAAAGTAAGGTTCTATCTTTTATAGTTGGAAAGTTGTGCGCGGTTCTATAAATCATATTTGCCAGCGTCATATACGACACCGTCAGTCTGGAAGGGTTACTACGACCCTTACCTTTTACAAATTAAAATGCAAATTGGAGGCTAAATATGTCTTCACATCCATCAGGACAGACACAAATACAAATGAAAGAAACATGAACAGGAAATGCAGTTATTTAAAGGCAATTTCATCCACGTGAGATTTCAGGGCTTTTTTGAAGATAATGAGTGTAGATGACTCTCTACAGTCTGATACATCCGTTTTTTTCATGTAATAAATCAGTTGCTCAGAAGTGGTGATAGAATTACAGCTGTATTTTTAATCTGACCCTAAATGTGCTGTAATCTAGTTTCACTGTAATTTGATGTTTGAGTAATGTGAAAAGTGTGTGCGTAGTGAGTAGAGCGTATGATTTGCGACTGCACGGCTCTCCTGACGTCACAGTGAAACACAAAGACCAGAGTCAGGAGTTTGTTTAAGCTCTCGTGGTCTGCTACTACACACAGCCTGATGTCACCTCACCACAGAGGGAAAGACGAGAGCAGAGAAGAGAGGGAGAGACGGAGGGAGGGAGAGCTCCTGTGGTCTGCTACTCCACTGACCCTTCTCTCACCTCAGCGCTATGAGAAAGAAGGGAGAAGGAGAGGGAGGAGAGAGGCAGAGGTTAGGGAGAGGTTGCTCGATGCTAATAGAGAGATGAAAGAAAGGTGATGAGAGGAAGAGGAAGATGGAGGGAAGGGGGTTCAGGCAAATAGAGAGAGAGAGGAAAAATGGATAAGCTAGAAAGAGATGGGGAGGGAAGGAGTGAGAGGTCAGTTGAGGCCAGATCTGTACAGCGCTGCAGAATTTCGATCCTTTTTGTCTGATTTTGAATGAAGTTCTAGTGGAAAATGTGATTGATAAAGAGGAAGGATGAGCTCATAGTGCTGAGAGCAGAGGCAGCAGATTCAGTTCTTTAAAAATAAACTCACATGTTCAGAGGATGTGTGTGGCTTTGGTCTTAGGAGAAATAGTGATTAGGACATCGAAACTGTGAAAATTTACTTGACCCAAATTCTCCTTGTGTTTTTAATCTGGCCCCCGCAGGTTTTTGATAATAATAATTATAGCGTAGTTATAACCCAGACCACCCTGTGACCATACCGGCTTGTCACAGCCTGATCCTGTCAGATCTCAGAAGCTAAGCAGGGCCAGGTCTGGTTATTACTTGGATGGGAGACCACTGGGTGCCATCAGGTGCCACAGTGGGGCGCTAGTCACAAAAAACCCCCCAAAAAACTGTTGTAGTGTCCTTAGGCAAGACACTTCACCCACACTGCCTAGTATGAAAGTGGTGTGTGCATGAGTGTTGGTGGTGGTCGGAGGGGCCGATGGTGCAGATTGGCAGCCTCACTTCCGTCAGTCTGCCCCAGGGCAGCTGTGGCTACAATAGTAGTTTACACCACCGGGTCTGGAATGAATGAATAATGCTCTGTAAAGCGTCTTTGAGTGTCCAGAAAAGCGCTAAATAAAACTGATGCATTATTATTATTATTATTATTATTACCCTATATTTTACAGCAATTTGCGTATTAGCATCTGTTAAATCAATAATCGGCCCTTAGACAGCATATATACAGTTTCAAATAGGATGTGAGCATGGTCCTAGTGGTTTTATTTCACTATTTTGTCCCTAAATTAAGATATGATCAGTAGCGGTGTGCAAAAATATTGATATATTGTATTGTTTAATGTGATGATACAGTATCAATACCGTGGGCTGCTGTATCGATATCGCCAAGAGGATTTTTAGTATATTTTACGAAATTCTTTTGTTACAGCACTACAGTTTTGTTGCTTGTGCAGAGGAAGGAATGCAACAAATGTTTTGTTTTTGTTTTAGTTTTATTTATTTAAAAGGGACAATGCATATTCATGAACTTATACCGTATTTTCCGGACTATAAGTCGCGCTGGAGTATCACACCAGTCAAAAAAAGCTTAATGAAGAAAAAAAAAACATGTATAAGTCGCACCGGACTATAAGTTGCACTATTTGGGTCAAATTTATTTTATAAAATCCAAGAGACCAAGAGCCAACATTTCATCTTGAAAGGCAAGTTATAGAAGTTATAGTAATAAAAACAACCGAATAGAGAACAATCCATGTATCATTTGTTCTTTTGTTTTTCAATATAGAACCAAAAATAAGAAAATGAAAAAACAACTCTTTTCTTTATTATTTGTCTCTAAAACCAAAATGAAAAAAAACTGGATGATTTTGTTTTTTCATTTTTTATTCATACTGTATATTTGTGTGAAAATGTTCATATATAAGTCACAGGACCTGCCAAACCCTGAAAAATACGACATATAGTCCGAAAAATTCTTGTAAATACGCCAGAATTACCCCGAAGGCTCCTTTACGTCTGTCAGAGAGATAAAAGCAACATTAGACAACTTCACACAACAGACAAACTGTCACTGACAATTCATAGGACAAACATGTAGAAACAGCACAAAAAGACACAATCCTGACATATAACACTGACATTAGTGATGACAGATGTGGTTTCTCTTAAGCCGTCGTTTCAGATTGTTTTTAGATGTACTGAATGTGGTAGAGTCTCTTGTTGCAGCTGGGATGTTACATTTGACATATTCACTGTTTTGATGATTAAAATGGATCTGTTTCATATTCACATTACACAAGAATTTTTTTAAATAAGACTTTTAGACTTTTACCACAGCCACAATTTAGCCATTATTTTTATTGAACTGTACTGAACCAAAAGGGCATTGTATCCTAATGATACCCAGCCCTAATGAACAGCAATACCTATTTCCCCGAGGTTACTCTTGGTAGCGTTAACAACAGGTTTGATTGACAGGGGAGTTGCCTTAAACAGCCTCGCTCCTGATTGGCCCTTTGGTTTCATGCATGGATTTCCAAAGACGGCTCCAGATTCGCCCCTATAACCATCAGTCTCAGTGAGCTTCATTTGACTGGAGCCGAACACTGTTGGCGACGTCACACTCCCTCTGCCCACAGATACATCTGTGGTCTAGCCGCATGTCTGGATTCAGTTATGGCCCTTGGGGAAACATAACCTCTCTCCCGGACTGAAACTCTCCGTGTGTGAACAAGTCAAACGTCTGTAGAAGAGTTGAGTCTTTAGTCCTGATGGAGCAGCTAGAGCAGTGAGTGTAGGATTTAAGGATTTGTGTTTTCAGATTCAATTCAATTCAATTTATTTTTGTAGCGCCCAAAATCACAACAACAGTTGCCTCTAAGGGCGTTCCAAGATTTTGATGAGTAAAACATACACACAGACATATCAAAACAGGAATAAACAACATTCATGTAAAGCAGCAAATGAAACATGGTCCAGTCATCCCCTGTCCTTAGACCCTCCTTCTCAGCAAGGAAAAACTCCAAAAAACCCAGGGTCCTGGGAAAAAGAAGAAACCTCGGGGAGAACTACAGTGAAGGAGAGATCCACTCCCATGGACGGACAGGCTATAGATGTCCAGGCCCGTGGGCCAGTTTGGTATGGCCACAGCTACCCAGGTGGGGAAGGAGCCGGGGAGGAGCCAGGCGAGGAGGAGGAGGCCGGGCGAGGAGGAGGGCCAGGCAGCGGGTGGAGGAGAGCCAGGCGGGGAGGAAGGGGGCCAGGCGAGGGGGAGGAGAGTCAGACGAGGAGGAGGAGAGGGGTCCAGCTGTCATCAGGCGTCTGAAAGAGTTCCACTCCACAGGGGGAGTGGGACAGGGGACAACATGTGAATAGCAATGAACGAGCTACAGATGAGAACATAGTAAGTGATGCTGATGAGAAAATAGGAGGAAACAGAGGACAGTGCTCAGGTTGCCACACTTCCCCCAGCTTGTTATCTCCTGCAGCAGCTTATCTTAACCTGGGATTTTAGTGTCACTCCCAACCAGCCTGGTCACAGTTAGTTACATCAAACTAAGTAACCTGGTCATAAGCTATTCCGAAGAGGAAGGTTTTAAGCCTGGTCTTAAATAAAGAGACTATTTACACATCTACTATAAAGACATGTGTTAACACTGAATGCAAAGTGAGATTAGTTTATAGAAAGGAGGAGGAGACCTGTTTGAACTGGTCCAGACCTCACAGAGAGGGGCCGGATAGTTAGTTAGTTAGTTAATTTTCCGTATGTACCAATTTAAAGGTCCTATTTTATACCAAATGGCTAAAAATACTCTGTTCCACCTTGTGATGTCATGAAGCAGTAGTTTTCAAGTTAACAGCCCGTTTTGTTCAATAAAGACGGGCAAAAATTGGGCTGAAATTATCCAACATTGGGCTGAAATTATCCAAAGGAAAGGTGCATGGAGTTTAAAAACACAGTGACACATTTTTTGTATCTCCACATCACAAGGTGTTTTCCATCTGAGGTCAGCCTAAATCTACAGGGTTTGTGTGTTAAACATGTGTGAATGAAAGAAAACACAACTCTAGTTCTGTTTTTGATAAAGAAACATTAGAACATAATCTATTCTCTATTTGACTCCACATTTAGCACTATGACGGGTCTGGTTCAGTATGTGTTTACTCCAGCGCTGGAGTTCAGACAGACATGTTTTTGGCTCGGAGCAGGATGTAAACAGACCGTGAATGGCGACAGGAAGTAGAGGAGGCTCGTCCCTGAACCTAATGATCTGATTGGACGAGAGGGTTATAAAGACGTGAGTGAGATGAGTTTGGCAAAAGTTCAGCCGCATCTGTGTCTGAGTCGGAGAGAGAAGGAAGGAGAGATGGGAAGAGAAAGGGGAGAGAGGCTAGAGAAAGAAGAGGGGATGGGGGTCGAGAGAGAAAAGAGAGGGTAAACAGAGTGGCAGTAAAGAGGAAGAAGAATTTACTATGAGCAACACGTGTCCAATAAAAACAGATACTTTCACGGAAAATCCAGAACATGGGGAGAATTTAGGACCAAATCAAAACTTGAGCCAACTTCAAAATGTGATACGTTTCAACAAAAATAAAAACAAAGAAGAATGTTGTGCTCATTTGGTAAAAACGTGCACTTTCCCAAAGGCTAGAAGTTCAATCCCCACTACTACTATTGTGTTCTTTGGGGAAATTCCAACAGTTTTATTCATTATTGATTCACTCCACACTGGACCTGGGGAGGCTGTGAGGCTGCCAGTCTGCGCCCTCCCACCACTTACACTCACACACACACTACATTCATACAAGGCAATGTGGGTGAAGTGTCTTGCCTAAGGACATAACCATATTTTCCAGCAGATTGGGCACTGACAGGGTGCTATGGCCTCAGTATCATGAGCTATGTTTTACAGATTGAGCGACGTATGTTTTTTTTTTTTAGTTTAGTTTATTTATTTAATGAGACAGGGACAGTGCACAATCTACATTAACCTTAACAGGAGAGATGATTGTACCAGGTCGTAGCGCCAGAGCTCATTTCCACCTGTCGTCCTTTGGCAGGTTGATGTTATAGTTCATAAATTCAAACATACAGAGAAAATGTCATTATAATGACCGGAGCATCGTAACAATTCTGTATCCTCATTCACACCCAGTTCTCTCAGCACCTTAAAATCATCACCCTTATCACTCCAGAGCGTCACACTCTCTCCAGACACTCCTCAGTCACAGTATGGGCGCAGGTTTGGTTTGAAAGGAGCCGCTGTTTCTCCAGGCGTGAGAATGTGCCATAGTCTGTACATGTGATCAGCTTTGTTGGTCACATGTTCCACTGACGGACGACAGCACATGAAAAGGCTGAGTTTCCGAATGCCGTCCTGCGTGTGGGGATCCTGCACTCGCCGCGCACAGTGGATCGAGTGGCTCGGGAGGTGGTTTCAGAGCTCAGAGAAACGAACTGTTTAAGTTATTTTATGAATGATCTTATACAGAAGACTAACATTTGCACATATTATCAGGTTTTCAAAATTTTAAATGGTGTTTCACAAGAATATGACAGTGGTCGAATAGCCGACTTTTCTTGTCGTGGGTCTTGAGAGCGCTTTTATATAATGATTCTAAAGGCCTCAGTGCTGATTTACAAACCTGTGACCAACTTGTTATACAGTATAGACAGTGTGGCATTATCAATGCATTTAGATCAGGGAGTTTCTGATGTATCTGCAGTTGGCCATGTTGAATTTTATAGTATTTTAAATGGCAAGAAAAGTGCTATAGAAGACAACACTGTAACTGCATTAAACAATCACCCACAATCACCCACCCGCGACAGTAGCTCAGTTGGTAGAGTGTTTGTCCACTGATCTGAAGGTTGGCGGTATCCCGCTCTCGACATAAAAAAAACATGATTGGTGAGCGGTCAGATCCACTGACCCACAGGTCGCTGGTGTGATTCCAGCTCCCACAGATGAATGCTGTCGTTGTGTTCTTGGGCAAGACACTTAACTCACCTCGCCCCCAGTGTCTGCGTACACTGGTGTATGAATGGGTGACTGGTTCCTTGTTGTAAAGCGCTTTGAGTGCCTTGAAAGGTAGAAAAGCGCTATAAAATATATGTGACCATTCACCACATACACACACACACATAGTGCATACTCTGTGACGGGGCTGGAGCTAAACCTGGACTGGAACAGGACTAATCTCCATCAGGACCACACTGGGTTCAAACCAGGACCAAAACAGGACATGTGTTTTTAGTTTCCAAAATGTCTGCCGTTGTTGTTGTTGTTTTGGTCGTGCTCCTCTCAGCTGTGCCTCAGAGGATGTTTACGTGTGGATGAGCAGGGGTCAGAGAAGAAAGATCTATTTGTCCCCCCTCTCTCTCTCCTTCTTTCTCCCTCTCTTTCCCTCTCTCTTCTTCTCTCTCTTTCCCTCTTTCTTTCTCTTTCTTTCCCTCTTTCTTTCCCTCTCTCATATAAACACATCATTGCTGTGTTCTTTCGTCTGAAACACAAAGCCATCCATTCACAGTGTGTGTGATTCATGGAGCAACCACACACAAGCTTCTACTACTACTACTACTACTACTACTACTACTACTACTACTACTACTACTATTACTACTGTCACTAATATTACTACTACTTCTACAGCTGTCCCTGCTACTACTACTACTACTACTAATATTACTACTACAACTGCCACTGCTGCTGCTACTACTACTACTACTACTACTAATACTACTAATATTACTACTACAACTGCCACTGCTGCTGCTACTACTACTACTACTACTACTACTACTACTACTACTACTACTACTGCTACTACTGCTATGTTGCTACTGCGACTAGCAACTGCTGCTGCTACAACTGCTGCAACTGCTGCTGCTGCTACTGCTGTTGCTGCTACTGCTGTCGCTGGCGTTGCTGTTGCTACTACTACAGCTGCTGCTGCTACACTGCTGCTGCGACCACACCACTACTACTACTATCACTAATATTACTACTACTACAACTACCACTGCTACTGCTACTACCACTACTACTACTATCACTAATATTTCTACTACTACAGCTACCACTGCTACTGCTACTACCACTACTACTACTATCACTAATATTACTACTACTTCTACAGCTGTCCCTGCTACTACTACTACTACTACTACTACTACTACTACTACTACTATCACTAACATTACTACTTACTACAAATACCACTGCTACTGTTACTACTACTACTGTCACCAACATTACTACTACTACAACTGCTACTACTATTACAGAATATTTGTCTGAAATAAAGAATAAATATTGCCACCACCTTTACTGCTACTAGGCTGCTATTACTACGTATACTACTACAACCACTGCTACTATTACAACTACTACTACTACTACTAATCCACAGATCTATACATTAAACATCTTTAAGTTTGGGGCCAGTCAGTCTGCAGTTCCACGTTTAATCTAACCTCACGTTTCAGCTCTTGTCTGAAGTAGCTATTTTAAATTTTATTATCTGCAGATGGAAGCCTACAAACGTCTGGCAACAGGAGAGATCTCTAGATTACTCAAACATGCATGGGCAGCTGTCAGGGTTTGGTGTTTGTGTTCCCCCTCCCTTCTGTGTCTGCCTGCTCCTCCCCTCGTGTGTGATTGCCTGCTCGGCCCTCCTGTGTGATTGCTTGCTCCACCCCTAATGTGTTACACCTGTGTCTCATTTGTTTCCTCCCTTGAGTATATATAGTCTGAGTCTTCCCCTTTGTTTGGTTCAGATTGTCTTTTCTTTTTCCCCGTGCTTTTTCCCCGTGCAGATTGTCGTTTTCCCCGTGCAGAATTTATTGTGTCATGGAAATAAAACCACTTTGTTGAAGCCACGCATTTGGGTGTCCTGTGCTGAGTCGGATAGCACAATCTGAACCAAACAAAGGGGAAGACTCAGACTATATATACTCAAGGGAGGAAACAAATGAGACACAGGTGTAACACATTAGGGGTGGAGCAAGCAATCACACAGGAGGGCCGAGCAGGCAATCACACACGAGGGGAGGAGCAGGCAGACACAGAAGGGAGGGGGAACACAAACACCAAACCCTGACAGGCAGCATCTAGTAAAACCCCTTCAGGCGTGTTTTTGATGAGGGAACAGGGGTGTAGCACAAAATTCTGGGTACAAATCATATTGCCGGGCCCATGTTCTCTGTGTGAAAATTACATATTAGAGACTTTGTAAAGGGCCCCTCCCTGTACTGGGCCCTGTGTAAACAGTACCAAAATAATGTTATAACCTGGTAGAAAACTAAAAAGTAGATTTAGCATAATACCCCCTTTTTTAAACCAGCCTAAAACGTGAGCCTCTGACCCAGACGCTGGCCTGGAGTGAAAGTTCGACTTGTGTTTCGCTGAGTCGTGGACAGAAAAAGCTGAATCATCATCGGACATAAACTGCACTTTAAAGCAGCTGAACACGTAAATCTAACAGACCCTCCCCTTTAACCTGGGGCACAGAGGAGCAGGAGATTTACTGAGGTTTTTTTCTTTTTTTTACAACACAAACCGCCACATGTCCAGAAGGTTTCAGGTTCTGAGCTCTTTGATGTTGAACCTTTACTCTTTTCTAGAAAATGCAGCACATTGGCACTAATTAAATCAGGCTTATTGTGCAAAATAGAGCTTTAGAGCTTTTAACGTTGCTCTAGTGGTTTCCCTTCTCTTTTACCGTCTCACAGTTGTCTTTGGAGTGATTCGTGCATGTTTGAACAATCTCAAACGTGAGTAACCCTCTTACTAATATGAGTGGTGGTCGACTCTCCACAGATCTGACCTGTAACTTGGCCTGGTTACGACACTATACTTTAGTACGACACTATATTTAGTTTGGAACATTTAAATCGCTTATTTTCAAGACGCCATTTTACAGATCAACCCCCACACAGCTTTGCATTTACTTCGTTCGCCAATTTCATTTACTTAAACGGTCATACATAATTTAAAAAGTGTGATGTGCAGCTATCCGTAGGAGGGGATGACAGCTGCGTGGCACTTTGTTGTGATGGTGCTCCCATGGGATACCACGGTTTTCTAACGCAGAAGTCAGTGGACATGTTTCTTTCTAACTACTGTATTTTTTTGGACTGTAAGTCACACTTTTTTCATGGTTTGGGTGGCTGCGACTTATATTCAGGTGCGACCTACAACTCTGGAAAAAAACGACATGTATGACATTCATGCATCTGTTGAATTCCAACACGAGCATATCTCATTTTTCTTCATGACGCACTGATGAACCAAATCTGATTTAAGGAGGAAAAGTAGAAAAACCACTGCTGTGCTCATCATTATTATTATTCCACCAAATATTGATTTCTGAACTCTTCCTCAGTTAAAACATTCATATTGTGTTGTTTGTGTTGTAAAATGAATATGAGCTTGTTTTCTTCACATTATTTGAGGTCCAAAAACATTTCATCTTTTTTGTTATTTTGGCCGTTTGTCATTTTCTCCAAATAAATGCTCTAAATGACAATATTTTTATTTGGAATTTGGGAGAAACGTCAGTAGTTTATAGAATGAAACAAAAATGTTCATTTTACTCAAACACAGACCTATAAGTAGTAAAATCAGAGAATTTTTTTTTTCCCCCAGAGCTGTATATATTAAAATATATAATTTCACATGTTTTTTTCACACTGACAACCGCCAGAGGGCACTCTAGGCTTGAATGCCAGTATCTGCTGCTCCTGTACCACACATTTTAAATTTAAACATCAACTTAGAAAGACAACTGAGAAAGACTGAACACAAACAGCTGCAAGTAGTGAAATATGCAGCCGAAAACAGTAATCGAGCAGCAGAAAGAAAGTTTGGAGTGAGCGAGAAACTTGTGAGGGACTGGAGAAAAGCGGAGGAAACTTGAACTACAATGAAGAAAACAAAACAAGCTCATCACGGGCTAAAAGTTGGATGGCCACAGTGAGAGGAACAAGTTCACAAATGTGTGTTTGAACAACACGCTGCCGGGAAAGGCTTGTCTATGGTGCTGTTACATCTCCACACCCAGGTCATTACCGAGGCGATGAAGATTAATGACTCTGACTTGTCAGCAGGACCTTCTTGGTGTTACCGCTTCACGCAACACAACTGCCTCTATCAGAGCACAATTTGAAATGTCTCTTCTTGGTCTCTGATTTTCTAAAATAAGTTTCCCCCCAAAAATGTGACCTATAGTCCAGTGCGACTTTTATATGTTTTTCTCTTCTTCATGATGCTTTCTTTGGCTGGTGCGACTGCCAGTCCTGCCACTTTCAGACGGGGACTCTGCACTTCTCTTTCACAGTACGTCATTCAACTTGTCTATGTCAGCCGAGACAATAAGACATGATAACATCCAGAGAGACAAGACTACCTGGAAAGCTAAGAGCCACTATATTTGCAGTACTTATAACACAATTACATGGATAAACATGCCAGTAATATGAAATCAGTGTCATTGGAAGTGTCCTGACGCTTTCCCTCGAGTGACTTTGTAAATCTCCCAACACAATTATTTACCTAAACTTATCCAAGCTGCTTTTAGCTCAACTCAATCTCAACTCTGCATTCAAACACAGCGATCAAACCTGAAGAACAGGTCTGACCACAGCTCTGAAAAGATACCGTAATTCATTTAGTTGATTTTACAGGTTCAAATGTTCGGGAAATTTCGCTAAAAAAGTTCTGTTGAGGGAGCACGGTTAAATGCATTTGAATAGAAACTGCAATTTGGTTGTTAGTAAATGTATTTGTGTAATATCTTGTCTTCTGCAGAGTTTAGGCCTCTACAAACATGTTATGAAATGTCCCTGTGACAAGATGACAAGATGCCCTCCCTGTGCCTCTGTTTGTGTCTATAACCTGGTTACCATAGTTTTATCTTGCACCCTGACCTCGTCCACCAGGGCTTTTAATATTCCATCCATCCATCTTCTCCCGCTTAATCCAGCTGGGTCGCGGGGGCAGTTTACTGCCCAATACTCATAGTACTTTTAATATTATTCACTTTTATTTAATTCACTTCTATAGTATAGCAGTACTTAAGTCAACTCTTTTCAAATATTGTTTATAAGAAAAGAAAAAAAAATCTTAATCCCATACGAAATGGAAATGCCTGAAAGTTCTGTTTTCTGCCTATTTGAGGCACAGTGAAGGACTTTGGTCATACCAGCTGTTGTCCTCTAGATACAAAGATCATCTTGGACTTAAATTGAAGTTTTTTATGTGAATTTGAGGCACTGATACATGTAGGAAAGTGTTTGAAAATGATCACTTCCGATGACAATTTGTCAGGCGGACAGACATTTTTGCCTTTGGGGGTATGTTGTGGGTGATATTTGAGAGCAGAAAGGCAGCAAGCCCCAGAATAGTTTTCTACTACAATAGTTTCCCCGATGTGTCAGAATACACCAGGCAAAATTTTATGATTATTTGACCATTTATGCAAAATTTTATGATTATTTGACCATTTATGCAGTTGCAGGACCTTAATATTTACAGTTACATAATTTCACCAACAGCTTATCCTAAATAGGGTGTTTTTTGGGCCCTGAGACCAAACGGGGCCGAGTTGGGGGTGGTCCTTATCAGCTTGTGATGGCCCAAGATATAAGAAAACAGGAAATAATAGTGAAAAAATGGAAGCAAGAAACATCCTGAGGAGTGGACCTATGTGGGGTCTTAGTCTGTGGAAGAAAGATGCTGAATTACACCTTAAACCAAAGTGAGTTTACGTTTTGTGCTCTGTGTAACGTTTCTGGTTGGAGAGTATCCATTTACTGCTTTGTCTCCATGGAGATGCTATTGCGTTGCCTGGAATGTTCCATAGTATAGCATTAAACCTATCTGTTTATCTAATTCACAAATGTTGTACCTGATCATTTCTATTAGTGACTAGACAAAAGAACTCCCATTACTACGGCAAAAATCCGCATTTGAATAATATTTATTTTAGCTCCTTCAAATCTGTATTAAATATTCTTGTCCTTTATCGTGTTGTGACGGCATCTGAGACAGTTCCCGGTCCTGTTTGTGCTTCTTTAATCTGTTTCTCTCTGTTTGTGAAGATGCCGTAAACGCAGAGACATTTCTTGGGCATGCTGGAGGTCAGAACGGTGCATTCAGGAACCTCCAAAAAACCCTGCTCAGAAAATACACACACGACAAGGAACTAAAGGAGCTAAAATTAGACCATACGCAGATAAAATTCACAGTGACTGAATCTGTTCCTGGGATCCACAATACACACTTAAGAGGCATACGGGTGTGACTGACAGGTGGATTAACCAATCAGGGACATGCATGATCTGTAGCCAAACAAATACGGCTGCTTACGAGAAGAAAACAGGAAAAAAATGTGTCACTGAATAACATGGAACATTTCTGCAGAATCAAAGCACTAAACAAATTTTGTTTGTAAATGATCATTCGTTCCACAAATGTTGCTGAAAAAAAAAAAAATCTAACTGGACGATCGTGGTCAGTTGTGGCATCATATAATATATATTGTATAATTATCTGTCTAGACCAGGGGCGTCAAACTCATGTTGGTCCGGGGGCCGTATACAACCTACTTTGATCCCAAAGGGGCCGGATCAGAAAATATATCATATATCCCCCCAAAACAGTAATAAGTCTAAATATTTGTGCAGAGAAACACAAATCTATTACAGAAATCTCTTTTATTTCATTTGATTTTACAAACTATTATAATATTATGCTCGGCCAGGTAGTTTTCACAGCAGCATCACTGACCTCTCGGCTCTGGGTGAAAACAGACGTCTGTTTCTTCAGTCTCAGCAATAATTCCTTTCTCTTCTGTCGTCTCAATTCTCCGTTCAAGTTATTGTATTTTTCTCCGTGTCTCGTCGTTGCGTTTAAGATTATATTCCCTGAGCGCCGCCACGTGTTGCAAACACCGAGCACAGGTTTCCCATTCACCTTCGTGAACAAACAGGAATTAGTCCATTTTTCTTGGATAATCCTGCACTCAGCTCCACTTTTCTCATTTTGGATATTTTGCTGATGAGGGCGTCACCGTCAACAGTCAAAACGATCGTCCTTTAAGAGCGTTTGGAAAGAGGGAAGTCTTGATTTGTGCTGCTCTGGTGGAGGCGCCGCACAGGGAAGCTGGAGATGGTGCTATGTTCAGTGGCACAGAAAAGTACCAGAAAAATTGAAATATTTTAATAGAAAATCAGACAAGGGCCAGATTAAAGGTCTTGGAGGGCCGGATCTGGCCCCCGGGCCGCATGTTTGACACCTGTGGTCTAGACACTTTTTTGTTTTAATTTTTTTGTGTGTCTGTTTTTTAATATATATATTTGAATCTTTTTTTTTTTCTTTTGACATTTCTGACATTTTGGTGCTACTGCTCATCTGTTTTTCTCCCTGCTGTGAGATAAAGTGCAGAGATTTTATGGTTTTGTGAAATGTTACTCAAACATAGTAAGTTTTTTTTATTTTACACAAACACATGGCCAAAACCTTTAGTCATATTTATAATGTTTAAAACCTAGAAAACCTGATTTGTGATTAGACGCAGAGCCAATCAAAATAAACTTTGTCATTCATAATCAAATGTCTCCTTATTTCCCGTCAAAGAGACAGAATGTGACTGGACAGGTTCAGGATTAGCGACAAAGTCAAAGTTCTGATAAATGACTGAAAACCTGCCAAACCTCAGCCCAGAACCTGAGAATACACTGAGCAGAGGGCACATTTGACACCTTTTATTTTTCTAAATGTTTTTTTTTTTTTTACTCATGATTAGAGTTCGCCAGCGTTTTGTCCCTTATAGATCCATGCTTCTAACGCAATGACTTTTTAAAACTCGTGTTGAGAGTTTGCCAGTTTATCTGGCTGCACCTGAACACGGTGCTGTGTGAAAGACTGTTCTCATTCTCTGGTCACATTGTGCAAAAGAAAAGCGCAGCACTGTCCACTGATAATGTCACCAGACTGCTCTGTGTTAGCGACTGGCTCCAAGAAAAGAAATAGGAGAGAAAACTTAGCAGTCAGACCACATGTGTCAAACATGCGGCCCGGGGGCCAGATCCGGCCCTCCAAGACCTTTAATCTGGCCCTCGGCTGATTTTTCTATTAAAATACTTAAAATTTTCAGATTTTTCTGTTAATTTTCTGCACCGTTTAGCATAGCAGCGTCTCCGGCGTTTCTGTACGTTGCGACTCCCACCAGAGCAGCACAAATGAAGACTTTCCTCTTTCCAAACGCTCTTAAAGGACGATCGTTTTGACTGTCGACCGTGACCCTCATCAAAATGCAAAAAAAAAAGCAAAATGTCAAAAAATGAGAAAAGCAGATGCTGAGTTCAGGGTTTCCCAAGAAAAATAGTCTAATTCTTATTTGTTGACAGAGGTGAATGGGAAATCTGTGCTCAGTGTGTTTGGAACAAGTGGCGTTGCTCGAGGAATATAATCTTAAACACCACTACGAGACACGGAGAAAAATACGATAACTTGAAGAGAGAACTGAGTTTTCTGATCCGGCCCTTTTGGGATCAAAGTAGGTTGCATACGGCCCCCGGACCAAAATGAGTTTGACACCCCTGAGTCAGACAGTTCTGAAATGATCTGAGAGTTCTGAGAATTATTATTACAATGAAGTAACAGTTACATATTACTTCATTGCTGTTATTTCAAGCTAGGAAGTGTTTGTTTTTGTATTGGTGCTGTTTTATTTCTGACGAAGCATAAGAGAGTAATCTGATATAGTGAATCTCTCAGAGCACAGTGTTACTTGAAGTGTAGACAAGTGGGTCCACATGGCACTTTGTTCTGAGTCTGCTCTGAACACTGAAGAAAATAAACGAAAGGTCGAAAAGGAAATTCTTTCTTTGTGTGCATTTGATTCTCAATTAAGACACTGGTTTTACAGCTGCTTTAAAACTGTCTTGAAACGCAAAATATCGCCATTTTAAACATGCTATTCAATATGCAATTAATCGCGATTAACTCTGGAATTTAATCGAGATTTTAAAAATACATTTTCTACAGCCCTAGTTTAATGCCATACTGTGGAACTCTGGGCAAAGCAATAACATCTCCATGGAGACAAGCGGGTGGCTGACCCTCCAGAAGAAAAGTTACAAATTTGATATTTTTACATAATGTTAAACCAGATCTGTGGAATAGTAAATATCTGACTTTTCAAGGACCTCTAGATCTCAAGTGGATTATAGCAGGTCTAAACTAAGACTAAACCAGGTCTAAAGCTGAACTTGTGTCCTGTTTCTCTGTCTCTGTGTAGACCGTGTTCTGGAGAAGGCCATGCACAAGTGTGTCCTGAAGCCTCTGAAGTCCGTGATCGCAGACGCACTGCAGGAGTCCATGGTCCGCAGCGGCGCTTGGACTGAGCTCAGGGAAAACATGAGCCTGGCCAAGACCAAGCCGCCCGCGGAAATGGGCGTGTCAGATGCCCTCCCGCCAGACGCCGTCGCCATAGAGAAGATCAGACAGAAGTTCCAGGCCATGTGCAAACTGTACTCGCCTGAGAAGAAGGTGGGACGCCTGCTGCAGGTGTGCAAGCTCATCTACACCGTCATGGAGGACAACTCGGGTAAGAAACAGAATTTTACACTCACTGTGCAGTCCAAACACACACATACTCTACAATCATCATTTTACACTCACTGTGCAGTCCAAACACACACATACTCTACAATCATCATTTTACACTCACTGTGCAGTCCAAACACACACATACTCTACAATCATCATTTTACACTCACTGTACAGTCCAAACACACACATACTCTACAATCATCATTTTACACTCACTGTACAGTCCAAACACACACATACTCTACAATCATCATTTTACATTCACTGTACAGTCCAAACACACACATACTCTACAATCATCATTTTACACTCACTGTACAGTCCAAACACACACATACTCTACAATCATCATTTTACACTCACTGTGCAGTCCAAACACACACATACTCTACAATCATCATTTTACACTCACTGAACAGTCCAAACACACACATACTCTACAATCATCATTTTACACTCACTGTGCAGTCCAAACACACACATACTCTACAATCATTTTACACTCACTGTGCAGTCCAAACACACACATACTCTACAATCATCATTTTACACTCACTGTACAGTCCAAACACACACATACTCTACACTCATCATTTTACATTCACTGAACAGTCCAAACACACACATACTCTACAATCATCATTTTACACTCACTGTGCAGTCCAAACACACACATACTCTACAATCATCATTTTACACTCACTGTACAGTCCAAACACACACATACTCTACAATCATCATTTTACACTCACTGTACAGTCCAAACACACACATACTCTACAATCATCATTTTACACTCACTGTGCAGTCCAAACACACACATACTCTACAATCATCATTTTACACTCACTGTGCAGTCCAAACACACACATACTCTACAATCATTTTACACTCACTGTGCAGTCCAAACACACACATACTCTACAATCATCATTTTACACTCACTGTACAGTCCAAACACACACATACTCTACAATCATCATTTTACACTCACTGTGCAGTCCAAACACACACATACTCTACAATCATTTTACACTCACTGTGCAGTCCAAACACACACATACTCTACAATCATCATTTTACACTCACTGTACAGTCCAAACACACACATACTCTACAATCATCATTTTACACTCACTGTACAGTCCAAACACACACATACTCTACAATCATCATTTTACACTCACTGTGCAGTCCAAACACACACATACTCTACAATCATCATTTTACACTCACTGTACAGTCCAAACACACACATACTCTACAATCATCATTTTACACTCACTGTGCAGTCCAAACACACACATGCTCTACAATCATCATTTTACACTCACTGTACAGTCCAAACACACACATGCTCTACACTCATCATTTTACATTCACTGAACAGTCCAAACACACACATACTCTACACTCATCATTTTACATTCACTGAACAGTCCAAACACACACATACTCTACACTCATCATTTTACATTCACTGAACAGTCCAAACACACACATACTCTACACTCATCATTTTACATTCACTGAACAGTCCAAACACACACATACTCTACAATCATCATTTTACACTCACTGTACAGTCCAAACACACACATGCTCTACACTCATCATTTTACATTCACTGAACAGTCCAAACACACACATACTCTACACTCATCATTTTACATTCACTGAACAGTCCAAACACACACATACTCTACAATCATCATTTTACACTCACTGTGCAGTCCAAACACACACAAATACTCTACAATCATCATTTTACACTCACTGTGCAGTCCAAACACACACATACTCTACAATCATCATTTTACACTCACTGTACAGTCCAAACACACACATACTCTACAATCATCATTTTACACTCACTGTACAGTCCAAACACACACATACTCTACAATCATCATTTTACACTCACTGTGCAGTCCAAACACACACATACTCTACAATCATCATTTTACACTCACTGTACAGTCCAAACACACAAATACTCTACAGTTGCTATTTTACTTTCACACTGAACAGTCCAAATACAGAAACACTCATTCAATCATCATTTTTCCATTCGCACACACAGCACTTCCGTGTTCACCAGCCAAAGGTTTGGACAGACTACATTAATGTTTCTTCTTTATTTCTATATTATTTGCCTTGTAGATTCTCACTGAAGACATCAAATGAATGAACACATATAGAATGTCGTAACCAAAAATGAGCCGCCCTTTGCTGTGATCAGTGCTTTGCCCTTTTGGCAGTTCTTTCTGACGCAGCACAGCTGTTAAGTGAAAACCATTTCAGGAGACTTCATCATGAAGCTCGCTGAGAGAAGGCCAAGGGTTTGCAAATAGTGCTTTAAGTATTTGAATCTAAAATATACATAGTATTAGCAGTAAAGTATTTATTATTATGTCACTTTTTTCTTTGGCCCATAATTCCTTGTTTCATATATTGGACGTCTCTTAAATGGTCCCTCCTAATGAAATACATTATTAAATATGTGCACATTTGAAGCAGAGCCAGTCTAACCAAGTTTCTTGCAGCTTTCACTGACGGGAAATGTCACTGAACAGGAACCAGGAATTTAGTTATTGCGAACATCTCCCACCACCCAATAGTCACAGATTATATCACGACTGATTAACATCAAGGTCAAGATCTGACTAGAAATCTTCCATTTCTATTTTTTATTTTTTTCCTGGTTGAACATGGGCACACCTATTACCTCGCAACCATAATAACAAGGGTCAAAACTTATCTCTATAATTACACTATAATTATGATTACAGGACTACATGTAATGACTAAATCAGAATTAGAACATCCTGAAAACCTGCCACAGGCTCTTGAGCTTCTCTAATCTCTAAACCATTTGTGCTTTTTCAGGGCGGCTGTTCGGGGCTGATGACTTCCTGCCCATGTTGACTTTCGTGTTGGCTCAATGTGACATGCCTCAGCTGGACAATGAGATCCTGTACATGATGGAGCTGCTGGACCCCACTCTGCTCAATGGAGAAGGTACATGGATTCAAATACAGCACGTGTTTATTCATGAATGAATAAAAACTTACCATAGAGAGCCTTCTGATTGGGCAGTCATTCATGGAGTAGGATGAGGAGGAACTGTAGAGCTGGGGAAAAGAGAGTATTTTGCTGGAGGATAAGAGATATTGTAGAAACAGAGGAAAGAACATTGCATTTCATTTACACAGTGTAGTCTACAGTATCTGTTGTCAATGTTTTGTACCATGTTTTGTACCAAAGCTGACTCTCTCTGTTCTCTTTCACGAGGGCACTGTACTATCTGACCAGTATAAGCAGATCTTGAAAATAAGTCAGTTGTGGTCTGTCTGCATCTAATCAGAGAGCGTTTTATTGTGCCGTTTTTTAGTTTTACCAATTTGCTTTCTGAGAGTCGAAATGCACTTCATGGTGAATAATTACTATGAACTCGTTCTATTTTTCACCCGGGTACTACCTGACCAGCCCAAACTCACCTCTTCCCTTGTGTTTATCCTCTCGTCACCCGGGTACTACCTGACCAGTCCAAACTCACCTCTTCCCTTGTGTTTATCTCCTCGTCAGGCGGGTACTACCTGACCAGCCCAAACTCACCTCTTCCCTTGTGTTTCTCTTCTCGTCAGGCGGGTACTACCTGACCAGTCAAACTCACCTCTTCCCTTGTGTTTATCTTCTCGTCAGGCGGGTACTACCTGACCAGCCCAAACTCACCTCTTCCCTTGTGTTTATCCTCTCGTCACCCGGGTACTACCTGACCAGTCCAAACTCACCTCTTCCCTTGTGTTTATCTTCTCGTCAGGCGGGTACTACCTGACCAGCCCAAACTCACCTCTTCCCCTGTGTTTCTCTTCTCGTCAGGCGGGTACTACCTGACCAGTCCAAACTCACCTCTTCCCTTGTGTTTATCTTCTCGTCAGGCGGGTACTACCTGACCAGCCCAAACTCACCTCTTCCCCTGTGTTTATCTTCTCGTCAGGCGGGTACTACCTGACCAGCCCAAACTCACCTCTTCCCCTGTGTTTCTCTTCTCGTCAGGCGGGTACTACCTGACCAGCCCAAACTCACCTCTTCCCCTGTGTTTCTCTTCTCGTCAG
The DNA here is from genome assembly GCA_034769755.1 of Odontamblyopus lacepedii. NCBI lineage: Eukaryota > Metazoa > Chordata > Actinopteri > Gobiiformes > Gobiidae > Odontamblyopus > Odontamblyopus lacepedii. The sequence continues at coordinate 5,123,027 of CM068354.1, read as the reverse complement.
GCGGGTACTACCTGACCAGTCAAACTCACCTCTTCCCTTGTGTTTATCTTCTCGTCAGGCGGGTACTACCTGACCAGTCCAAACTCACCTCTTCCCTTGTGTTTATCTTCTCGTCAGGCGGGTACTACCTGACCAGTCCAAACTCACCTCTTCCCTTGTGTTTATCCTCTCGTCAGGCGGGTACTACCTGACCAGCCCAAACTCACCTCTTCCCTTGTGTTTATCTCCTCGTCAGGCGGGTACTACCTGACCAGTGCGTATGGAGCCATGTCTCTCATAAAGAACTTCCAGGAGGAGCAGGCGGCCAGAGTCCTGAGCTCTCAGACCAGACACACTCTGCACCAGTGGCACCGCAGGAGGACCATGCAGAGGACAGCGCCCTCTATAGACGACTTTCAGGTGTGCACAACTTCAAATTCTTCAGATTATATGTTTACCAAATTGTAATGTATATAACCTGCTTGCCTCCATGGAGACGCTATTAGAGTGTTACTTTTCCTTCTTATACGTATTGAATTACATGTCTCTTATTGCTCAGAAACTCTCGGCTCAAGGTCGCCTCTTTCCAGATCCGACCTTGGCCAAATGGTCGTCTCCTTGTCTCCACGGAGAGAGATCAGCATGATTAATAAGCAGTAATATATACATTGATGTTAGAATAAAATGCTTATAATGATGAAGTTATTAAAAATGTACATCAAGCTAATGCAGTCTCAATTGGCATGAAAAGAGCCTTTGAGGCACCTAGCGCTATCTCTGCTAAAACCAGATGTGTGACCTTTTTGAACTCTACTTCAGGTTCCCAGACCATATATCTATGCTTATCTGATGAAATGTAAACCTAGCCATGATATACCTAACCATGCTGTCTTTGTGAACCTAACACTGACATGATGTATTGTTAAAAAGTCAATAAAACCGTGCTAGAAGGGGAGGAGCTTTGGGAGTCTGGCGTGGACGGGCTCAGAGAAGCGCACGTCTTGTCTCCCCCGTGTGCACGTAAAAGAGAAAGCTGGCTCAGGTGATTTCATCCTCAATTGTGGTAGGAGACTGGCATTTATATAAAACTGTAGAGATATTTGGCTGTTTGTGATCTATCTTTTGACAATTGAAAATATGAAAATTAGATGGTAGCAGATCCTCCAACCAAAAAGCTACATATTATATATTTTATATATTTTTATATAGTAAAAATTCATATGTAAAGACAGTGTTTCCTCTGGGTTCCTACAGTGTGTTAAAAAGTCTTAAAAGCATTGAATTTATGAATTTGGAAATATCTTTAAAAGACTTGAAAGAGTCTTGAACTTTTATATCTGGATCTTCAAATTTGTGCAGTACGTAACTTCTCCGTATCACGTTTCCTCCTCAAAAGTTTAATTTGTCCACCGTTATTCTGTTTAATAATGTCGCCTAAATAAAGAACGGCAGAACCAATAATTGAGAACACGACGCAGCCCCGGGTCAAAATCTTCCGAACACGTCACTGAAGATCACCACAGCACCACAGCACCACAGCACTACAGCACAACAAGAAATAATCTCAGCAGAAGAGTAAAATCCAAGACGATCTCAGCAGAACACAAAAGTTTCATTAACGCCCTTTTGTTGTTTCTTAACATTGGTTTTACGTTACCGAACAACACATTTCATGCTGAGGTTATTGGGAAGTTTCTCTACTCTCTATATTCCTTTGTTTGAGAAATAAAGGAACAGAACTTCAAGAATTTAGTTTTTCTTTGCCGGTCGGCTTATGAAATAGGTATTAAATTTGTATATAAATAGTCTTAAAAAGGTCTTAAAAATATCCCAATTTTTTTTTTTTTTTTTAGAATATATTTATTGAGCAAGTGCAACATGACATATGGACAGAACATGTAAAGGCTCATTTTGTTTTGAGTCAGACAAAGAAAAAAGAAAAACATCAACCACATCCCTCCCACTCCCCACCAGCCCGCCCCTCCCATCAACATCCCCGAGAAAAGAAAAGAAAAAGAAATGAAAAATAGAACAAATTTACCAACAACCTAGGGAAAGAAAAAAAAGAAGAGAGAAAAAAAAAGAAAAAAAAAAAGAAAAGAAAAACCTCAGACCTGGTGTGACTCCTCTGGTTCAACAGTCAGTGTGTCCTGATGGACAGCGGGGGGTCCCAAGTCCTCTCAAATTTACTCAATGAACCCTTGAGAGAGAATCTAAGCCTCTCCAGCCTCAAATTGAACAGAACTTCCAAAAAAAAATTAATCTAAATTTAACTTGAAGAAAGTTTAGGAACTTTAGAAACCCTGTTTCCACCATTGCATGACCAAAACATGTAACTCCATGTCCTGACCACACCAAATATCACAACCTAATCGACTTCTCTCTGTCTTTCCTCAGAACTACTTGCGGGTGGCTCTGCAGGAGCTGGACAGCGGCTGCACAGCGAAGACTCTGTCGGTCCGTCCCCAGGCCACAGTGGAGGAGGTGTGCTCTCTGTGCGCCCTCAAGTTTTCTGTCTCCGACCCGCAGAAGTACGGCCTCTTCCTGGTCACAGAGGGGAGCAGCCAGCAGCTCGCTCTGGACACTCACCCCCAGAAAATAAAAGCAGAGCTGCACAGTCGCGACCAGCCCGACGCCTTTCACTTCGTTTACCGCAAAATGGACTTTAACGCTGCGTCTGCACGAGCCGACGAGGCCAATGACGATAACGCAAACCCGACGACAACAACACCAGACCAACAAAACAACCTCAGCCCAAGGTTAGGCTTAAGTGTACCACAAGGAGGCGTCCATTCAGTGTCAATTTGAGCCGTTAGTGATGTAAACCCAGGTGGCTCTTGGCTTAAAATTGAATAAATATACTCAAGATTAAGATGAAATAAGATTAAGCCTAGTTTAAGAATTTTAGTGAATTTCAGTGAACAGTGAAGATTTCTGCCTAATTCAAAGATGATTTAAGGCAGATTAATTGTTGTAGAATTTCCAGACTAATAGGTTAACTTAAATCTGTATCTTAGGGTGACCAGGCGTCCCTATTGATCCGGGACAGTCCCAGTTTGGAGCTCCGTGTCCCCTGTCCCAGCACATTTATCCAAAGCCACTGATTTGTCCCAGTTTTATACAAGAAATGTCCCAGGTGTCCCTATTTTGGACCAATCTGATCTAAACCAGGACTAAATCAGGAGTAAACCAGGACTAAACTAGGGCTGAAATAGAACTACACCAGGTCTAAACCAGGTCTGAACTAGAGCTAAACCAGGACTATTTCCGGTCTAAACCAGGACTAAACCCGGAGTAAACTAGGGCTAAAATAGAACTATACCAGGTCTAAACCAGATCTAAACCAAGACTATTTCAGGTCTAAATTAGGACTAAACCGGACTAAACCAGGACTAAACTAGGGCTAAAATAGAACTACACCAGGTCTAAACCAGGTCTAAACTAGGGCTAAACCAGGACTAAACCAGGACTATTTCAGGTCTAAACCAAGTCTGAACTAGAGCTAAACCAGGACTATTTCCGATTTAAACCAGGACTAGACCAGGATTATTTCAGGTCTAAACCAGGCCTGAACCAGGTCTAAACCAGGACTATATCAGGTCTATTTCAGGTCTTAACCAGGACTAAACTTGGGTTAAAATAGGACTATATCAGTTCTAAACCAGGTCAAAACCAGACCTGAGGAGAATAAATTGAATATGTTTAGACAATTTAATCTCATTTTATACACTGACCCACATGTGAGTCGAGGATGCACAATGTTACACGCTTTTTTCACCATTTTATTTATACCAACCATGAATATTTGGTCACCCTATCTGCAGATCTGTTTTTTCCTCAGCATGAGCCACAAAGTTTTGCTCTATGACTTTTAAAGACATGTTTCGACTTGGTTCAGTGACTTGAAAACTGAAATCGAGACATTTACGGACTAACTCAGTGCTAATATCGAAATGAAAATGGTGTTTAAATTGCAAAAGCAAAAGCAATGGACGCTTCACACTTCCACAAATGCATCTGTTCTCAGTATGAGTCACTAAATATTGTGAAAAGTTGAAGTCTATAACAGGACCTTAATGTACTCGGCAAATCAGTGCTGAACGATGGACACAAATGATCCCCTTTTTGGTGGATTAGGTTATGAACTGCACACAAGAATATGGCTTTTTATTTGAAAACGACTCAAATCTCCCGAAGGCGACTATTTATCATACTGGAATTTTTTTTTTTTTTTTTTGAGGTTAAAGTGGCATCAGCAATTTCAGAATGTGCAGACGAGCTCCTAAAGACTTAAATGTCGTGCAAAACGCGACACAAACTTCCGCTTTTTGTGGCTTGGCTCATCGGAAACTGGAGTCGAACGTAAACAAACGAACAGATGAACGGATAGAGCAAAGGAGAAGGAAACCGAGCTGTTTTTTTTAAGAACTCACGCGACTCCGATTCAAAACACGGACTCTCTATGGAGATGGTGAACAAAACAGTTGCTGGTAAACTGTTGATAATGTTTAAAATGTTATATGTTATTCTGGTTTCTTCGATAGAAATATATGACTGGTGTGTGTTTTGTGTTATATCTTGTGTTTTTCTATGAACGGCCAGTGTCGTAACGTTAAGGTGCAGTGTGTCAGATTTGTGAAATTACTGCAGAAACGTGAATTCAAAATAGTCCCTTTTTAATAGAAGTAGAGTAGTAGAGAAGTAGAGTAGAGTATATATATATATTTGCTTTTTAGCATTTCCCAAACTAAAATATCATGCACGTCTTACAATCCAAAGTTCAAAAATGTGAAGTGAAAAACTGAAAAAAAAAAAAATCTCCAGCAAAGGCCGATATTTAGTTTTGACTGACTTGCAAAAAGAATATGCATATAAAATTAGATTTGAACACTGAAAACATGACTACACAGCACCTTTTTAGGTTTGTGGTTTTAAAAAAAAAGATCTCAGAGTGAGTCTGTAGTGAAGTGAAATGAAATAATATGAGAAAATGATCCAAATCGGCCTTACAAATCAGCGCATTGGTTTCTCTGGATTCTAAACATTGTTATCGGACACAAAAAAATCCATATCGGTCGATATTTAATAAAAAGCTGATGCAGCTTTTTATTCTTGTGTGTTCTGTTATCGGTGCCATTTTGAGGACATGTGACAATACAGAATGACAGAATATTTTTTTTTTTACACTATTTTTTGGTATAAGAACTTCTAAACAGTAATTCATATTTTAACAATTAATTCCTTAATGTTGGAAATGCATTTTATTATTTAGGTGGTATAACCTAAATAATTTAAACCACGTGATGTTATTCTCTGTAAACTGCGTTCAACAGAGCCCCATCAAAAAGCAGGAAACACTGGCCTCTGGTGGGTAATTGTGGTACTGCAATTCAAATCTTTTTTTTTTCTTTTTTTTATAATATTGGTCAGATTTTTTCTGGAATCTTTTTACAAAAATAAAACATTAGAAAACAATTCAAATCTAAGGCTGAATCTCGCACACTGCTTCCTTAAAAAATCGTGACTTGTGTATTATTTGGTAATTTAATTCAGATAAATGAGTAGAAATGCATGTATGTTAGCTGTTCAGTAGAAACGTGTGTTCTTGATAATCCTGGTGAGACTTTTATTTTGAAAAGTTGGGGGCATATTTCTGTTCAGTTTTAATATTAATGTGAGGGCCTCTTAGCTGGTCTGAGGTCTGCCTACAAAATAAAATGTGCTGTACAGGTTTGAGGGATTTGACTGTGAAAGGAAAAAAAAAGATGTGAGACAAGAGGGAAAAGGAAAGGAAGTTTTAAAAGGGGATGTTTTGACTTCCTCCTGTGGGCTCACCACCCGCAGAGGGGTTCATAGGGGGGGTCAGGTGCTATGAGGATTGGGCAGCACGCTGCCCCCGCGACCCAGCCGGATTAAGCGGGAGAAGATGGATGGATGGATGGATGTTTTGACTTGTTTTACTACTAGTACAACAACTACTACTACTACTACAAGGCAACAATTTGGCTACTACTAGGCTACTATTACTACTACTACTACTAACACTGCTAGACAACTATGAGGTTACTACTGTGCTACTACTATTACTACAACTACTACTACTACTACTACTAGGCAACTACTAGGCTACTACTACTACTACTACCACTGCTAGAAAACTATTAAGTTACTACTATGCCACTACTATTACTACAACAACAACTAATACTACTACTAGGCTACTACTACTACCACTGTTAGACAACTATTAGGTTACTACTATGCTACTACTATTACTACAGCTACGACTACTACTAGTACTGCCAAACATTTGAACTGCATAGTGGACATTCTAAATACTGCCAAAGTAGTTATTGTAGCAAATTAACAACATTCAGATTTCCCCCTCCCACTCTGTGTGTATGTTGGGATTTGAACCAGAACCTTCTTGTTGTGGGGTCTCTGTTAACCATGGGGGGGATTTTGAGCAGCTAAAAGTCAAAACCCAGACTGGTAAATGATTTTGTGGTAGATTTAATGATGGACAGATGAGAGAACGAGTGCTGTTTGTAAATGGGATTCTGCTGGATGAAACCTGTTGATATTTATGAGTGAGTCTGTGCAGGGCTGTTCACAGATGGTTTTCATAATATTGTGGATGTGACTTTTCCTTTGGACGGTCAGTGGATATTTTGCACTTAATAAACTTTGGATCAGAAGTTTTATGGTAAATGCTTTTATTTCCACTCCAGTGATTTTCCAAAATCAGTTCAATTCAATTTATTTTTGTAGCGCCGAAAATCACAACAACAGTTGCCTCTAAGGGCGTTCCAAGATTTGGATGAGTAAAACATACACACAGACATATCAAAACAGGAATAAACAACATTCATGTAAAGCAGCAAATGAAACATGGTCCAGTCATCCCCTGTCCTTAGACCCTCCTTCTCAGCAAGGAAAAACTCCAAAAAACCCAGGGTCCTGGGAAAAAGAAGAAACCTCGGGGAGAACTACAGTGAAGGAGAGATCCACTCCCATGGACGGACAGGCTATAGATGTCCAGGCCCGTGGGCCAGTTCGGTATGACCACAGCTACCCAGGTGGGGAAGAGCCGGGCGAGGAGGAGGAGGCCGGGCGAGGAGGAGGAGGCCGGGCGAGGAGGAGGAGGCCGGGCGAGGAGGAGGAGGCCGGGCGAGGAGGAGGAGGCCGGGCGAGGAGGAGGAGGCCGGGCGAGGAGGAGGAGGCCGGGCGAGGAGGAGGAGGCCGGGCGAGGAGGAGGAGGCCGGGCGAGGAGGAGGAGGCCGGGCGAGGAGGAGGAGGCCGGGCGAGGAGGAGGAGGCCGGGCGAGGAGGAGGAGCCCGGGCGAGGAGGAGGAGGCCGGGCGAGGAGGAGGAAGCCGGGCGAGGAGGAGGAGGCCGGGCGAGGAGGAGGAGGCCGGGCGAGGAGGAGGAGGCCGGGCGAGGAGGAGGAGCCAGGCGAGGAGGAGGAGGCCGGGCGAGGAGGAGGAGGCCGGGCGAGGAGGAGGAGGCTGGGCGAGGAGGAGGGCTGGGCAGCATGTTTTGTAATCCTTTACAAAACACCAAACACAAACATCAATGGTCCTCAGGTCCAGTCCTGTCAAAATGTAAAAAAAAAAGTGTTTTATGTCCAATTCAGTTTTCCAGTTGTTTAAAATGCACTTTTTGTCAGATTCCCATCTTTTCTTAATTGGGGACTTGTCATAAATGAGGAGATTATCAATCACTCTTTTATAAACTATAGATAAGACCTTTTGTGGCGATGTGTTGGGCATCAAAAAGACACAATTCAAAATGGGATCTGTCAGTTTTAGTTGGAGAAGATTTGACGAGGCACAGAGTCTTTGGCCTGGGGATGGATGGGGCCACGGAGAGGACAAAGCTGCACGACGTCCTCTTGCATTCGCTCATTCGCCCATGGTACTTCTGCCAGCACTTAAGTGATGGAAAGCTTGACTTGAAACACACACACACAAGTATTCCAAGCAAGTGCAAACTGGCTCACAGTGACCCTGTGATATGGACAACAAAAAACTGTCATTGTGTGTGTGTGTGTGTGTGTGTGTGTGTGTGTGTCATGCCTGGCGAAGACCATTGGGAAACAACACTTTTGCCAGTGGCACAGAACTTTTTCCATAAGGTTGTGTTCCCAGAGCTTGTGGCCTGTCACTATACTAGACCTTCACCCATTTTACAGGCAGGTCAGAAATGGGCACATGAAAACTCAGTGGAAGAATAGATTATCCACCTTCCAGTGGACTAAGTGATGTATGCATCATTACCTACCTATCCATTCTGAAAAAGAAACATACTGTAATGATCTGATCATTTTAATGTGATCGATATTTCAAATGTTCATGTCTCTGTGAGATTTATTTGATATGAGAAAAAGCAACATTTTAATAAAAGTAAAAAATGTTATGAAATAAGAACAGAAACAAACATCCATTTTTCAACTCATTGTACAGCAACCTGTTTGTTCATTTACATTCAGAAGGTTGGCTTCATAACAACACTTTGGCACATATTTGTAAGAGCACAGGTCACAGCCACAATCTTATGACGCAGAGTCATGTCCTCGACTTTAAGTGGGACAAGGCCCAGATGGATGGTGTCATTTACAAAAGTGGACTTGTTCACCCGATCACTCTCTAAAACATGGATTCTAAGATGTGTAAGCTTCCTGCTTCCTGGTCTCCTCTACATCTTGGGCATGTCGTTGGCTGTGGCCCCTTGTAAAGGCTGGAATTTTTTGTGTGGTACCCACAAGGTCCTTGACATCAAACCCGCAATCCGCCAACACAAGGTCTCAAGGTGACAGTTTTTGAAGAAAGCCGCTATTTTCTGTGATTCTCTTGTCACTGGACTGCCTCCCCCAACCTGTGGAAATAAAGGACCTGCTTCCTTGTGAGTCGTGCTATAGATATTTCATTGTGTGCCTTCCTTTGTAGTTTGTTTCAGCTCTTTTGTGTAGATTTTGTGTTTTTTCTATGAACAGTTCAAAATTGATATGATTGTCAACCGACTCCGAAACATTTCTACAAACTGATGAGGCATGCTAGCCGGTATGAACCTCCTCTCTGGCCAATGCACTAAAGGGCTGAGGTCTGAATACAGCACATTTATGGTGTCGCTGAACAGAGTGGATGTGCTTTGCCTGCTTATGTCAAAAATGTGTGCGATACTGTCAAGAGACAGATCGAGCCTCAGGCGCATGAGAGTCAAAAGCAGAATTGAAATGGGAAAACCTTCAGTCAGTCTTTGGTGGGCTAGGATGGATTTCCATGAGCAAAAGATGGGAGCCCAGTGTAGTACTTCACCTTGCAGGCGTTGTCTCTGAGAAAGTTTTCATCCAGACTCTTCTTTGAGAGTTCTTCCTTCAGCATTCGATTCTCCTGTAAACGTAAAATTTCTTGAAGGTGGAGGCACCATTGGCTGCGCTCCTGCTGTACACCTGTGCTCTCCATCCTGTGCTGCTTCACCTGATGTGCCTGCTTCATCTCAGCTGTAGGTGCAGTGTTGTCCAATGATAAAAAGAGCAGGAAAGATGTCTTCACATACATGTCTGATTTAAATCTAAAGAAATGACAGCCTAGTCAGGAGTTTGTTATCATCTTCGAGTCGTGATACTTACGGACATAACGTCTCGTGAAACACACGTGTTGCCGCTTTGCTTCGACCATAGACAGTGTAGACTTTTATTGAGAAGGAACGAAAAAGCGGAAAAGTGCAAAACTTTCTGATTGGGTGATTCCACAGTACAGGAATGCCCATCAGGGAGTTTCTGTTGCACGTTTGGAACCCCCCTGCTGCAGACCGACCCTCCTCCAATATCGCTCCCTGTTCAACATGCTGCTGCCACACACGGCATCACCGGAAGTTCAGATTTTTCTCTGGCGTTAACATGAAGGCCATAGTATTGTTGCTGGACTCCAGGGATGACCACACTTTTCCAGCATGTGAGCTACTAAAATGACCAAGTCAAAATGATCTGCCTTTTACAAAAATGAAAATTATCTGTAAAAATATTGAGAATCAGTTGTGGTGGACGGTGCTGGGACTTGATCATGTGGGAAAAGTCTGACTCACATAAATATGTTTTTATAGATCTATCTCCATTTTATCTGATACATGTTAATTTAAGCATAAAATAAGCCAAACAAACTGTGCTGCACTGAAACTCTCTGCGCCCCTTTTTTGGACCCTCACCCACAGTTTGAGAACCCCTTCTTTAAGAGAACTTCCACTTTACAGAAAACTCTGAAGTAAGTTGGTAGAACCTGGTTTTTTCCAGTTCCACTGGAGTTACATTTTCTTACTGGTTTTGCAGTGGGATTTAGCCTCATTTACCAAACAGATGTGACAAATATACATGGATTTGTGCTCTGTGCTGTACACCTGCTCTGTGCTGTACACCTGCTCTGTGCTGTAGACCTGCTCTGTGCTGTAGACCTGCTCTGTGCTGTACACCTGCTCTGTGCTGTAGACCTGCTCTGTGCTGTACACCTGCTCTGTGCTGTAGACCTGCTCTGTGCTGTACACCTGCTCTGTGCTGTACACCTGCTCTGTGCTGTAGACCTGCTCTGTGCTGTACACCTGCTCTGTGCTGTACACCTGCTCTGTGCTGTAGACCTGCTCTGTGCTGTAGACCTGCTCTGTGCTGTACACCTGCTCTGTGCTGTACACCTGCTCTGTGCTGTAGACCTGCTCTGTGCTGTACACCTGCTCTGTGCTGTAGACCTGCTCTGTGCTGTACACCTGCTCTGTGCTGTAGACCTGCTCTGTGCTGTACACCTGCTCTGTGCTGTAGACCTGCTCTGTGCTGTACACCTGCTCTGTGCTGTACACCTGCTCTGTGCTGTAGACCTGCTCTGTGCTGTATACCTGCTCTGTGCTGTACACCTGCTCTGTGCTGTAGACCTGCTCTGTGCTGTACACCTGCTCTGTGCTGTAGACCTGCTCTGTGCTGTACACCTGCTCTGTGCTGTACACCTGCTCTGTGCTGTACACCTGCTCTGTGCTGTATACCTGCTCTGTGCTGTAGACCTGCTCTGTGCTGTACACCTGCTCTGTGCTGTACACCTGCTCTGTGCTGTATACCTGCTCTGTGCTGTAGACCTGCTCTGTGCTGTAGACCTGCTCTGTGCTGTAGACCTGCTCTGTGCTGTACACCTGCTCTGTGCTGTAGACCTGCTCTGTGCTGTACACCTGCTCTGTGCTGTAGACCTGCTCTGTGCTGTATACCTGCTCTGTGCTGTACACCTGCTCTGTGCTGTAGACCTGCTCTGTGCTGTAGACCTGCTCTGTGCTGTACACCCGCTCTGTGCTGTAGACCTGCTCTGTGCTGTAGACCTGCTCTGTGCTGTACACCTGCTCTGTGCTGTACACCTGCTCTGTGCTGTATACCTGCTCTGTGCTGTAGACCTGCTCTGTGCTGTAGACCTGCTCTGTGCTGTATACCTGCTCTGTGCTGTAGACCTGCTCTGTGCTGTAGACCTGCTCTGTGCTGTAGACCTGCTCTGTGCTGTACACCTGCTCTGTGCTGTAGACCTGCTCTGTGCTGTACACCTGCTCTGTGCTGTACACCTGCTCTGTGCTGTACACCTGCTCTGTGCTGTAGACCTGCTCTGTGCTGTATACCTGCTCTGTGCTGTACACCTGCTCTGTGCTGTAGACCTGCTCTGTGCTGTAGACCTGCTCTGTGCTGTACACCTGCTCTGTGCTGTAGACCTGCTCTGTGCTGTAGACCTGCTCTGTGCTGTAGACCTGCTCTGTGCTGTACACCTGCTCTGTGCTGTATACCTGCTCTGTGCTGTAGACCTGCTCTGTGCTGTACACCTGCTCTGTGCTGTAGACCTGCTCTGTGCTGTACACCTGCTCTGTGCTGTACACCTGCTCTGTGCTGTACACCTGCTCTGTGCTGTACACCTGCTCTGTGCCAACACCGTAACATCAATTTAGATTAGTTTTTGCTTCTGATAATACTCCCTACAACTGTACAACAACTCACCCTTATGTAACAGATAACCTGATGTCCTGTCAATCATATAATTTTTGCACTGTTTCCCTTACGACCTCTTGTATAAAGCTGAGATGTTTTATTACTTATTTTTCTTACTTTATTTTTATTTTGACTTGTATATATATTTTATACATTTTTATATTTCTGCCTTTTTTGCCTCTTGATCTTTTTTGCAACATATTTAGAATTTATTATGATCATTTATATTGTTTAGTATTTGTATATATTGGATTATAATTATAATTATAATTTAATATGATATATAATTATACTATATTATATTATATTGTGATGCATGAGCGCCTGTTTAAATGAGTGGAAGAATAAATGTTGTCGTCCCTGTCTCCAGCAGAGGGCGCTCTATCCTCATACAAACACAAACAGACATTTCCTGTCTGGCGCTGGACACTGTGGTTGGTGGTACTTGTTTGCCCTGTTGGTCAAGTCACACAGTAACTTTGCAGGTTTTACATCAGATGCCCTTCCTGTCCACATACAGAGACTGAACATTGTTATATATGTGTTCACTAGATTCATACATTTGACATTTTGCATTGAGCTTATTACCGTCAGTGATGGAATTCATGGGGAGAACATGCAAACTACACACAGAAAGGCCCTGCAGCACCCCAGAATTAAACCTGGGACCTTCTTGCTGTGAGGTAAGTGCCAAAGTGACAAAAAAAAAAAAAAAAGGTATTAGTCCAATTTTTTATTTGACTAAATCTGAATTAAATATTGAAGTCACTGGGGAAAGACAAATGAACACTGATAAATGTGACCTAATGCAGCAGAAAGACTTTGGCATCTGGCTCTGTTAACCACTCTGCCACTGCGCATTAATATTCAATGACACAAAGAAAAGAGCAGAATACACACGTTTTTTCCCTGAAGCAGAGACTTTATTGACGCAGAGGAAGCCAAATTTCGACTTTTTCACAATCCTTTTTTTCCCCAAAACATTTGAAAAGTTCCCGGTGGACGCCTCCTCTGCCCCGCGCTCCTAAACACACACTTCTACCTTAAACGATTCACCGTAGTTCGAGTATTTCCATGCGAAAGGACACAGAAACACAGGGAGCTCTACGCACTAAGAAAATATAGAATCCAACACGTCCAGACAAAAATAAACGCACACTTATAGAGTTGTTACCAATGTACAGGCCTCGGCTCTTCCCGTGTGAATATCACAAATCAGGTTCTCAGCGAGACGCCGTTTTGAGACGTCTTTGAGTGACAATGTGACACCGGCAGCAGCAGCAAAACAAATGAAGGTTCTAATTATTTTTGGTAAAGCCTGGACATGTATTTTGATTTAAAATGCTCTCAAAGTCAGAAGTTCAGTGCAGGCGTTTGACCAAAATGTGCAGGAAGCTTTGGAGATGCAAGGACCCAAGAAAGATGCACCTTTTTAGTCCAGTTCTTCAGTGTAAATGCGAATCGTGTAAATATTCAGATTTAAAAGGGCCGATACTCCACAGACTCGACTCTTGTGAGCTTTAACACATTCACCTCCTCAAAAACAGGCCTGGAGTTGTGTTTCATTCACACTTGCTTGAGTAACCCTTTATTACTCATCTTTCTACATCTCCAAAGCTCAAAATGCTCTGTTCCACCCTGTGATGTCATGCAGTGGCAGCTTTCAAGTTTAACAGCTCCTTTTAAATCGAGTTCAGTAGAGATTGATCCACATTTGAAATCATCCAAACGATTCCGAACACAGTGGAGCACTTCCGGTATCACTGCGTGACATCACGAGGCGAAGCAGAGTGTTTTCTGTTTCAGAAAATGGCCCTTTAACATTTAGTTTTGGCAATAGTCTGACAGGTGCAACGCCAGGGTGACCAGACGTCCCTGTTGACCCGGGACAGGCCCAGTTTTGAGCCCCGTGTCCTCTGTCCCAGCAGATTTATCCAAAACCAGTGATTTGTCCCAATTTTATACAAGAAATGCCCCAGGTGTCCCTATTTTTGACCAGTCTGATCCCTGCCAAGTAAAGGCCTAGAGGCATAAACTGACATTTGTTTAGGTCAAATACAGAAAAGCTGCTTAAAAACGACCAAAACACAAAGAAAATGTGACTGTACTGACTCACATACTGGTGTCAGGAGTGGTTTCTGCGCAACAATTTCCCTTCATGAGGCACTCGTTTCACTATTTTATCACCAACCACCAAAAAAATCTGGTCGCCCTTTGCAACGTGTAACTTTCCCGGTGAGTCCTCCACCCGTTTGTCTCCACGGAGATGTATTTATTTTGGCGGAAACGCTCAGAATCAGGTCGAGTTCCGTGTTTTTCAAGATATTAACACCCGGAATGATATAATACAAGCTGGAGAAATGAAATGCCACACTGCAGAACATTCCCCGCAAAGCAGTAACTTCCTCATGGATACGAGCACGGAGCACAGCCTTTTCCAGAAATGTTACGCGTTACACCTTTAAGTAATGCCAGGATAATAGCTGGCCCCCCATCAAACGCAACCCTACACAAAAGCTGTATCAATTGTTTGTGCTGCAAAAAGTTTTGTTTGTGCTGCTTTAGTTCTGGAGAAATTAACGATTCTTTTATTGGTCTAATTGAGGTGAGCCCCCCGGACGCTTCCAAACGCTCTAAAACAGTCCAAAATGTTGTCAATCGTTTGTACTTCGTTTATGCTGTTTTATGCTGTGACACTTTTCATTTGTGTGAGTATATTTCTAAAATTATGAATGATTCTTTCTGCAGTAATTATAGGATGAATGACGGCCTATAATTACAGCAGAAATAATAATGAATCATTTTAGGAATAAAGTTGCACAAATGAAAATGGTCACAGCACAAAACGGCACAAACGTTAATAATAATGCATCAGTTTTATACAGCGCTTTTCAGGACACTCAAAGACGCTTTACAGCATTATTCATTCACTCCAGACCTGGTGGTGGTAAACTACTATTGTAGCCACAGCTGCCCTGGGGCAGACTGACGGAAGCGAGGCTGCCAATCTGCGCCATCGGCCCCTCCGACCACCACCACCATTCACACACACACCACTTTTCAGTAATTTTCTGCTGTTTTGAGGCTATTGAACATTTTCAGGGGCTGGATGACGTCATTGGCCGAAAATAAAACTCTTAATATCTTAAGAAGCAGAATCGCACAAACAAAACTTTTTGCAGCACAAACGACTGACGACATTTTGAGTGTTTTAGAGGAGTTTTAAGCGTCCTGCGGGACTCGCTGACCCCAGTTGACACATTTTTTTTGTGTAGGTTCGAGTTTGACGGGGGGTCAACTTCACAGAGGGAACCAAAGGAAGTTTTCAAATGTTCAGTGAGCAAAAATCCACTCAAATACTAAAAACGTGAATCTTTCGTGAGTTAATTCCAGTTTTGTGACTCGTGTTGTCGACATGTTCACGGTAAAAACAGCTCCACAGTAAAAGAGATTCAAAAATAGCTTCAACACCGATTTGACCTTAAACATAAACTCCTGTAAACCGCCGGGACATGGAGGAAGGAGGAAGTCCAATATTTCTTTTATCTCAAATGTACTTTTTTCTTTAGTTGCCTGTAGTTTCATTTCATTCACACGTTTGGCGAGTTCACTTTTCATCTCTGCTGCTGGAAACGCGCCCGGGTTCTTGCCCCTGGCCCCTCCCACTTCAGGAAGCACTGACCAATCACAAAGTCCTCTGAACTGTAAATGTGATTTTGGATCCTGCTTTAAGGTAGAAGGGAAGATGTTAAAATGCAACGCTGGAAATAGAGGAGATCGCCTAATCCTAATTTGGAATGACAAAAAAAATGACAAAAATGCCAAAAAAAACCCACAATTATTTATAAGCCATGTATTTTTTTATGTTAAATTATTGTTGACGCAACTTAATTCCATTATTTCACCCCTATTTCTATTGAAGAATTTTGTGTTGATTGAAAGAAAAAGAAAAAGTTTTATTTTTTGAGAAACAATAACAACGTTGACTTTATGTAATGCAGCGTTACCGGACCTTTTTCACGTTAATGTAACATCAAATATTTCAGTAGATTATTTTAAACCCACATTAAAGAAAATCAAAGTGACACAACATAACAGAGCTCAACAAATGTGTCCGACACCGCCCAGGATAAGGAGTTTGCTGCTGCCGTACGCAATTTCACGAGCAAAGACCACGCCAACAACACATGTGCAAAGTGAAAAGAGTTTATTATATGAAGACGAGGCGGGTCGGCTGGGTTGAGACTCAGGGTGGGGGGTTCAGTTTCAATCTTCACATGGCCCAGCAGGAACGGGAGCCCCCTCGTAGGCGTCTTATGTCTGGAAGTGAACACATCGGGGTCGGGAGGGTGGAGTCGAGTTATTCCTGACAAACTGGGTTGAGACTCAGGGTGGGGGGTTCAGTTTCAATCTTCACATGGCCCAGCAGGAACGGGAGCCCCCTCGTAGGCGTCTTATGTCTGGAAGTGAACACATCGGGGTTGGGAGGGTGGAGTCGAGTTATTCCTGACAAACTGGGTTGAGACTCAGGGTGGGGGTTCAGTTTCAATCTTCACATGGCCCAGCAGGAACGGGAGCCCCCTCGTAGGCATCTTATGTCTGGAAGTGAACAGATCGGGGTTGGGAGGGTGGAGTCGAGTTATTCAGGACAAACTGGGTCGCCCGGATAGGCTGCTACAAATAGGCTTCTGGGACATTGAGGTGTGGTCGAAGTGAGCTGTGATTTGCAGGAGAGGAGGCGAGGGCGGTGGAGGCGTGGTCCAGCTCCTGAACCTAAGTTAATCATATTAACTACAACCACCAAACTACCAAAATATCTTTTTATTTTTCTATAATGGTTAATCCTCCAGTATATGCAAGATCTTTTTTGTTTTTTAATCAAAACCATATCTTTAATGTTCAAACATAACTATTGTTGCCATCCATACAGTTTCAAGTTTAATGTTTTCCAAAAATGACATAAAAGTCTCATCCAAAGCAGGTCTCTGGGACCAGCTGAAACTATTTGGAACTCAAGAACAAAAGAGACTTTTCAAAACGATATAAAAACAAAGCAGCGAGAAATGCAGCTGTGACCTGCACCAAAGGATCACACTAAATATTCACATTTTTGGTTCTTATTTGTCAACAAGAACTATTTTGTTATTCCAATTGGTCATTTTCTTAATGAATAACTGTGAAATAATTCATTTGAAACGCGTTTTGGATGTTATGAAGTTGTTTCTGTTTTCTTGTTTTCAGGTGCTCTAATACATTTGTTAAGCTCTGTATTTATTTGAAGTCCACTATCGGGGTATCGTGGGCGTTAAACTGGTCGCCTATGTCCGTCTTTATGTTTCTGTGCACACTGAGTTGAGATTTCAGCTTCATTGAAATGTTACAGAACAGTGCTTTAGTCAGAGCCAGAGAGACCACGATTTCGAGCCCTCCTCTGATCGGCTGCTCTGGACCCATTTCACACACGTTTTTGACTCAAACGTCTTTTGCAATAAAAATGTACTGATAAAAATCCACATGTCCTCGTCATGTTACGTTCGAAGGCTGAACTCAGTGAGCGTTAATTACCGTTAGTCTAATGACGCATTCAAATGGTTCTTTCCTAAACACTGAATAAAGAGTTCAAGAACACGTCACAGAAAATGAAATGTCGCCTTTTTCCACATAAACAATTACGTTAACTTCATGCAGATTAAAAAAAAAATAAAATCTGAATTATTTGCGTTTGAATTAACATTACACAATTTACACTGACAATGACATATTTTCAAATCAACATCATTTTTGTGTATTGTGAATTACCTTCAAAACTGATCAAATTAAGCAGCGTCAACTCAAATACATTAATGCTAATTTTTTAACTGGATTTGATTCATTTCTGTCGTACGTGCAGAAAAAAGAAAACTGAAATCTGAACTGCTAAACGAATACGAGAATCCCATGAGTTTCAGAACATGTCTGTAGAGCTCTAAACTCCAGGGTTTAGAGCTTTTACTCAGAATAAGTCGTCATGAAGACACGGGGAGGGCATCTGACACACAGGGACATTTCAGAACACGCTTGTAGATGTTTAAACTACAGCATTAGAGGGTTTTGTACAGAATAAGACTTCATGGATGGACAGAGCCTTTGCCTTTGCCTTTTCCAACCGTAATCTTTCCTCAGCATCATGTACCTTAACCTCCCTTCTTCCAGGTATCGGCCATTTAGAGGAGCACAAACAGCATGAAGCATTTCATTTACACTTTAAACTCCATATTAAAATCCTTTGTTCAATAAACTATGTACACGTCATTATTACTAGAGCTCTTATTACTATTATTCATATTATTGCATCGAGTGAAACACAGTTCGACCCTGTTTCCCGTCAAAACATTATAAATAAAATGTAAACCATAAAATAAAATAAAAAAATCATGAATCATTTGTACATTCAAAATACAGTATTCTATAGAAACATTTAGAAAGTTTAGGTCATAATAAATAAATCTGCTTTTGTTCGATAAAGAAGACAAATAGGGCACTTGACAATGGGCCTAAAATGGAGGACACTCAGATTTGGCTGCGCTTTTGCTCGAGAAAATGGAGGTGATCGTTTTAACGTCAGGATGAATTCGTTTTACGAGTTCGCTTGACGGGCGTCGTTGTGTCGCTGTGTTATCGGCCTGTCTCTGGACTACAAAATAATCACTGATTTTATGGACTTTTTCATGATGTCAAGAAGTGCAGCGACGTCGTGTGAACATCACTTAATGTATTTTTTTTTTTATGGCAAAATGTGTGTGGAAATGTCTGACGTATTCTCCAGCAGTGAACTACTGAGCAAAACTAACGCTGTGGTCATGAAGGAAACAGAAGGAACTCAGACTAATTCTGCAATTCACATGAAAAATTAATTTCACGATGTCGATATTCGCACAGACAGATTTGTGCAGTTTAAATGCTCGACGTGTAATCTGAACATCTGTAGCATTCAAACTGCACAAGTAGTTTGAGTTCATTTTGCTCAGTCGTTCACTGATGCTCGCCGTTGTTTCCTTTAAGCTTTCGTCTTTCTTCCCTCGATCGTCGTGGATAAATTCTTCACGAAGAATGTTTCTCCTTTGTGGACCTTGTTGGTTGAAGATTTGGTGATGGGGCAGATTCATAAAGCTGCTGGAGAATACGCCAGACATTTACACAGGGCCGGCCCCCCATTAGGCAACATAGGCAAATGCTAAGGGCGCCGCCGCTCCACTAGGGGGCGCCGAGCGTGAAAATCGGTGATGGGGGATAAAATCCTCCACTGTCTAAAACATCGTCACTATGAACTGTTTGATTTCTTGTGAGTATCTGTACTCTGGCAGTATTATTTTCTTTTTTTTGCAATCCAAGGGGCGCCACCTGAAATCTTGCCTAGGGTGTCAAAATGGTTAGGGCCGGGCCTGCATTTACACACACATTTCACCAAAGGAAAGCGTGAACAGAAAGTGACGTTTACACCACATCGCTGCACTTCTGGACATTGTGAAAAAAGTCAATTGCTTTCCCAGAAATGTTCCACAGCTCTCTAGGTAAGGTAAGGTTTATTTATATAGCACTTTACACAGACACATGTCCCCAAAGTGCTTTACACAGCATTTTACAGAGCATTCTTCATTCACTCCATACCCGGTGGTGGTGCTACTGTTATAGCCACAGTTGCCCTGGGGCAGACTGACGGAGGCGCGGCTGCCAAGTGGCGCCAACGGTCCCTCCGACCACCACCAACACTCACTCACACAACTTTCACACCTACAGTGCATGTTTTAGGTTGATGGGGGAAACCGGAGTGCCCGGAGAAAACCCATCCAGACACGGGGAGAACATGCAAACTCCACACAGAAAGGCTCTCTCTTCTATATCTTCTCTATCTCCGTGGAGACAAGCCGGTCCCAGTAAATACGCATGTTCTTATTTCAAAGCACTACAAACATCTGCACGTGTGTATAGATAAATGTGTTTAATGCCACACTGTGGAACATTCCAGGTTAAGCGATCATATCGTTATGGAGACCAGCCAAAAAAATGACATATTGCCATATTCTTGGTGTTATTATGGACAAAAACAGTATTTTATTGAATTTGTTTCAAAAATGGCATTTTTCTTGGAGCATAAACGCAGCCAAAAGCAGAGAGAAGGTGCCGTTTTGAAATGTGGAGTTAAAAAACCCAGAGGATTCACACACCACGTTTCACATGCTCTAAAACTATCACCACGGCAACGAACGTGGACAGAGCTAGAGACGTC
Organism: Odontamblyopus lacepedii; assembly: GCA_034769755.1. NCBI lineage: Eukaryota > Metazoa > Chordata > Actinopteri > Gobiiformes > Gobiidae > Odontamblyopus > Odontamblyopus lacepedii. Next base: position 5,102,785 of record CM068354.1, on the reverse strand, counting down.
TGAGTTTGTACAAAACGCATCGAATCCCGAACTAAAAACAGTTTCAGCGCTAAAACGTCGAGATTCTCAAAGTCCTGATGCGTAATAACACATCTTATCTAACATGAACAAATGACTAGACTAAAAATACCTGCTTTAAGTTGGAAATAGTACCACATTTAAAATCAGTATTTGGTCTTCAAAAAGAGGAACTGTCCAAGCGAGAAAAAAGTCAGTATTTTGAAAAAGTGGCGTCATTTTACTAGGAAAAAACTCCTGGTAATCGGCTTTGCAGTGCATCGTTCGTCTCTAATGACATCAAGAGAGTTTGTGCTTGTCAAAAAGTCCCCGACAGGTCCCGTAACACTGGTCCAAACCTGCAGAGGGCGCTGCGCCGATCGGAGCAAAGGAATGTGCATGTGACGTGACTCAATAAATAATAAATAGGACATCTCGGTCGTATTTTCAGCACTATGTACAAATAAAAGATATGTGTGTCTATAAAGCTAAACGTTTCCCATAGAAAAACATGGAGGCTACAGCTGTGGTGCTCGTGACAGTCGCTCACATAATGCCCTGGTTTGGAAATTCGAAACGATATCAAAACAAAGAAATCGGATGTAAAATATTTGGATAAAAAGTGGCAGTGGAAGTCTAGACCCTGGTTCACACAACTGATTAAGTGTAACAACACAAACAAAGTAAAAGTGGTGAATTAAAGTGGGTGAAGTTACAGTGAATCCAAAACAGCAACGGAAAAAAAACAGAAACTGGAACTGAAACTTTCCGGAGAGGTGGGTTGTACTCCTCAGTCACACTTTTTCTTGTAGTTCACTGTAGTTTTCAGACGCCATACTTTTACTCCTACTCGAGTAATGCGCTGTAACAGTACTCTAACTCAAGGAAAAGTGAAAATATGAAATGATTTGAACATCTGATTTGAAGTTTCACATCTGTTCTTTGAAGAGACCAGATTTAACACATGTAATGTTTTGTCCTTCACTTCAGACAGTTCTACTTATACTTCTACTGTTACTTTGACTGGAGAAGTATTATTTTGAAGTACACTTACAGTATTTGAGTAGAATTTTAGGCTACGTTACTCACCTCACTTAGAAGCTGTGTTTTGTATGTGTAATGGTGAACCCAGCAGGCCCTTTGTGATAAAAATAAAGTTTGTAATATTATAAAAACTCTTTTTGGTCCGATTTGAATAAATACACTGTTAAAAGGTCCTGTAACAGAGGTCTCCAACCTGTAGCTCGGGATCTACCAGTAGTTCTCCTCCCCCTTCAGAGCAGCTCGCCAAGGGACTTCTGAATCAGACGTTTTGCGCTGTAGAACTCAAATTTGATTTCATTACCGTATTTTTCGGGCCAAATTATAAGGCGCCAGATCGATGACTGGGTGTTTTTTCATACACAGGACGCACAGGATTATAAGGCGCATTATAAGTGACTGATACCTTAGCCCAGGCATCCACGACCCATTGGCTGATCGTGATGTAACTCGCCCGGCATCGCCTCCCTGTCTTGGTGTGTTGTCCAACGCTCCCACACAACAACCTGTTGACACCAATATCTAGAACATATGTGTCAAACATGCGGCCCGGGGGCCAGATCCGGCCCTCCAAGACCTTTAATCTGGCCCTCGGCTGATTTTTCTATTAAAATACTTAAAATTTTCAGATTTTTCTGTTAATTTTCTGCACCGTTTAGCATAGCAGCGTCTCCGGCGTTTCTGTACGTTGCGACTCCCACCAGAGCAGCACAAATGAAGACTTTCCTCTTTCCAAACGCTCTTAAAGGACGATCGTTTTGACTGTCGACCGTGACCCTCATCAGCAAAATGTCAAAAAATGAGAAAAGCTGATGCTGAGTTCAGGATTTTCCCAAGAAAAATAGTCTAATTCTTATTTGTTGACAGAGGTGAATGGGAAATCTGTGCTCAGTGTGTTTGGAACAAGTGGCGTTGCTCGAGGAATATAATCTTAAACACCACTACGAGACACGGAGAAAAATACAATAACTTGAAGAGAGAACTGAGTTTTCTGATCCGGCCCTTTTGGGATCAAAGTAGTTTGCATACGGCCCCCGGACCAAAATGAGTTTGACACCCCTGATCTAGAAGTTGCAGTTCTTCAGCATAAAGAAAAAAAACTTAAAACCGCATGGATAATTTGCATACGCCGTGCTGAATAAACGGCTCGCGCGCTGAAATGATCAGTTTCTGTTGGACTAAAGGACACGATTCAGTGGATTATTTGTGTTCTTTCTGTGACAGAGGAGTGTGGAGCTCACGGTTATGTGTGTATATTGTGTTGTAGATGGTTCATGTTAACATTTTTGCGGTAGCATTGGCTGGTTTAGCGTTGTCGGGGTGAATCACTTCCCAGCGCACAGACCTCGACGCAGAACCACGAATCAAAAACGACGGCGACAAGGTGACGCAGAGTCGACGCACTGAGTTGACGCAGAAATATAATTCGGCCTTTAATTTGCTTCAATCGGTCACGTGATTCAGCATGTCTCTGAACAGGGGCCATTTCGGGTCCTTACACACACACCGTAATATGATGTTGAAAAACAGTATAATAATAATAATAATAATGCATCAGTTTTATACAGCGCTTTTCAGGACACTCAAAGACGCTTTACAGCATTATTCATTCACTCCAGACCCGGTGGTGGTAAACTACTATAGTAGCCACAGCTGCCCTGGGGCAGACTGACGGAAGCGAGGCTCCAATCTGCACCATCGGCCCCTCCGACCACCACCAACACTCACGCACACACCACTTTCATACTAGGCAATGTGGGTGAAGTGTCTTGCCTAAGGACACGACAGTTTTTGCAACTGGCGCCCCCCTGTGGCACCTGGAATTCCTTGTGGTCTCCCATCCAAGTACTGACCAGGCCCTGCTGAGCTTCTGAGATCTGAGGGGTTCAGGCTTTGACGAGCCCGTATGGCCAGTATGTATCGCTCTGTGCTCAGCTGCTTTCCTGTCCTATACGCGAGTGTTTCTGAAGGATTTCGTGCTCCATGCGACAATCCATCAAGCACTACGACTCTGCAGCTTACAAAAGTACTAAAACATTTTGAGAATTTTTTTGAGCGCTGTGTACCACGTAAAATAAATTAGAGGTCAGTAAGCATAGTCAGAATGGATACGTACATAAAGCACACCATCTTATAAGGGGCACTGATGATTTTTGAGAAAAATAAAGGATTTTACGTGCGCCTTATGGTCAGAAAAATACGGTAAATGCCTATTATCACTGTAGATGCATAATTTTGATGCCTGTCTTTGTGCGCTAATAAATGGATAATAATTGTGTAAATGTTTCATAGACGTCAAACTGTGCCCCATCTAGAGCTCTTATATTTACTCAATTTCTTGGGATGGAAACTAAAACGAGCAGCTCTCTGGCATTTTCATGATGTAAACTTAGCTCAGAGGGAAAAGGTTGGAGACCCCTGTCCTGTAATTTGCAAAACGTTGTGTTGTTTCACTGATTTTCTGTCTCTTTCTCCAAAACACAACTCTCTGTACTCTCTAGCACCTCGTGATGTCATCGGGTGGTCATCAAGGAAGTGCTTCTCGGTGTTTGTAAAGTTCATTCTGAGCAGTGAAGAGAGCAGCTGTCACTGTTCGCCGCGTTTGCACTGCCTCACTTCTTCACATCCTTTTCTACCACTGACTTTGACTTATTTTTCATCTATTTAAGCTAGAAGCTACAGAATATCGGACCTTTTTACACAATTTTACAAACGAAATAACACTAGAGCAGCTCATCCGAGTGTGTGATACGGTATACATGAAAATTCGAATCCCTCCGGTCGTTTTGATCATGTTTAAAAGAACCTGTACCTGATTTTTCCCCCACATATTCTTGCGCCAGTACAGATACTAAAGCGTGTTATCGTCTGAGTAGAGGGAAGTACAGGATTAGCATGCTAGTGGCTGCATTCATGGCGACGGCGGAGTTATGAAACACACTTCTGAACTCATCACGGCAAGTAATCATCAGGATGTTCTGAACGCGTAAGGTGAACGAGGAGTAACTCCGGACCCCTGCAAACTGTTTCAGATGAACTCGTTTTGTTTTTTGTGTTTTTAAGACGGTAAAAATCAGGTACAGAGACTTTAACTCTAATAAAACGACGAGTAAAATATAGAATCTATTGGCAGTGTACTGTAGTGTTATGCGTTCCTTTGCATTGTCTTTAAATGTGCCCCAGATCCTTACAGTAACTATTGGGAACCATCGCTTCAGTTCCTTTCAAAATAAACATTTAGCAGCTTGTGTAAATCACCACTGGTTCCCCCCTCCTCCCCGCACTTCCCCTGTGAGAAACGAGGGATTTTCAAAGTAAAAGTCCTCGTAGCAGTAGTAGCTCATTCCTCTCGGTATTGCACTGTGGGGGTGGACTTCCTGTCGTTTTTTGTGTTTTTGTTTTTCGTTTTTTTGTAGTTCTGTTCTGTAGTTCTGTTCACTCGTCTTCGCGGCAGGTGGGCAGGTTGACGAAGGTGAAGATGTTGTATTCGATGAGGCAGGAGAAGCAGAGGAAGATGGAGTAAAGCATCAGACACATCAGGCCGAAACGCCGGTCCAGAGTCCACTTGTTCAGATGGATCCCCAACACCTACAAAATAAAACACCAGAATGAAACAGCTACAAAATAAAACACCAGAATGAAACAGCTACAAAATAAAACACTAGAATGAAACAGCTACAAAATAAAACACCAGAATGAAACACCTACAAAATAAAACACTAGAATGAAACACCTACAAAATAAAACATTAGCATAAAACACCTACAAAATAAAACACTAGAATTAAACACCTACAAAATAAAACACTAGAATGAAACACCTACAAAATAAAACACTAGAATTAAACACCTACAAAATAAAACATTAGAATGAAACACCTACAAAATAAAACACTAGAATGAAACACCTACAAAATAAAACACTAGAATGAAACACCTACAAAATAAAACACTAGAATGAAACACCTACAAAATAAAACACTAGAATGAAACACCTACAAAATAAAACACTAGAATTAAACACCTACAAAATAAAACACTAGAATGAAACACCTACAAAATAAAACACCAGAATGAAACACCTACAAAATAAAACACTAGAATGAAACACCTACAAAATAAAACACTAGAATGAAACACCTACAAAATAAAACACTAGAATGAAACACCTACAAAATAAAACACTAGAATGAAACAGCTACAAAATAAAACACCAGAATTAAACAGCTACAAAATAAAACACTAGAATTAAACACCTACAAAATAAAACACTAGAATTAAACACTTACAAAATAAAACACTAGAATTAAACACCTACAAAATAAAACACTAGAATTAAACACCTACAAAATAAAACACTAGAATTAAACACCTACAAAATAAAACACTAGAATTAAACACCTACAAAATAAAACACTCGAATGAAACACCTACAAAATAAAACATTAGCATAAAACACCTACAAAATAAGACAACACAAAATATGATAATGTTATAATAAAACTATGATGTCATGACTCACTAGGAGATTTACTGTTTTTGAAAAGAAATATTGAAACCAGAATGCGCGATCACGGGCGCAATTCTGGCATGTTTGATTGACAGCGTTGCTAAGCTCCCGCCCCTTGCTTAGGTCGGTGCAAAGCTCTTGATCGGAGAATACTTGGGCCACAGAGGATATCAGACAGTAGGAAATGTCCTGACTGATCACCATGAGAAACAGTCATGCATTTGAAAAAAGACCATCGGCCTTCATGAAAATATTTCATCTAAAATGGAGGCTGCACGGGCCCTTCTGCGGATGTCGCCTAAAGAAATATCCAATCAAGTTCATTTCGCCAGCTCAATGAGACGAGACTCTCACAGCCCAAAACACACATCTGACACCTACATATGACCATGACATTTGATTCTATACACATTAGGCCCCTATTTCTTTTGGCCAAATTGATTCAGAACAGATAAACTTCACCTGCAACTCCCTGGTAGGACATTAAAGGGGGATTTTAGGCTGATAGAAGGGGGGATGGGGCTGCAGGCAAATGTTTAAACCCAAGGATGTCTGTGTTACATAGGCTAATTATATTTGGAAAAAAAAACAAAAAACTACCTACCTATTGATCTGCTGCATTCAGCACCACGGACAGCAGCCTGAATATTCACAGGTGACGTGTCGGAATAGCCATATCTAACCAGAGGCGGACCCCTTTTGTTTCATTCACACATGTTTGAGTAGTCCTTTATTATTAGTCTGTCTACATCTCCAAACCTCAAAATGCTCTGCTCCACCTTGTGATGTCATGAAGCGGTTGTTTTCAAGTTAACAACTACAGTTTACATTTTGTTCAGTAGAGAGTTGGCAGTTGTAGGGCTGAAATCATCTAAATGATTTCTAGTGACGAAGTTTAAAAACACAGTGGAGCACTTGTACTGTGTATTACTGCATGACATGATCACGAGGTGGAACAGAGTGTTTTCTGTTCATTCTGTGAATGAAACAAAACACAACTCCAGGTCTGTTTATGATGAGAAACATTATAACATAGATCCAAAAATAGTGCCACTAATTATTAAACAGCAAATTCCACCACAGAATTCTGAGCCAGGTCCAACTCAGTTTAAACTACGGAGTTTCTAGAAATGACAACTGATGAATCTGATGTACAGAACTCAGACACAGAGCGGAGCTTCTCTAAACCAGTGAAATACAGGAGACAAACTCACCGTCATGAAGACTGAGGCCAGCAGGAGGCCCACAGAGAAGATCAGGCCTTTACTGTTCAGCTTGATCTGAGGAGAGACAGCAAAAGAAATGACTGAAAAAGAAAAGAAAAACCTGGAAAACCCTGAAAATACTGAGAAATAAAGAAAAAGAATTAGTAGCTTTATTTATCTCTTTGGACCCGACTGAAGAGTTTGTAGTGAAGGGCATGTCTGAATAGATGATGTTTAGGAAATGTCTTTGGTTTTGAAACAGGATATTGTGCAATTTTCCATGGAAAACTTTTATTAAACAAGGAGGAATTAGGCTAAAATGAATGGAATAAAATGTATTTGCTAAAATGACAGAGTAGTTCCAGTCCATTTACACATGACGAAACACGACATCGTTTAAGACCAAAAATCCTTCAGTGTGCGGCACCTTAACACTATTATTGATGACTGTGTTGGATATTGCAATAACACAATTGTTTTAAAAAGTAAAACTGCAAAAAAAACTTTTAGCAGTGCAATAAATATTAAAACAGTTGATGAACAATGTTGGTAAATACAGCAGGTTTTCTCAGACTATTTCACTTATTATGACTACTACAAAAAATACTCCAGTATTGCCATTGACTGGTACACATACACTGTATCGATGATGGATTATGGTGATTCAGTGTATTTGAGTTTGAAAGATCATGTATATTTTTTCTATGCAGCTCACCAAGTTAAGCCTGGTCACAATAGAGTTTCCTTTCAAACTGATTTTAAAAGTTTCCATGTCGTCATAGCACCTGTGCTCATTTCACTCAGAGCATTTCACGAGCTCTTCTCAACTTTTTAACTTTTATAAATTACCAAGCCACACGAAGCTTCAGCTGCCTGTTCTACGCTGATACAAGGGAAGTGGTCGTTTTAACCATGGAAACAAGGCACAAATGAGGAAAAATCACATGAGACTGCTCTGTCACATGTTTTGTTTGGTAATGTTGTTTATACATTTGATTCACAAGTTTTAAGTGAATATACGTGGGCAGAGAAGCCTCTCACTTCAAAATAATACTGCCAAAGTACCTGTGAGTACTGTTTTAAGAAATTACACAAATTAGAGTAAAACGTGTTTGGGGAAACTACTACTAGTAAAAGTAACTGTAGAGTTACTGTCTGGACACAACATCTGATTTGCAAATTGTAGCTTGTAGTGATAAAATATTTATAAATGATTACAAACAGGTTTGATGTTCTTGCAGCCTACGATTAACCATCGGGAGCTGGTCGTGAGGTATTAATCACAATAAAACACACACCAGTTTCCGCAGACTACGCCTTGCACACAAGCCCTTTAATACAATTTGGGATGTGATAGAAGACACAGTACAAGAGGTACAATAGAACTCATTAAATGTCAAGCGGAATAAAGGCATAAAACACGAGGATGAAGCAGAAACTGACCTGCAGCTTCACTCTCATCCAGCTTCCAACAGCACCTAACTCGCACTGATTCACCACGGCAAAATAAGCTAATGCGATTGGGAACGCAGCGTCACGTGACCATGTGACGTCACTGAAAGCACAACACTGATTGGTCCAGCCCACGTGATGTTGTGACGTGGAGATCCCGCGAGAACACACTGACATACAGCAAGATTTAACTGTAATAGTGAGAGGTACAGACGCATGTTGAGAGAAAGGCAGAGGTTTTACAGGATTTGTCACCTGGGTCACATAAACACAGTACATGTGTTTAAAAATATTTGAGTGTTTTACAGATTTCCATCCATAACAGGAAAATGAAATCAAAAGTGTTGGATGACGTGGCAGCCCAAACTGAAGCCGTGCTGGACGGCCGTGTCAGTGTGGGCATTGATAGTACCACACAGTCACCGGGCTCTCCAGCCAAACCAGAGCCCTCTACATCCAAAGTAAACTCCCATTCCACAGACAGTTACACATAGGAGACAGTGCTATTCAAACCTTTGCAAGGGCTTTCTTTATAGCAACGGTAAAAAAAAGCTGTTATGATGTGTTGGTAGATAATTCTTCACTGTAGTTCTCCCCGAGGTTTCTTCTTTTTCCCAGGACCCTGGGTTTTTGGGAGTTTTTCCTTGCTGAGAAGGAGGGTCTAAGGACAGGGGATGACTGGACTATGTTTCATTTGCTGCTTTACATGAATGTTCATTCCTGTTTTGATATGTCTGTGTGTATGTTTTACTCATCCAAATCTTGGAACGTCCTTAGAGGAAACTGGTGTTGTGATTTTGGGCGCTACAAAAATTAATTGAATTGAATAATTTAAAGTGTTTTTTTTTTTTCTCTAGGAGTTAGAACCCATTACATAGTGCACCTTTAAATGATGCAAAATAAAACATAAAAGTATTTGTGTTTTTACAGATGCAAGAAATGAAAATGAGGCTCAAATTGAAGTCTTTATCAGCTATGTGGGAGCAACACACGGTCACCAGGATCTCCAGCCAAACCAGGGCCCTCCAGATCACACGGACCTTCTCCAAGGAAAAACTTTTCCTCTCCTCGAGACAGTCCTTACTCCAGACAGGAGAGCCCTCTGCTCCTTACTCCAGACAGGAGAGCCCTCTGCTCCTTACTCCAGACAGGAGAGCCCTCTGCTCCTTACTCCAGACAGGAGAGCCCTCTGCTCCTTACTCCAGACAGGAGAGCCCTCTGCTCCTTACTCCAGACAGGAGAGCCCTCTGCTCCTTACTCCAGACAGGAGAGCCCTCTGCTCCTTACTCCAGACAGGAGAGCCCTCTGCTCCTTACTCCAGATGGGAGAGCCCTCTGCAGGTGGCAAAACAGGCCAGTGGTGTAAGAAAATCACCTAAAGCCAGTCCCACTACCCCTCTACATCAAACTCCCATTCCACACACTGTTACACCGGAGTCAGTGCTATTCAAACTTTGACTATGGCTTTCTTTATAATAATAATAATAATAATAATAATAATGATAATGATAATGATAATGATAATGATAATGATAATGATAATGATAATAATAATAATGATAATGATAATGATAATGATAATGATAATAATAATGATAATGATAATGATAATAATAATGATAATGATAATAATAATAATAATAATAATAATAATGATAATGATAATGATGATAATGATCATGATAATGATAATGATAATAATGATAATGATAATGATAATAATAATAATAATAATAATGATAATAATAATGATAATAATAATAATAATAATAATAATAATAATAATAATAATAATAATAATGATAATAATAATAATAATAATAATAATAATAATAATAATAATAATCATAATAATAATAGTTATATCAATCATTAAAAAGTTATGATGTGTTGATGGATCATTTAAAGTGTTTTTTTCTCTTTTTCTTTGAACCTATTACATCGTGCACCTTTAAGTTACGCAAACGTAAGAAAAACTATTTGTGCTTTTACAGAGCCCAGAAATGTTGTCTGATGAATCATCAGATGATGAGGCTGAAATCGAAGCTTTTATCTGTAAGATATATGGGAGCAACACACAGTCACCGGGCTCTCCAGCCAAACCGGGGCCCTCCACATCGAAGGTAAACTCCATCCCACAGACAGTTACGCATAAGACACAGTGCTTTAAAACTTCATCAACCATAAAAGAGTTAAGTATGTGTTGATAGATCATTTAAAGTGTTTTTTTCCCCTAGAGGTCAGAACCTGGGAGATACTTGGTGCTGCATTAAGTTCCATTATGTACCTTTTCTGATGGAGGTTCTGTCAAATGCTTTTGGAGATGTTATCGCTTTGTCTGGAATGTTTTACAGTATGGCATTAAACCTTTTTATCTTCATGGAAACCAAACCGGACCAAGTTACAGGTGTCATCTGTGGAGAGGCCACCCCGCTCACAGTCTGCATGTTTTCTGGGCATTTTTGAGCTATGAAACTATCTGAAATTGGATAAATGTAAGACAGAGCTGATTAATGTCATACTGTGGAACACTCTAGGCAGAGCAATGCCATATCCATAAAAACAAGCAGGTGACAGACCCCAACCAAAAAGTGTCATAGTGCACCTTTAAGTTATTGAAATTAACACAAAGTATTTGTGTTTTTACAGATCCAAGAAATTAAAATGTCGTCTGAATATTTGAAAGTTGATGAGGATGTGCTGGCAGCTCAAACTGAAGCCATGTTGGACGGCACTGTCAGTATGGACACTGGTAGTGAAATTTCACCAGCATCTTCTGTGGAGTTCCAGATGCCATCAGCACTGCAACACCAAATTATTGAATACCAAAGGGCTCAGGAGTGATCTGAAAATTCTCCCATGGAAACCGACACACAGTTACCAGTCTCCCCGCCAATAACAGGCCCATCTTGCAAAGTTAGACCTGCTCAGAGAAAAAAACATTTACCTCCGTTACTTCCTGATTAAACCTTACTTCAGACCAGCTGCAAAACAAGCTGCCTCAAGAACTGAACCCAAAAAAGAAGCCTAAAGCACGAAGATCAAAGGTCTGCTCCAGTCCAACAGAGAACGTTGCACTGTCCAACCTGGTGAACAGTCAACCAAACAGGAGCCAGTACCAGCAAGTACCTGGGCCGTCTACCCAAATGGCTAATCCACAAATGTCCTTTGGGAAAATCAAATCAAATCTTTGTCCAGTTATGGTCAATGGAAGAATATACCAGATAGCGGAACCAACAGTGTCGGCCAGTAATACAGGTCAAACAGCAGTTACGGAGACGCCATATGTCAAGAAACCTCTTAATGCCTTCATGCTGTACAAGGCTGAGCAGAGGGAGATTATTATGCAAGAACTGAATATAAGAAATTCGGCGGAAGTGAACAAAATTACTGGGGAGAGATTGAAAATACTCTCAAATGAAGAACAAGCTCCATATTATGAGCAGGTGCAAGTGGCTAAGAGGGAGCACCGGGCCAAGTACCCCTCATGTTGGACTCCCTATGATAACTTCAGGTGGCCCAAAAAGAAAGGCAAATGCAACAGCATCGACAATTTACATCCAACCTACAGCTCCAGTCAATCCTGTTCAGCCTTCGTTCTACCAACCTCATATGATGGTACCGCCAAGCTATCATCCAACAGTCCCGCAAATACCTGGAAACATCAACCAAGCACCACCAATGCAGGTCAGCAGTTCCGCAGCGCCCGTTCAGACAGTGTTCTACAACCCAGGAATGATCCACTGGCTCCCACAACAACCAACTCAGCAGCACCCACAACAATCAGCTCACAGCAGCACCCACAACAACCAAGTCAGCAGCACCCACAACAATCAACCTACTGGCACCCACAATAAGAGACCCACTGGCACCCCCGACAACCACCCCAGCAGCACCCAATCAACTGAGCCACTGGCACCCACAATAACCGACCCAGCAGGACCCATTGACCATATCCTGAGAAACCAGTATTCTGCAAACAAAAGTTACAAAAAGCTGCAAAAAGTAGACTACAGAAGCAACATTTCAAGTGTTCAGAGCCCAACCACAGGCCCGGGCACTTAGCTTGAACTTCTGGGAGTCAATAAGTCATTTAATGTCATGAAATAAAGTTATAGCAAAGCATATCAGAGTGAGTGCCTTGGATCTAATTTCTCTTCTCATCTAGTAAGTCATTTGATGTGTTGTGAGGGTGAACCAAAAATACCCGTAATGGAGATTGAAGCAATCTGAAAAAAACTACAGGGGTATATACATTTCTGTTTCAAAATATTAGACAATTGTTTGGCAGAAAAATAAATAATTGTCATACTCAACGTGAAATTCTCCCTACAAACTGCGACATTTTAACAGTGGCATGGAAATGTTGCAATTTGGGAAAAAAAAAGAAGAAAAAAATTCACCATTTATATTATTATTTCATATTTTGTCTATTTGTTTGTCTGTTGTGGAAGACAACAGGCATACATATAACTCATATACCCCTAAAATATTATATTTTTTAAACAGAATTAAGTATTTTATTAAATTTTGTTCAAATGACTCGCGTACAGTCTGTGTGTGGTCAGGAGCTTTCGTATATTAACATCTGTGGTCTGTATCTTCTTTGGCCAGTTTATATCCATTTGAACAGAATTAAATATTTTATTTACCGTAAATTCCGGATGACAAGCCGCTACTTTTTTTCTACACTTTCAACACTGCGGCTCGTAATATGAAGCAGCTTTTTTATTTTTTTTTCCATCGCGGGAAAAACATGGACCAATAAAATGAATAAGTAGTTCACTGAGGTCCAATGAAATTGTATGATTAATCACAACTTCCTTATTTCAGTCTTTCTGCTAACCCTCATCAACATGGAGAATACCAGACAAAAAGCATATGATGCAGCTTTTAAACTAAAAGCGATCACTCTGGCAGTTAAAGAAGGAAATCGAGCTGCTGACCGTAAAATTGGCATAAACGAGTCGATGGTGCGAAGGTGGAGGCTCCAGCAAGAAGAACTGAGCCAGTGTAAAAAGACAACCAAAGCTTTCAGAGGTAACCATAGCAGATGGCCTGAGCTTGAAAACTTTCTGGAGGACTGGGTTAACACGCAAAGAGCAGGCGGCCGCGGTGTTTCCACTGTACAAATCAGACTGAAGGCTAAAGCGATCGCTACCGTGGTTTATTCCCAGAGCGCCAAGGTGTGTATGTGCATGTCGCGTGTGTGTGTCCCAAGTGTGTGAAGGTGTGTAAGTGCCTGTGGCGCGTGTGTGTCCCAAGTGTCACCAGTGAGCGAGTCCGTCCCCAGAGTTCAGCGGGGGACCGCGTCCGCGGCTCGTCCCGGAGGCGCTCCAGGCGGGGGGGACGCAGAAGCGAACCCCCCGCCTAGTCTTTGGCCAGCGGTTTATAATATGGTGTGGCTCATATAATTACAAAATTGATTTTTCTTCATAAATCTGAGCATGCGGCTCTTAATCGGGTGCGCGCTGTAGTCCGGAATTTACGGTAATTATTTTCAAATGAAACTCTCAGTCAGTGGCTATTAGGTTTTCAACCTGCAGTTTTCATCCTAAACTGGGGAAGGAGATTCTATGAAACATTTTACATATAAAACATTTGTTCTGTTCATTTTGCCTTTAATCTGCCTTTGTGTAAATTTGTATTTCTACCCAAGACACAACTGTCTCCACCCTCCATGAACTTTGATTCATATACATATGCAGTTACAGTGCAGGGCCTGGGTAGTACTTGGATGGGAGACCGCTGGGAAAGTCAGGTGCTACAGGGGGGCGCCAGTCCAAAAACTGTTGATGTGTCCTTCACTTCACCCACACTGCCTTGTATGAAAGTGAAGTGTGTGTGTGAGTCTGACCAAGGGCAGCTGTGGCTACAATATTACCTTACCACCACTGAGTGTGGAGTGAATGAATAAAGTGTCTTTGAGCATCCACAAAAGCGCTTATATAAAACTGATGCATCATCACTAAGCAAATCAGTGGGTTCATTGTTATTGAGGAACCAGCAATGACAAATCTGTCAGCAGGTAGATCTCACTAAAACAGGTTCAGCAGTATTTGGAGGGTAGTCTTGGAGACTTGAGAGACGAGGCATGTGTACTGTGTCTTGATGATGTGCTAGTTTTTAGCACATCAAGACTTTTACCAACATGTTAAGAATGTACAAAAAGTCACATTAAGGAAGTAGAAGCTGTACAAGCATTGGACAGCTCAAAAACAAAAACTGTCAAAGAAGTGAGGTCATGGGTAAGCTTTTAAGGCTACTACAGATCATTCACTGCAGACTTTTCAAGAATCGCTAAATGTCTTTATGAATTGTTAGTCCAACCCAAAACAAAGAACAAGGCAGTCCAGAAGAAAGGTAGTCATTCCCCACAGTTGTCACCATCTCAGCCTGTAGCGTGGTTAGCTATATACAACAGGTATTGGAAAAACTTGTCAGTGCATTGAGACAGCCCAGTAATGGCACACCCAGACCACACACAGACGCGTCAGAGGGGCTGTCCTGTGTCAAGGGCAGGGAGGGACACTCAGAGTCACAGGGTATGGGTCACGTACTCCTAGTCCAACTGAAAAGAACTACAAACTCCATTCAGGGAAGCTCAAACCTTCAGCTCTGAAGTGGGCTGTCACTGAGCGATTCAGAGATGACCTGTTTCATGCTCCACATTTCACAGTACACAGTGATAACAACCCTTTGACTTATGCAACGAAAACTGCCAAACTGAATGCAGTAGGGCATCGATGGGTGTCTGAACTAGCAGATTTTCATTTCACTCTCAAGTACAGGCCTGGTTCTGTCAACCGAGATGCTGATTTTCTGCTACGTAAACCTGCACAGATGAATAAAATCATGTCAGTGTGTGCAGAGGAATGGAAACCAGACGACATTACAGCAGTCAGACAAGGACGGGAAGCAGACAAAAACGGTGACACTGACTGGATTACAGCCATTAGGTGTAATGTTGATACACTAACACAGTTAACAGACAAATGTAAAACACCAGTTTATTTGATACCAGTCAAAGACATCCAAACAAGTCAACAAGAAGATGAAGTGATAGAAAGGGGAGTCACACTCCAGAAAGGAATTAATTGCCTGCCCCAAATTGCCACCTGGTCTCAAATAAATGCCTGGTCTGTTAATAAACACCCTGGCTCTTATTTGGTATTTTGGTAGAAGAAATTGTGGGGTGGAGGACATCTTAGTAATAGTAGATCACTTTCCTAAGTTTGCACAGGCTTATGCTACTCCAAACAAGTCTGGTAAAACAGCAGCTCACAAGTTATTTGATGACTTTATTTTGAGATTTGGATTCACTGCTAGAATTCACCAGAGGGGGTGCGGTCTGCCCGGCATGGTTTAGTCCTGTTAAATCCTGTTTTAGTCACGGTTTTAGACCTGATATAGTCCTGGTTTTAACCATGGTTTAGACCTGGTTTTAGTCCTGATTTTAGTCCTGGTTTAGTCCTGGTTTTAACCATGGTTTAGACCTGGTTTAGACCTGGTTTAGACCTGGTTTTAGTCCTGATTTTAGTCATGGTTTAGTCCTCAACATGCGACGATCCATGCAATGCAAGGGGGTAGTTTTATTTCAAACATTATTCTATCAACGCAGACATTCACATGGACAGTCTTGAGTTCTAATAGTTTTGCCTCGGGTGCTCTGTGGAGTGGGTAAGAGTGTTTTTAGTGGCAGGACGACTATGGCCATTGACATGCAGTGGCCTAGCACCAGCAACCTCTGCAAATACAAGGACTGGAGGGAACACTCTGGCTCACCAGGAAATGGGGCCCTATGTCCAAAACTCCAAACGGTCCCTTTAAAACCACATGGCTAATTTGCATAAATTGTCAGCTTCTGGGGAATAAAGGACATGACTCAGTGGATTATATGTGCTCTTTCTGTGACAGAGGGGTGTTCTGCTGATGATGAGTCTGTTCTGTGAATATATCATGTTAAACTTTTCAGAGATCATACTGTGCAGGTCATATGTGTGCAGGTTCAGCACAGTTCTTCCTTTAACAGCAGTCATTTCACTCATGTACGGTCACTTTATTTACGTAGGAAACCGTTGTGGTGAAAAAACTGAAAAGTTTAAATCATTTTCATTAGACTTTTTGCAAGGGGGCAGTTCAGCAGCAGAACATCTTTCGGACTATGAAATGTCAGACCAGGGCCGTCCTGAGCACTGTTGCGTCTGTCTGAATAAAGTTTATTTGTATTTCATAACTCACATGGCTTTGCAAATGGCTTATTATTCATCAACACAAGACATATATTTTTGCACAACAGATGCAAGGAAGGAAGGCAGAGAAAACAAGGAGGCAAGGCTGCAAGAATGAAAGGACACGAGGATGCAAGGCGGCAAGAATGAAAGGACACGAGGATGCAAGGCGGCAAGAATGAAAGGACACGAGGATGCAAGGCGGCAAGAATGAAAGGGTGCAAAGAAGCAATTAGAAGAATTAGTGGATTTAAAGATTACAATTAATATCATAAAAAAAAATGAACAAATGACCTCTCACTTCCAATCTCTCCTAAAACCAAAGAAATTATTATTTATTTTGTTATTTTGTAATTCACCCTTTAATGATGCTTTTTTATTTTTAAGAAGATGTATTGCGTAGAATTGTTTTGAGCTTTTATTCATTAACCCATTCAAATTGCTCCTGGTGTTTTTATTCCACGATTTTGTCTGTAAATCAATTTCTGTTCCTAATATGAAACTCAGCCTGTAACTGCCGGCCGCTGTGAGCTTCATTTGACTGGAGCCGAACGCTATGGGTGACGCCGCACTCCCTTAGTCCACTTTGTTCAGTCTCTGGTTAGGATGCAGTAGAATAAAGATTCCTCAAACATGCATGAATGGAAATACCACTCTGAGAGGGTAAATGAGAAAGGAAAATGGAAGCTCTGAACACTCTATTTTGCATGACATGTCTGCATTAAAGGGCCTGTATTACACTTTTTTCTGATCTATGTTATAATGTAGCTTCCTGATCACAGACAACAGTCAATTTTGTGTAATACAGTGACCCCTCGCTATAACGCGGTTCATCTTTCGCGGCTTCGCTGTTTCGCGGATTTTTTTATGCTTTTTTTATTTTTATTTTTTTGAACAGTGCATTGTGTTCTGAATCCTGATTGGCCAAGGGACTGTAGTCTAGAAGTGATAAAAGTTGACTGGTCTTTCACTTAGACCAGGGGTCGGCAACCTTTAACACTCAAAGAGCCATTTGGAGCGTCTCCCACAGAAAAGAAAACATGGGTGCCATAAAGAAGGAGGAAAATAACATAAGGACGACGGGAGAAGACACCTGCACCACAGCCTTCAGGAGAAAGAGACGCTACAGGAGTCAGGAGGAAGAGGCTCAGTCAGAGGGACTGTGAAATACACGTGAGTCACAATGTCCAACCTCGTGTTCGTATTCATTAAAATTATTATTTTACAGCATTTTTTAAAAACTCTCATAGTTATTTGTAAGAAAACGTTTATATTTTTAAATGCTTGAGCCTGAAAACAGGATTTGATCTTTGGTTTCATTCTATAGTTCAGTATTGTATTGTATAATAATTGTAAAAAAATAAAGCTGATACTTCACGGATTTCGCCTATCGCGGGTTCTTTTTGGAACGTGACCCAAACGAGGGATCACTGTATAGGAACTTTAAGAAAATGATCAGAATTTTGGGTATATTCATGTCCACTCCTAACCCAACATAGTCCAAACTACTCAAATCCTCTTGTGTTTTTTTCTAGTGCATTCTGAGGCGTCGCGGCGTCGACACAGGGGGAGGGTCCTTGTGTCCCTCTGTCTCTCCAGCAGCACAAATGACAAACGAGAGACTGACGGATTAAACCGAAAACTGACGCAGGTTGAGCACGAGACATGGATTTAGTCATTTTCTGCTTGATCCTGTGTCAAACTCTAACCCCTGATGTGAAATCACTATTTTAGTTCAACAAAGAAGTCATTTAGGCAGCGTTTCAACAGCTAAGGTCAGTAGGTGTTAGCGTTCACTTTAGAGCTGTGGTTCTCAAACTGTGATACGCAAGCTCCTTCAGGTGTGGGGTTGCCTCCTTTAGAGATCATTTTAGCTTCTTTTAGCTTCTCTTTTGTCCTCCTTTGGATCAACTCTCATTTTTCATCATTTATAACTACAATGACAATGGTGCGGTCCATTTTAAGACCTGGTTTAAACCTAGATTATTAGACCTGGTATAGTCCAGTTAAAGACCTGGTTTAGATCTGGTTATACTCGGAAAGACAAATGTTTTCTTTGCTGGTCCTTACTGTAGTGTGAAATGTTTAAGACCCACTGATTTAAAGGTGAAAAAGACTACAAAAAATAAAATGTATTTGGCATGGATAGTAATTAAAGGCCCTGTACCATTTTTCATGTATTTGCACAAAAGGTGTCTTGCCCCAGTACAGATATGTTGTTTAAACAGCTCTTGAGGTCAAAATAAATCTGCTACGTTTTCCTGTCTGAGAATCAGGAAGTGCACAGCTAGCAGGCTAGTTGTTGTTATCATTACTGTGGAAACAAACCTCCGCTCTGGCCTCCGAAAGTTGTCAGAAGCGCTTAGAAACTCATCATGGTGAATAATTAGAATGCTCTGGATGCATAAGTGACCATAAAAATCAGGTTCACCACCTTTAATAGTGGAAAGCCTTTACATCATGGTTAACGTGATTTTGGTTAAGTTTAATTATTAAGTTTCTGAAACATAATGATCATACAGATATTTTCATTATTTGCAGTATAGAATGAATCTCTAAAGGATTCAACTCTGTTTGTGTACAATGGAGATAGTCATATTTGGTTTGGGGAGATGAGGGTCAATATTTTCCCCAAACTGACACACAGCTGCGACAGATAAGAGTCACAACGTTTAAACTAAACACAGACAGATCATGGAATCTAACCCACAACCTCCTTACTGAGAGGAGGAGACAGAATAACCACTCTGCCACAGTAACACAGAGAGAACATGCACACCGCACTCAGAGACATCAGGAGTCTAACCCACAGCCTCTATACTCACGTCTGATCCGTAGTTGATGGCCAGAGTCTTGAGGGCCCAGGGCAGACCCAGCCCCACCAGGATGTCAAACACATTACTGCCGATGGAGTTGGACACCGCCATGTCCCCCATACCTGCAGCAGGGGACAAGCCATTACATCCATGTCATGACTGTCGCTGAGTTTAAGCACCTGGAAACTCTTATCCAAAAACACACGGACCTTATACAGGGGGTAACTAAGCGTGTGAGACATGCTTTGGGGATACGCAGGAAAACAAAGGTTCTGAAGCACTGGTTTAGAGTAAACTGTACTGACCTTGGCGCGCGACGATCAGGCTGGCCATGCAGTCTGGGACACTGGTGCCCGCTGCCAGGAACGTGATGCCCATGATTACGTCTGGGATGCCCAGGGTGAAACCGATCACTGTCACCTGGAAACACACATTGAGAGAGACATGAGGAGAGATGATGACATAGATGCAGAGATTCCTTTGTACAGCTCCAAATACAACTTCAAATGTCTCTCATCTCAGATGAACAGTTCATTGCTTTGACCATTGATTCTGCAGAATCAGTGAGCTGTTTTTCAGTTCCCTGTGATATTCTTTTCTTTCTTTTTTTCTTGTGAGCTGTCATGTTTGTTTTCATACAGATGGACCATGAGTGTGGCTAGTCCACCTGTCAATCACACCCACCTGAACCTGACCAGACTCACAGCTTTATAAAGTGGAGGAGATGTGTGTATTCTGCATCACAGGCAACAACTCTACACTTGTGAAAGTATTTACCACAGGTACAATCCACCAAAGGAAGTATTAATTACAAAAGCTGTGGTATGCACACACACTCACCATCCAGACCATGATGTAGGAGAGGCCTGCGATCCACATGGTGGAGGCGACGAAGGAGAGCATGAAGTAGTTCTCCCAGCGAGGAGAAGAGCAGTTAGGGATGGTGAAGTAGAAGATGAGGCTGAGGGGCCAGGCCAAGAGCCACTTGAACTTATTCAACACTCCACCTGGAAAATGCAAAACACAGAGATTTAAAACCACTCACCTGCAAATGAGAGGATGACATGTTCACTGAATAAACCTGGGCGTAGATATGATAATAAAAATGGAATGATCTCATCCCAGTGACAGTATTCTATTTTGGTCGAATGTTGTGATTCTCTGTTTTTAGTCAGTGCAGCTCCACGCTCATTAACCAACACTTTCCATCACCCGAGTGGGTGATAGGAGGAGTCTCCTATTGGTCAGGCCCAGTGAGTGACAGGTGGATATAACAATCACAGTGAAGAGTGAACTTTCACATACAGCACAGCTTTAGTTACCTCGTGAAAACTGCATAAAAGAAACAGTTACATGAATTGTGATCACATCAGAATAGTGATCCAGTTCTGAGAAAATGGTGATATGAATTACTACTTCGGTGCTTAGACCTTGGCAGGGAGAAATGGAACTTTGTGCACCTCTTTGTTGCTAAAAGCACTCTGTATGGATGCTCTGATGAAATGTCACAATCAAATAAATACATGAACTTAGGGTCATCACACAGAGGATGCTCTAGATCCTGTGGGCTGCTTAATGACTGGTACAGAAGCTCTCCATGTGCTTCAGGATGATGCAACATTTGAACTGTTGTCATAGAAACTAACCATTTAAAATATGAATATATTTTTTCAGTGGGAATGTGTCCTTGAAATGTTGCCTATTATCATCAGATGAAACAGAAAATAGTAATATGAAAATAGTAACATGGCCCCATTAAGTTTCATCTGAAACTTAAAGGGGCCATATTACTATTTTCTGATTTATGGTATAATGTTGTTTCATCCACATGTTTAACAGACAAACTCTGAATATTTAGGCTGGGTTCTTCTATCAAATCGAACACTCCACTCTGTTCAACCTTGTCATGTCACGTGGTAATAGAGGAAGTGCTCCACTATATTTTTGAACTTTATACACCTTCACTAGAATCATTCGGAGAATTTCAGGCTTGGAATTTGAGGAGGTAACAACAAGCTCAGGAGTCCATTTTGCACAATATAGGACCTGGAATTCTGTCACCTGGAGGGTTTTAAATCTACTATGTTTTGTCTCATCCAAGCAGCTTCTTCAGTTCTAAACAAAATCTGAAGTCTAGTCCTGGTTTAGTCCTGGTTTAGTCCTGGTTAAGATCTAAGTTTAGTCCTGATATGATCCTAGTGACGTGCTGGTTTGAACCTGGTTTCTTGTTAAATCCTAGTTCTAGTTTTACCTGGACACTGGAAGGGCACAAAGGGCCCCTCTCCCTCCTCCTCTTCCTCGTCTTCGTCGTTTTCGTTGTTGTCGTTGTCCTCATTCTCCGTGTCATTTCCTGTTTCGCGGTCGTCACGCCGATCGGCCCCTCCCCCCGCGGCTGACGTCAGGCCATTCTCTGCGCTCTTCCGCAGACCGGCCTTTACCCCCACGGCATCTGAGTCTCCGTTTGTGAGGGTCCTGGAGCTGATCAGACGCTGCCTCTGGTGGGAGAGAGGAGGAGGTTAGACCTGGTTCAGTCCTGGTTTAGTCCTGGTGTAATTCTGGTTCGGTCCTGGTCGGGTCCTGGTCTGGTCCTGATCTGATCTAGTCCTGGCTCAGTGCTGGTTTAGTCCTGAATTTATCCTGGTCTAGTCCTGGCACTAGTTCTGGCCGAGTCCTGGTTCAGTCCTGGTCCAATCATGGTTCAGCCCTGGTCCAGTCCTGGTTTAGTCTTGGTTTAGTCCTGGTTTAGTCCTGGTTCAGTCCTGGTCCAGCCCTGGTCTAGCCCTCGTTCTGCCCTGGTCCAACCCTGGACCAGTGCTGGTCTACTCCTGGTTCAGCCCTGGTTCAGCCCTGGTTCATTCCTGGTCTAGTCTTGGTTCAGCCCTGGTCTAGTCCTGGTTCGGGCCTGGGCCAGTCCTAGTTCAGTCCTGGTCTAGTCCTGTTTCAGCCCTGGTCTAGTCCTGGCTCAGTCCTAGTCTAGTTCTGGTCCAGCCCTGGTCTAGCCCTCGTTCTGTCCTGGTCCAACCCTGGACCAGTGCTGGTCTACTCCTGGTTCAGCCCTGGTTCAGTCCTGGTCCAGTGCTGTTCTAAGTCCTGGTTCAGCCCTGGTTCATTCCTGGTCTAGTCTTGGTTCAGCCCTGGTTTAGTCCTGGTTCGGGCCTGGGCCAGTCCTAGTTCAGGCCTGGTCTAGTCCTGGTTCAGTCCTGGTCTAGTCCTGTTTCAGTCTTGGTCTAGTCCTGGCTCAGTCCTAGTCTAGTTCTGGTTCAGCCCTGGGCTACTCCTGGTCCAGTCCTGGTCGAGTCCTGGTCCAGTCCTGGTCTAGTCCTGGTTCAGTACCTCGTTTATGAGCATGCGTGAGGCCATAGTGAGCCTGGTCCTTGGGCTGAAGTGGCTGGTGATCATGATCCTCATCCCGGCCTCGGAGAAGGAGAGCTGATGTGGGTAGGCGCTCAGCAGCTCGTCCACCATCAGCACGGACGTCTTCCTCTGGTGATTCGCTGGAAGGAAACCGTCACCAGGCATTAGAACAACTCATTTTACCCCACGTATCTGATCAAAATATGTCTTCCCAGTACAGATATATTGCATGACCAGCTCTTAAGGTCAAAATAAGTCTGCTGTGTACTGTATCTAAGTATAAGTTGCACCACACAAAAAAATGCACAATGAAGAAGAAAAAACATATATAAGTCGCACAGGAATGGATTATAAATCGCATTTTGGGGGGGGGAATTTATTTGATCAAATCAGACACCAGGAACAGACATTTCATCTTGAAAGGCAAATGATAGTAATAACAATAGAACAAAGAACAACAGGCTGAACATGTGTGTCACATATGAACAGTTATTGAGAAAACTAGAGCAGAAAAAACAAAACATAACAAATCTAGCTAAATTCAGCTTTTAGCCCGAAGGGACGACGTGGGACCACCCTCCCCTGGACCCACCATCCGCGGGAGGAGCCATAGGGGCTGGGTGCAAAGAGATCTGGGCGGCAGTCGAAGGCGGGGGCCTTGGCGACCAGATCTCCGGACATGGAGACTAGCTCTGGGGACATGGAATGTCACCTCGCTGGGGGGGAAGGAGCCTGAGCTTGTGCGGGAGGTCGAGCGTTACCGGCTAGATATAGTCGGCCTCACCTCCACACACAGCTTGGGTTCTGGAACCCAACTCCTTGAGAGGGGTTGGACTCTCCATTTCTCTGGCGTTGGCTGCGGGGAGCGGCGGTGAGCTGGTGTGGGCCTGCTTATTTCCCCACAGCTCAGCCGCTGCGTGTTGGAGTTAATCCCGGTGAACAAGAGGGTCGTGTCCCTGCGCCTTCAGGTCGGGGACAGGTCTCTCACTGTGGTGTCGGCCTACGGGCCGAACAGCAGTGCAGAGTACCCGGCCTTCTTGGAGTCTCTGGGAGGGGTACAGGACAGTGCAACGCCCACGTGGGCAACGACAGTGACACTTGGAGAGGGGTGATTGGGAGGAACGGCCTCCCTGATCTGAACCCGAGCGGTGTTCTGTTATTGGACTTCTGTGCTAGTCACAGTTTGTCCATAACAAACACCATGTTCGAGCACAAGGGGGTCCATCGGTGCATGTGGCACCAGGACTACCTAGGCCGGAGGTCGATGATCGACTTTGTTGTTGTGTCATCTGACCTTCGGCCGTGCGTCTTGGACACTCGGGTGAAGAGAGGGGCAGAGCTGTCAACTGATCACCACCTGGTGGTGAGTTGGGTCCGCTGGCGGAGGAGGAAGCCGGAAAGACCTGGCAGGCCCAAGCATATCGTGAGGGTCTGTTGGGAACGTCTGGCGGAACCTTCTGTCGGTGCGGCCTTCAACTCACACCTCCGGGAGAGCTTCTCCCAGATCCCGGGGGAGGCTGGGGACATGGATACCGAATGGGCGTTCGTTGTCGGCCTCCATTGTCGATGCGGCCGCTCGTAGCTGTGGCTGTAAGGTCTGTGGTGCCTGTCGCGGCGGCAATCCCCGAACCCGGTGGTGGACACCGGAAGTAAGGGATGCTATCAGGCTGAAGAAGGAGTCAGGAGTCTCAGGAGTCCCCCCAGGCCAGCAAGGCCCGGGGGGACTCCTGAGGCAGCTGACCAGTATCGGTGGGCCACACGTGCTGCAGCCCGGGCGGTTGCAGAGGTAAAAACTCGGGTTTGGGAGGAGTTCGGGGAGGCCATGGAGGAGGACTATCGGACGGCCCCAAGGAAATTCTGGCAAACCGTTTGGTACCTCAGGAGTGGGAAGCAGTGCTTCACCAACGCTGTTTACAGTGCGGGGGGAGAGCTGCTGACCTCGACTGGGGATGTTGTCGGGCGGTGGAAGAAATACTTTGGGGATTTCCTCAATCCCACCGTCACGTCCTCTGAAGAGGAGGCTGAGGCTGGGGACCCAGAGGCGGACTCGTCCATCACCCTGGCTGAAGTCACTGAGGTGGTTGGAAAGCTCCTCGGTGGCAAGGCTCTGGGGGTGGATGAGATCCGTCCTGAGTACCTTAAGTCTCTGGGTGTTGTGGGGCTGTCTTGGCTGACACGCCTCTGCAACATCGCGTGGTGGTCAGGAACAGTACCTCTGGACTGGCAGACCGAGGTGGTGGTCCCTCTGTATAAAAAGGGGGACCGGAGGGTGTGTTCCAACTACAGGGGAATCACACTCCTCAGCCTCCCCGATAAAGTCTATGCCAGGGTACTGGAGAGGAGAGTTTGGCCGATAGTCGAACCTCAGATCCAAGAGGAGCAGTGTGGTTTTCGGCCTGGTCGTGGAACACTGGACCAGCTCTACACCCTCCATCGGGTGCTCGAGGGTTCATGGGAGTTTGCCCAACCAGTCCACATGTGCTTTGTGGACCTGGAGAAGGCATTTGACTGTGTCCCTCGTGGTGCCCTGTGGGGGGTGCTCCGGGAGTATGGGGTCCAGAGCCCTTTGCTAAGGGCCGTCCAGTCCCAAAGCCTCGGGGTCCGTCCGGAGGAGCTGGTGGAAGTGGCTGGGGAGAAGGAAGCTTGGGAGCCCCTGCTTAGACTGCTGCCCCTGCAACCTGGCCCTGGATATATATATCCCGAAGATGGATGGATATATAAGTCACACTTGAGTATACGTCGCAGGAAACACCCAGACCGTGAAAAGAAAATTTAAAAGAAAAATACAACATCTATATATATTATGATGAATCCTCTTGTTGTTCACTGTTCTTTTTTGTTTGTCTGGTTTTGTTTTGTTTTATTTTATAATCCGTTTTATATTGTAAAATCTATATGTACGCTTGATTTATAAAAAAAAAAGCAAATTTTCATGATGAGGTAATGTAATATAAATATGCACAGCATGATTTGATCACATTTCATCAACATGAAAGAGTTATGTTCATGTTCTGAGAAAAATATGTGCAGGGGAGACTGAATAAGTTTCAAAGCCTAAACATAATTTTATTGTATGCAACCGATTTCCTTTTTTTTTTTTTTTACACAAATCCAGTGACCTTTGTTTCATGATGTCACTGTAGTATACATTTTAGGCAATAGAAACAAGTTATGGAAAAATAGCTTAACCTCTTTGTGACATATTTTACAGTAAATGAAAGCTAAATGAAATCAGTATAAGATTTGCCCTCTGACCTTTCTTGAGCAGTACAGCTGTGGCCTCTCCGTCCTCCTGCTCTGTGTTATTGGCCGCTCCGTTTCTCAGAGCTGATGAGTTCTTTTTCCTTCGTTCCAAAAACCGAACCACGTAGGAATTACATCTTGAAAATAAAACAGTCAAATATAAACTAAATATCCAACCAATCAATGCGCATATGGCAGCTTTTCATGATTTTCTAATGACTTGGTTTGGTGGGATAGTACCTCTGCTAAACTATTAAGTATTTGCTCTTACATCACTTATAAGCAGCGGTTTGAGTAAAAAATCCTGAGAAGAAAAGTAGAAAATAAAAAAACGAATACCTCTACCTGTTTCATCAACAGAGAAAATACCATCCAAAATGCAGAGACAATTTACACATGAGGAATACAATTTTTTGCCAAGTTCAGCCTTACATTAACAAAATAATAGTGGTGTAATTCATTCATTCATCTAACCTGTCACATACACTTTAAACTAACTCTTTCTCAATGTGTTTCCAACTCACTTCATGATTAAAATGTAGACAAAGTACATGAGGATCAGTGTGAGGGCTTCCCACCTGAAAACACAGAGTTTAGATCAGAACACAGGTTTAACAGGGACAGACAGAAGCTTCAGAGGAGCGGACCACTCACCAGACCACCTTCTCATCGTATATGAACTGTGGGAATGAAGCAAAAACAGAACTGACATTATTATGACACAATAAATGTTTCTACTTAGAATACAGAATAGACAAGGCCTCCCCATAAGAGTTCTGTAGAGGAGCATTGCATTACAATTCAAATGTTCAAATAAATATTTTCAGAAAGAAAGGCTGTGCAAAATGCCACAAAAAATATGTTCTAAAGTAATGTAATTAGAGATGTAACAATAACTGAAATATGGTGATATCGTATCGTTAAAAGTCTCACAAGAATATTGTGGACCATCACAATATATAGAATCACAAGTCTCTTTGCTTAAATGAACAGTTCTGATGCAGAAATAGCTAAAATAAACAGAGGGAACTACATAGACCATGATCCTTTGCTCCGTTTCAGTGCAGACTACATGAAGAAGTAACTGTTCTAAGCACTTTGAAATCTTAATTCTTTGGATTAGGTCTTGTGAAGGCATTTTTAGAGGAAAAAGTAGCATATTCACAGTTTTGTGATCCTCCACAAAATATTGCAATAAATATTACAATACAGTCATGTGAAAAAGTTTGGACACCCCTGATCATTTTCAAGATTTTCCTTTATAAATCATTGGTTGTTCGGATCAGCAATTTCAGTTAAATATATCATATAGCAGACAAACACAGTGATATTTGAGAAGTGAAATGAACTTCATAGGATTTACAGAAAGTGCAATAATTACTTAAACAAAAGTAGGCATGTGATGTGCATAAATTAGGGCACCCTTGTTGTTTTATTGATTTTAATACCTTTAGCACTAATTATTGGAACACAAAATTTGTTTGGTAAGCTCATTGACCCTTGGCCTACAGACACAGGTGAAGCCGATCATGAGAAAGGGTATTTAAGGGGCCAGTTGCAAGTTGTTCTCCTCTTTGCATCTTCTCTGAAGAGTGGCAAAAAAACAACAGCCTCAAAACAATTATCAAATGACCTGAAAACAAAGATTGTTCAACATCATGGTTTAGGGGAAGGATACAAAAAGCTCAGAAATTTCAGCTGTCAGTTTCCACTGTGAGGAACATAGTGAGGAAATGGAAGACCACAGGCACAGTTCTAGTTAAGGCCTGGAGTGGCAGGCCAAGAAAAATCTCAGATAAGCAGAGGTGAAGGATGGTGAAAACAGTCAAACTTAACCCACACACCAGCTCCACAGACGTACAACATGATCTTGCTGCAGATGGTGTCACGGTGCATCGATCAACTATTCAGCGCACTTTGCACAAGGAGATGCTGTATGAGAGAGTGATGCGCACATGCCACAGAGTCACTTGAGCTCTGCTAAAGCACATTTGGACAAGCCAGCTTCATTTTGGAATAAGGTGCTGTGGACTGATGAAACTAAAACTGAGTTATTTGGACATAACAAGGGGGGGGTATGCATGGCGAAAGAAGAGCACAGCATTCCAAGACAAACACTTGCTACCCACAGTAAAATTTGGTGGTGGTTCCATCAGGCTGTGGGCCTGTGTGGCCAGTGCAGGGACTGGAAATCTTGTTAAAGTTGAAGGTCGCATGGATTCCAGTCAGTATCAGCAGATTCTTGTGAACATTGTTCAAGAATCAGTGACAAAGTTGAAGTTGCGCGAGAGCTGG
Source organism: Odontamblyopus lacepedii (assembly GCA_034769755.1). Taxonomy (NCBI): domain Eukaryota; kingdom Metazoa; phylum Chordata; class Actinopteri; order Gobiiformes; family Gobiidae; genus Odontamblyopus; species Odontamblyopus lacepedii. The sequence goes on along the minus strand of CM068354.1, from coordinate 5,074,643 downwards.
ATACTTCAACAAGACAACAACCCTAAACACTGCTCAAATTCTATTAAAGCATCATGCAGAGGAACAAGTACAATGTTCTGTAATGACCATCTCAGTCCCCAGGCCTGAATATGATTGAAAATCTGTGGTGCGATTTAAAGCGGGCTGTCCATGCTTGGGCACCATCAAACTTGCCTGAACTGGAGATGTTTTGTAAAGAAGAATGGTCAAAAATACCTTCAACCAGCATCCAGACCCTCATTGGAAGCTATAGGAAGCGTTTAGAGGCTCTTATTTCTGCAAAAGGAGGATCTACTAAATACTGATGTAATTTTTCTGTTGGGGTGCCCAAATTTATGCACATGCCTACTTTTGTTTAAGTAATTATTGCACACTTTCTGTAAATCCTATAAACTTCATTTCACTTCTCAAATATCACTGTGTTTGTCTGCTATATGATATATTTAACTGAAACTGCTGATCCGAACAACCAATGATTTATAAAGGAAAATCTTGAAAATGATCAGGGCCCAAACTTTTTCACACGACTGTATTTATTGCAATATTTGTGAGGTGAGATGTATATGGTGAAAATATCGTACAGAGAGATTTGGATATCGTTCCATCCCTAATCACAATAAATGTACCAACTACCTGGTCAAAGCATTTTATAATGTCAGTATTGTTATTAATGTAGAATATCGTGAGCCTCCCCACCATATCGTAATAAATATCGTACCATGAGGTTCATACCATGACGATATAGTGAGACTTGGATATCGTTACACCCCTAAATGTAATGTATTGATTCATTTAAATTTTCATAAAAATCAGAAACTGGTACAAGGGAATGTTACGTGTATGTAACAGTTTTCTTTTTGCCCTTGTGCAGGTATTCAACAGGTAGCCGACAAGTGCACTAAATCAGCATTTTAACAATAGAACAAACATACAGCATGAACATATACATACACACACACCATCATAATGTCATTTACTCAAAAGTATCTTTTTAAGAACTGCATATTGCACTGCTATAACTAGGATGAAAGTGTAATAGTTTAAATAGATTATCACTATGAGAGCAGAGATGGACAGGGTGTAGTAGTGTAAGTACATTATCACTATGAGAGCAGAGATGGACAGGGTGTAGTAGTGTAAGTACATTATCACTATGAGAGCAGAGATGGACAGGGTGTAGTAGTGTAAGTACATTATCACTATGAGAGCAGAGATGGACAGGGTGTAGTAGTGTAAGTACATTATCACTATGAGAGCAGAGATGGACAGGGTGTAGTAGTGTAAGTACATTACCACTATGAGAGCAGAGATGGACAGGGTGTAGTAGTGTAAGTACATTATCACTATGAGAGCAGAGATGGACAGGGTGTAGTAGTGTAAGTACATTATCACTATGAGAGCAGAGATGGACAGGGTGTAGTAGTGTAAGTACATTATCACTATGAGAGCAGAGATGGACAGGGTGTAGTAGTTTAAGTACATTATCACTATGAGAGCAGAGATGGACAGGGTGTAGTAGTGTAAGTACATTATCACTATGAGAGCAGAGATGGACAGGGTGTAGTAGTGTAAGTACATTACCACTATGAGAGCAGAGATGGACAGGGTGTAGTAGTGTAAGTACATTACCACTATGAGAGCAGAGATGGACAGGGTGTAGTAGTGTAAGTACATTATCACTATGAGAGCAGAGATGGACAGGGTGTAGTAGTTTAAGTACATTATCACTATGAGAGCAGAGATGGACAAGGTGTAGTAGTTTAAATAGATTATCACTATGAGAGCAGAGATGGACAGGGTGTAGTAGTTTAAATAGATTATCACTATGAGAGCAGAGATGGACAGGGTGTAGTAGTGTAAGTACATTATCACTATGAGAGCAGAGATGGACAGGGTGTAGTAGTTTAAGTACATTATCACTATGAGAGCAGAGATGGACAGGGTGTAGTAGTGTAAGTACATTACCACTATGAGAGCAGAGATGGACAGGGTGTAGTAGTGTAAGTACATTACCACTATGAGAGCAGAGATGGACAGGGTGTAGTAGTGTAAGTACATTACCACTATGAGAGCAGAGATGGACAGGGTGTAGTAGTGTAAGTACATTATCACTATGAGAGCAGAGATGGACAAGGTGTAGTAGTTTAAATAGATTATCACTATGAGAGCAGAGATGGACAGGGTGTAGTAGTGTAAGTACATTACCACGATGAGAGCAGAGATGGACAGGGTGTAGTAGTGTAAGTACATTATCACTATGAGAGCAGAGATGGACAGGGTGTAGTAGTTTAAGTACATTATCACTATGAGAGCAGAGATGGACAGGGTGTAGTAGTGTAAGTACATTACCACTATGAGAGCAGAGATGGACAGGGTGTAGTAGTGTAAGTACATTATCACTATGAGAGCAGAGATGGACAGGGTGTAGTAGTGTAAGTACATTACCACTATGAGAGCAGAGATGGACAGGGTGTAGTAGTGTAAGTACATTACCACTATGAGAGCAGAGATGGACAGGGTGTAGTAGTGTAAGTACATTACCACTATGAGAGCAGAGATGGACAGGGTGTAGTAGTGTAAGTACATTACCACTATGAGAGCAGAGATGGACAGGGTGTAGTAGTGTAAGTACATTACCACTATGAGAGCAGAGATGGACAGGGTGTAGTAGGTGGAGTCTCGGAGCAGGGGCCAGCAGGACAAGCGGATCGTCTGCAGAGACAAAAGAGACACAGGTCAACACAGAACTGTCTGACCTCTGGAGCTCAGGGCTTGGATGAGAAATCACTGGGAACCACAGTGGGACAGCAGTAACTCTAGTGAAAAATGCTGTTGTGTCCATAACATCGATCAGGGGTTTTCAACTTGGGTGAATGTTTCTCCTCCCCTTAGAGTAAAGACAGCCGAGCCTCCCTCCTTCCCCAAAATCCCATCCTGCAATGATGAGTTTCAATAACAACTGAGAATATATTTTTTTAATATTGTATTTTCATATTTTTTCAATCCCCGGACCTGGATTGGGGGTCCAGTCCTTGGTCTTGTGCCTCCGATTGCATTTGTCAGATTGGTCCGGAGGCTCCGTCCTCCGTGCTGGTTCCAGAGGGGGATGAGCAAGACCGGTGTGCAGTGGACTGGGTCTGAGCAGGTCTGTGCTGTCCTCTGTGCGCTGGTTCCGTGTGGGGAAAGCGAGAATGCCTAGTGGAGTATAGATCCAAGTGGGTTGCTCCGGTCCTCTGTGCTCGAGGACTGTAGAGGAATGAAGTTTTGAGCAGTCCATCCTCTGCGCGCCGGTTCTTCCCGGGGAAAGTGCTTCTCAGGCTGAGGCACCGAACCACTCCCCGCTCCAAATCCTCTGAGTCCGGCCTGAACAAGAGCTGCTCCCACTGGTTCCATGATGCTGTATTATAGAGGTATAGAGGTGTAGTCTCAGAACCTGACCAGGTGAAACCAAACTTTAAATAATCAGGATCATATTTCCTGATCATATTTTTGCATTTTATAGCTAATCCACACATGCACAAGTACCCATATCAATACTGCTGCAGATGTGTCCAGATATGGACCAATATATACTCCACATGATCCTTAGTTTTGTTTTTCACTGTTTCATCCATAAATGAGAGACAAACATTAATAACAGACTAATCAGGTGCCTTCTTCCTCCGAGGTGGCTCCTGTTAGCTTTTAATTGACAGCGCCTGCTCCCTGCCAAACCGGCGGTGCGGACAGGAAGAGGCGTGACCTTCAACAACCTTGCTCCGGATTGGCTCTTAGTTGCTATGACACTCGCAGTCGGAATTCTGAATCTATAAATATAACACTTTTCAGTTTCAACTATCAGTTTTGCCTGATAGTTGCTGATGTGATTTAGATGTGTCTCTGCAAACTGAAGAAAATGAAAACTAAAATGAAAATTGTGTATCTTGATCATCCACAAGTGAATACTGTAATGGGTAATGACGAGCAGATGACGTAATGTTCTCTCTCTCTCCTCTTTGGGATTAAAAACACAGATTAAAGGAGGGTAGATTTGGCCTACACCAGATTATTTGGACTAAACTTCACCGATCTGTATTATATCACAGGAGCTCAGGCTGGGATTAGAGACAAAAATAATGTCTTTTTTTAGTATTCTCCCAAGACATATAATGATATAGTCCTGTTTAATCTTCAAGTTTAGCCCTAGTTTAATCTGGTTTAGTCCCTGGTTTAGTCTCTGGTTTTGTCTCTAGTTTAGTCCCTGGTTTAGTCCATGGTTTAGTCTCTGGTTTAGTCCCTGGTTTAGTCTCTGGTTTAGTCCCTGGTTTAGTCCCTGGTTTAGTCTCTGGTTTAGTCCCTGGTTTAGTCCCTGGTATAGTCCCTGGTTTAGTCTCTGGTTTAGTCCCTGGTTTAGTCTCTGGTTTAGTCCCGGGTTTAGTCCCTGGTTTAGTCCCTGGTTTAGTCCCTGGTTTAGTCTCTGGTTTAGTCCCTGGTTTAGTCCCTGGTATAGTCCCTGGTTTAGTCTCTGGTTTAGTCCCTGGTTTAGTCTCTGGTTTAGTTCCTGGTTTAGTCTCTGGTTTAGTCTCTGGTTTAGTCCCTGGTTTAGTCCCTGGTTTAGTCTCTGGTTTAGTCCCTGGTTTAGTCCCTGGTTTAGTCCCTGGTATAGTCCCTGGTTTAGTCCCTGGTTTAGTCCCTGGTTTAGTCCCTTTAGTCCCTGGTTTAGTCTCTGGTTTAGTCTCTGGTTTAGTCTCTGGTTTAGTCCCTGGTTTAGTCTCTGGTTTAGTACCTGGTTTAGTCTCTGGTTTAGTCCTTGGTTTAGTCCCTGGTTTAGTCCCTGGTATAGTCCCTGGTTTAGTCCCTGGTTTAGTCCCTGGTTTAGTCCCTGGTATAGTCCCTTTAGTCCCTGGTTTAGTCTCTGGTTTAGTCTCTGGTTTAGTCTCTGGTATAGTCCCTGGTTTAGTCTCTGGTTTAGTACCTGGTTTAGTCTCTGGTTTAGTCCTTGGTTTAGTCCCTGGTTTAGTCTCTGGTTTAGTCCCTGGTTTAGTCTCTGGTTTAGTCCCTGGTTTAGTCCCTGGTTTAGTCCCTGGTTTAGTCTCTGGTTTAGTCTCTGGTTTAGTCTCTGGTTTAGTCCCTGGTTTAGTCCCTGGTTTAGTCCCTGGTTTAGTCCCTGGTTTAGTCTCTGGTATAGTCCCTGGTTTAGTCTCTGGTTTAGTCCCTGGTTTAGTCCCTGGTATAGTCCCTTTAGTCCCTGGTTTAGTCTCTGGTTTAGTCTCTGGTTTAGTCCCTGGTTTAGTCTCTGGTTTAGTACCTGGTTTAGTCTCTGGTTTAGTCCTTGGTTTAGTCCCTGGTTTAGTCCCTGGTTTAGTCCCTGGTTTAGTCTCTGGTTTAGTCTCTGGTTTAGTATCTGGTTTAGTCCCTGGTTTAGTCTCTGGTTTAGTCCCTGGTTTAGTCTCTGGTTTAGTCCTTGGTTTAGTCCCTGGTTTAGTCCCTGGTTTAGTCTCTGGTTTAGTCTCTGGTTTAGTCCCTGGTTTAGTCTCTGGTTTAGTCCCTGGTTTAGTCCCTGGTTTACTCCCTGGTTTAGTCTCTGGTTTAGTCTCTGGTTTAGTCCCTGGTTTAGTCCCTGGTTTAGTCCCTGGTTTAGTCTCTGGTATAGTCCCTGGTTTAGTCTCTGGTTTAGTCCCTGGTTTAGTCAGTGGTATAGTCCCTTTAGTCCCTGGTTTAGTCTCTGGTTTAGTCTCTGGTTTAGTCCCTGGTTTAGTCTCTGGTTTAGTACCTGGTTTAGTCTCTGGTTTAGTCCTTGGTTTAGTCCCTGGTTTAGTCCCTGGTTTAGTCCCTGGTTTAGTCTCTGGTTTAGTCTCTGGTTTAGTATCTGGTTTAGTCCCTGGTTTAGTCTCTGGTTTAGTCCCTGGTTTAGTCTCTGGTTTAGTCCTTGGTTTAGTCCCTGGTTTAGTCCCTGGTTTAGTCTCTGGTTTAGTCTCTGGTTTAGTCCCTGGTTTAGTCTCTGGTTTAGTCCCTGGTTTAGTCTCTGGTTTAGTCCCTGGTTCAGTCCCTGGTTTACTCCCTGGTTTAGTCCCTGGTTTAGTCTCTGGTATAGTCCCTGGTTTAGTCTCTGGTTTAGTCCCTGGTTTAGTCCCTGGTTTAGTCTCTGGTTTAGTCCCTGGTTTAGTCTCTGGTTTAGTCCCTGGTTTAGTCCCTGGTATAGTCCCTTTAGTCCCTGGTTTAGTCTCTGGTTTAGTCTCTGGTTTAGTCCCTGGTTTAGTCTCTGGTTTAGTACCTGGTTTAGTCCTTGGTTTAGTCCCTGGTTTAGTCTCTGGTTTAGTCCCTGGTTTAGTTTCTGGTTTAGTCTCTGGTTTAGTATCTGGTTTAGTCCCTGGTTTAGTCTCTGGTTTAGTCCCTGGTTTAGTCTCTGGTTTAGTCCTTGGTTTAGTCCCTGGTTTAGTCCCTGGTTTAGTCCCTGGTTTAGTCTCTGGTTTAGTCTCTGGTTTAGTCCCTGGTTTAGTCTCTGGTTTAGTCCCTGGTTTAGTCCCTGGTTTAGTCTCTGGTTTAGTCTCTGGTTTAGTCCCTGGTTTAGTCTCTGGTTTAGTCCCTGGTTTAGTCCCTGGTTTAGTCTCTGGTATAGTCCCTGGTTTAGTCTCTGGTTTAGTCCCTGGTTTAGTCCCTGGTATAGTCCCTTTAGTCCCTGGTTTAGTCTCTGGTTTAGTCTCTGGTTTAGTCCCTGGTTTAGTCTCTGGTTTAGTACCTGGTTTAGTCTCTGGTTTAGTCCTTGGTTTAGTCCCTGGTTTAGTCCCTGGTTTAGTCCCTGGTTTAGTCTCTGGTTTAGTCTCTGGTTTAGTATCTGGTTTAGTCCCTGGTTTAGTCTCTGGTTTAGTCCCTGGTTTAGTCTCTGGTTTAGTCCTTGGTTTAGTCCCTGGTTTAGTCCCTGGTTTAGTCTCTGGTTTAGTCTCTGGTTTAGTCCCTGGTTTAGTCTCTGGTTTAGTCCCTGGTTTAGTCTCTGGTTTAGTCCCTGGTTTAGTCCCTGGTTTACTCCCTGGTTTAGTCCCTGGTTTAGTCTCTGGTATAGTCCCTGGTTTAGTCTCTGGTTTAGTCCCTGGTTTAGTCTCTGGTTTAGTCCCTGGTTTAGTCCCTGGTTTAGTCCCTGGTTTAGTCCCTGGTTTAGTCTCTGGTATAGTCCCTGGTTTAGTCTCTGGTTTAGTCCCTGGTTTAGTCTCTGGTTTAGTCCCTGGTTTAGTCCCTGGTTTAGTCTCTGGTTTAGTCCCTGGTTTAGTCCCTGGTTTAGTCTCTGGTTTAGTCCCTGGTTTAGTCTCTGGTATAGTCCCTGGTTTAGTCTCTGGTTTAGTCCCTGGTTTAGTCCCTGGTTTAGTCTCTGGTTTAGTCTCTGGTTTAGTCTCTGGTTTAGTCCCTGGTTTAGTCCTTGGTTTAGTCCCTGGTTTAGTCTCTGGTTTAGTCTCTGGTTTAGTCTCTGGTTTAGTCTCTGGTTTAGTCCCTGGTTTAGTCCCTGGTTTAGTCTCTGGTTTAGTCTCTGGTTTAGTCCTTGGTTTAGTCTCTGGTTTAGTCCCTGGTTTAGTCCCTGGTTTAGTCCCTTTAGTCCCTGGTTTAGTCTCTGGTTTAGTCTCTGGTTTAGTATCTGGTTTAGTCCCTGGTTTAGTCCCTGGTTTAGTCCCTGGTTTAGTCTCTGGTTTAGTCTCTGGTTTAGTCCCTGGTTTAGTCTCTGGTTTAGTCCCTGGTTTAGTCCCTGGTTTAGTCCCTGGTTTAGTCCCTGGTTTAGTCTCTGGTTTAGTCCCTGGTTTAGTCTCTGGTTTAGTCTCTGGTTTAGTCCCTGGTTTAGTCTCTGGTTTAGTCCCTGGTTTAGTCCCTGGTTTACTCCCTGGTTTAGTCCCTGGTTTAGTCTCTGGTATAGTCCCTGGTTTAGTCTCTGGTTTAGTCCCTGGTTTAGTCTCTGGTTTAGTCCCTGGTTTAGTCCCTGGTTTAGTCCCTGGTTTAGTCCCTGGTTTAGTCTCTGGTATAGTCCCTGGTTTAGTCTCTGGTTTAGTCCCTGGTTTAGTCTCTGGTTTAGTCCCTGGTTTAGTCCCTGGTTTAGTCTCTGGTTTAGTCCCTGGTTTAGTCCCTGGTTTAGTCCCTGGTTTAGTCTCTGGTTTAGTCCCTGGTTTAGTCTCTGGTATAGTCCCTGGTTTAGTCTCTGGTTTAGTCCCTGGTTTAGTCCCTGGTTTAGTCTCTGGTTTAGTCTCTGGTTTAGTCTCTGGTTTAGTCCTGGTTTTTAGTCCTGGTTTTTAGTCCCTGATTTTTGTCTCTGGTTTTAGTATCTGGTTTATTCCCTGGTTTAGTCGCTGGTTTAGTCCCTGGTTTAGTCCCTGGTTTAGTCTCTGGTTTAGTATCTGGTTTAGTCACTGGTTTAGTCCCTGGTTTAGTCCCTGGTTTAGTCCCTGGTTTAGTCCCTTTAGTCCTGGTTTAGTCTCTGGTTTAGTCTCTGGTTTAGTATCTGGTTTAGTCCCTGGTTTAGTCCCTGGTTTAGTCAATGGTTTAGTCCCTGGTAAAGTATCTGGTAAAGTGGATGGATTAGTCTCTGGATAAGTCCCTGGTTTAGTCTCTGGTTTAGTCCATGGTTTAGTCCTGGTTTAGTCCCTGGTTTGAGTCTCTGGTTTAGTCCTGGTTTTAGTCTCTGGTTTAGTCCCTCGTTTAGTCCCTGGTATAGTCCCTGGTTTAGTCTCTGGTTTAGTCCCTGGTTTAGTCCCTGGTTTAGTCCCTGGTTTAGTCTCTGGTTTAGTCCCTGGTTTAGTCTCTGGTTTAGTCCCTGGTTTAGTCCCTGGTTTAGTCTCTGGTATAGTCCCTGGTTTAGTCTCTGGTTTAGTCCCTGGTTTAGTCCCTGGTTTAGTCTCTGGTTTAGTCCTGGTTTAGTCCCTGGTTTAGTCCCTGGTTTAGTCTCTGGTTTAGTCTCTGGTTTAGTCCTGGTTTAGTCTCTGGTTTAGTCCCTGGTTTAGTCCCTGGTTTAGTCTCTGGTTTAGTCCCTGGTTTAGTCCCTGGTTTAGTCTCTGGTTTAGTCTCTGGTTTAGTCTCTGGTTTAGTCCCTGGTTTAGTCCTTGGTTTAGTCCCTGGTTTAGTCTCTGGTTTAGTCTCTGGTTTAGTCTCTGGTTTAGTCTCTGGTTTAGTCCCTGGTTTAGTCCCTGGTTTAGTCTCTGGTTTAGTCTCTGGTTTAGTCCTTGGTTTAGTCTCTGGTTTAGTCCCTGGTTTAGTCCCTGGTTTAGTCCCTTTAGTCCCTGGTTTAGTCTCTGGTTTAGTCTCTGGTTTAGTATCTGGTTTAGTCCCTGGTTTAGTCCCTGGTTTAGTCCCTGGTTTAGTCCCTGGTTTAGTCTCTGGTATAGTCCCTGGTTTAGTCTCTGGTTAAGTCCCTGGTTTAGTCTCTGGTTTAGTCCCTGGTTTAGTCCCTGGTTTAGTCCCTGGTTTAGTCTCTGGTTTAGTCCCTGGTTTAGTCTCTGGTTTAGTCCCTCGTTTAGTCCCTGGTATAGTCCCTGGTTTAGTCTCTGGTTTAGTCCCTGGTTTAGTCCCTGGTTTAGTCCCTGGTTTAGTCTCTGGTTTAGTCCCTGGTTTAGTCCCTGGTTTAGTCTCTGGTATAGTCCCTGGTTTAGTCTCTGGTTTAGTCCCTGGTTTAGTCCCTGGTTTAGTCTCTGGTTTAGTCCTGGTTTAGTCCCTGGTTTAGTCCCTGGTTTAGTCTCTGGTTTAGTCTCTGGTTTAGTCCTGGTTTAGTCTCTGGTTTAGTCCCTGGTTTAGTCCCTGGTTTAGTCCTTGGTTTAGTCCCTGGTTTAGTCTCTGGTTTAGTCCCTGGTATAGTCCCTGGTTTAGTCTCTGGTTTAGTCCCTGGTTTAGTCCTTGGTTTAGTCTCTGGTTTAGTCCCTGGTTTAGTCTCTGGTTTAGTCCCTGGTTTAGTCTCTGGTTTAGTCTCTGGTTTAGTCTCTGGTTTAGTCCCTGGTATAGTCCCTGGTTTAGTCTCTGGTTTAGTCCCTGGTTTAGTCCCTGGTTTAGTCCCTGGTTTAGTCTCTGGTTTAGTCCCTGGTATAGTCCCTGGTTTAGTCTCTGGTTTAGTCCCTGGTTTAGTCTCTGGTTTAGTCCCTGGTTTAGTCCCTGGTTTAGTCCCTGGTTTAGTCTCTGGTATAGTCCCTGGTTTAGTCTCTGGTTTAGTCCCTGGTTTAGTCTCTGCTTTAGTCCCTGGTTTAGTCCCTGGTTTAGTCTCTGGTTTAGTCCCTGGTTTAGTCTCTGGTTTAGTCCCTGGTTTAGTCCCTGGTTTAGTCCCTGGTTTAGTCTCTGGTTTAGTCCCTGGTTTAGTCTCTGGTATAGTCCCTGGTTTAGTCTCTGGTTTAGTCCCTGGTTTAGTCCCTGGTTTAGTCTCTGGTTTAGTCTCTGGTTTAGTCTCTGGTTTAGTCCCTGGTTTAGTCCTTGGTTTAGTCCCTGGTTTAGTCTCTGGTTTAGTCTCTGGTTTAGTCTCTGGTTTAGTCTCTGGTTTAGTCCCTGGTTTAGTCCCTGGTTTAGTCTCTGGTTTAGTCTCTGGTTTAGTCCTTGGTTTAGTCTCTGGTTTAGTCTCTGGTTTAGTCCCTGGTTTAGTCCCTGGTTTAGTCCCTTTAGTCCCTGGTTTAGTCTCTGGTTTAGTCTCTGGTTTAGTATCTGGTTTAGTCCCTGGTTTAGTCCCTGGTTTAGTCCCTGGTTTAGTCTCTGGTATAGTCCCTGGTTTAGTCTCTGGTTAAGTCCCTGGTTTAGTCTCTGGTTTAGTCCCTGGTTTAGTCCCTGGTTTAGTCCCTGGTTTAGTCTCTGGTTTAGTCCCTGGTTTAGTCTCTGGTTTAGTCCCTGGTTTAGTCCCTGGTTTAGTCCCTGGTTTAGTCTCTGGTATAGTCCCTGGTTTAGTCTCTGGTTTAGTCCCTGGTTTAGTCTCTGGTTTAGTCCCTGGTTTAGTCCCTGGTTTAGTCCCTGGTTTAGTCCCTGGTTTAGTCTCTGGTTTAGTCCCTGGTTTAGTCTCTGGTTTAGTCTCTGGTTTAGTCTCTGGTTTAGTCCCTGGTTTAGTCCCTGGTTTAGTCTCTGGTTTAGTCCCTGGTTTAGTCTCTGGTTTAGTCCCTGGTTTAGTCCCTGGTTTAGTCTCTGGTATAGTCCCTGGTTTAGTCTCTGGTTTAGTCCCTGGTTTAGTCCCTGGTTTAGTCTCTGGTTTAGTCTCTGGTTTAGTCTCTGGTTTAGTCCTGGTTTAGTCTCTGGTTTAGTCCCTGGTTTAGTCCCTGGTTTAGTCCCTGGTTTAGTCCCTGGTTTAGTCTCTGGTTTAGTCCTGGTTTAGTCTCTGGTTTAGTCCCTGGTTTAGTCTCTGGTTTAGTCTCTGGTTTAGTCCCTGGTTTAGTCTCTGGTTTAGTCCCTGGTATAGTCTCTGGTTTAGTCTCTGGTTTAGTCCCTGGTTTAGTCTCTGGTTTAGTCTCTGGTTTAGTCTCTGGTTTAGTCCTGGTTTAGTCTCTGGTTTAGTCCCTGGTTTAGTCCCTGGTTTAGTCCCTGGTTTAGTCCCTGGTTTAGTCTCTGGTTTAGTCCCTGGTTTAGTCCCTGGTTTAGTCTCTGGTTTAGTCCCTGGTTTAGTCCCTGGTTTAGTCTCTGGTTTAGTCCCTGGTTTAGTCTCTGGTTTAGTCCCTGGTTTAGTCTCTGGTTTAGTCTCTGGTTTAGTCTCTGGTTTAGTCCCTGGTATAGTCCCTGGTTTAGTCTCTGGTTTAGTCCCTGGTTTAGTCTCTGGTTTAGTCCCTGGTTTAGTCTCTGGTTTAGTCTCTGGTTTAGTCCCTGGTTTAGTCCCTGGTTTAGTCTCTGGTTTAGTCCCTGGTTTAGTCTCTGGTTTAGTCCCTGGTTTAGTCTCTGGTTTAGTCCCTGGTTTAGTCTCTGGTTTAGTCCCTGGTTTAGTCTCTGGTTTAGTCCCTGGTTTAGTCTCTGGTTTAGTCCCTGGTTTAGTCCCTGGTTTAGTCTCTGGTTTAGTCCCTGGTTTAGTCCCTGGTTTAGTCCCTGGTTTAGTCTCTGGTTTAGTCCCTGGTTTAGTCTCTGGTTTAGTCCCTGGTTTAGTCTCTGGTTTAGTCCCTGGTTTAGTCTCTGGTTTAGTCTCTGGTATAGTCTCTGGTTTAGTCCCTGGTTTAGTCTCTGGTTTAGTCTCTGGTTTAGTCCCTGGTTTAGTTCTGGTCTAGTCCTGGTTTAGTCTCTGGTTTAGTCTCTGGTTTAGTCCCTGGTTTAGTCCCTGGTTTAGTCTCTGGTTTAGTCTCTGGTTTAGTCTCTGGTTTAGTCTCTGGTTTAGTCCCTGGTTTAGTCTCTGGTTTAGTCCCTGGTATAGTCTCTGGTTTAGTCTCTGGTTTAGTCTCTGGTTTAGTCCCTGGTATAGTCTCTGGTTTAGTCCCTGGTTTAGTCTCTGGTTTAGTCTCTGGTTTAGTCCCTGGTTTAGTCTCTGGTTTAGTCCCTGGTATAGTCCCTGGTATAGTCCCTTTAGTCCCTGGTTTAGTCTCTGGTTTAGTCTCTGGTTTAGTCCCTGGTTTAGTTCTGGTCTCGTCCTGGTTTAGTCTCTGGTTTAGTCTCTGGTTTAGTCCCTGGTTTAGTCTCTGGTTTAGTCCCTGGTTTAGTCCCTGGTTTAGTCTCTGGTTTAGTCCCTGGTTTAGTCCCTGGTTTAGTCCCTGGTTTAGTCTCTGGTTTAGTCTCTGGTTTAGTCTCTGGTTTAGTCCCTGGTTTAGTCTCTGGTTTAGTCCCTTGTTTAGTCCCGGTTTAGACCTGGTTTAGTCTCTGGTTTAGCCCTGGTTTGGCCCTGGTTTAGTCTCTGGTTTAGTCTCTGGTTTAGCCCTGATTTGGCCCTGGTTTAGACCTGGTTTAGTCTCTGGTTTAGACCTGGTTTAGTCTCTGGTTTAGACCTGGTTTAGTCTCTGGTTTAGTCTCTGGTTTAGACTCTGGTTTAGACCTGGTTTAGTCTCTGGTTTAGACCTGGTTTAGTCTCTGGTTTAGACCTGGTTTAGTCTCTGGTTTAGCCCTGGTTTGGCCCTGGTTTAGTCTCTGGTTTAGTCCCTGGTATAGTCTCTGGTTTAGTCCCTGGTTTAGTCTCTGGTTTAGTCTCTGGTTTAGTCCCTGGTTTAGTCTCTGGTTTAGTCCCTGGTATAGTCTCTGGTTTAGTCCCTGGTATAGTCTCTGGTTTAGTCCCTGGTTTAGTCTCTGGTTTAGTCTCTGGTATAGTCTCTGGTTTAGTCCCTGGTTTAGTCTCTGGTTTAGTCTCTGGTTTAGTCACTGGTTTAGTCTCTGGTTTAGTCTCTGGTTTAGACCTGGTTTAGTCTCTGGTTTTGTCCCTGGTTTAGTCTCTGGTTTAGTCACTGGTTAAGTCCCTGGTTTAGTCTCTGGGTTAGTTCCTGGGTTAGTTCCTGGTTTAGTCCCGGTTTAGTCTCTGGTTCAGTCCCTGGTTTAGTCTCTTGTTTAGTCTCTTGTTTAGTCTCTGGTTTAGCCCTGATTTGGCCCTGGTTTAGTCTCTGGTTTAGTCTCTGGTTTAGACCTGGTTTAGTCTCTGGTTTAGACCTGGTTTAGTCTCTGGTTTAGACCTGGTTTGGCCCTGGTTTAGTCTCTGGTTTAGTCTCTGGTTTAGACCTGGTTTAGTCTCTGGTTTAGACCTGGTTTAGTCTCTGGTTTAGACCCTGGTTTAGTCTCTGGTTTAGACTCTGGTTTAGACCTGGTTTAGTCTCTGGTTTAGACCTGGTTTAGTCTCTGGTTTAGCCCTGGTTTGGCCCTGGTTTAGTCTCTGGTTTAGTCTCTGGTTTAGTCCTGGTTTAGACCTGGTTTAGTCTCTGGTTTAGTCTCCGGTTTAGTCTCTGGTTTAGACCTGTTTTAGTCTCTGGTTTAGTCTCTGGTTTAGTCTCTGGTTTAGTCTCTGGTTTAGACCTGGTTTAGTCTCTGGTTTAGTCTCTGGTTTAGACCTGGTTTAGCCCTGGTTTAGTCTCTGGTTTAGACCTGGTTTAGTCTCTGGTTTAGTCTCTGGTTTAGTCTCTGGTTTAGTCTCTGGTTTAGACCTGGTTTAGTCTCTGGTTTAGTCCTGGTTTAGTCCCTGGTTTAGTCCCTGGTTTAGTCTCTGGTTTAGTCTCTGGTTTAGTCCTGGTTTAGTCTCTGGTTTAGTCCCTGGTTTAGTCCCTGGTTTAGTCCCTGGTTTAGTCCCTGGTTTAGTCTCTGGTTTAGTCCCTGGTATAGTCCCTGGTTTAGTCTCTGGTTTAGTCCCTGGTTTAGTCCCTGGTTTAGTCTCTGGTTTAGTCCCTGGTTTAGTCCGTGGTTTAGTCCCTGGTTTAGTCTCTGGTTTAGTCCCTGGTTTAGTCTCTGGTTTAGTCTCTGGTTTAGTCTCTGGTTTAGTCCCTGGTATAGTCCCTGGTTTAGTCTCTGGTTTAGTCCCTGGTTTAGTCCCTGGTTTAGTCCCTGGTTTAGTCTCTGGTTTAGTCCCTGGTTTAGTCTCTGGTTTAGTCCCTGGTTTAGTCTCTGGTTTAGTCCCTGGTTTAGTCCCTGGTTTAGTCTCTGGTATAGTCCCTGGTTTAGTCCCTGGTTTAGTCCCTGGTTTAGTCCCTGGTTTAGTCTCTGGTTTAGTCCCTGGTATAGTCCCTGGTTTAGTCTCTGGTTTAGTCCCTGGTTTAGTCCCTGGTTTAGTCCCTGGTTTAGTCTCTGGTTTAGTCCCTGGTTTAGTCCGTGGTTTAGTCCCTGGTTTAGTCTCTGGTTTAGTCTCTGGTTTAGTCTCTGGTTTAGTCTCTGGTTTAGTCTCTGGTTTAGTCTCTGGTTTAGTCCCTGGTTTAGTCTCTGGTTTAGTCTCTGGTTTAGTCCCTGGTTTAGTCCCTGGTATAGTCTCTGGTATAGTCCCTGGTTTAGTCTCTGGTTTAGTCCCTGGTTTAGTCTCTGGTTTAGTCCCTGGTTTAGTCTCTGGTTTAGTCTCTGGTTTAGTCCCTGGTTTAGTCCCTGGTATAGTCTCTGGTATAGTCCCTGGTTTAGTCTCTGGTTTAGTCCCTGGTTTAGTCTCTGGTTTAGTCCCTGGTTTAGTCTCTGGTTTAGTCTCTGGTTTAGTCCCTGGTTTAGTCCCTGGTTTAGTCTCTGGTTTAGTCCCTGGTTTAGGCTATGGTTTAGTCTCTGGTTTAGTCTCTGGTTTAGTCCCTGCTTTAGTCTCTGGTTTAGTCTCTGGTTTAGTCCCTGGTTTAGTCCCTGGTTTAGTCTCTGGTTTAGTCTCTGGTTTAGTCCCTGGTTTAGTCCCTGGTTTAGTCTCTGGTTTAGTCTCTGGTTTAGTCCCTGGTATAGTCCCTGGTTTAGTCTCTGGTTTAGTCCCTGGTTTAGGCTATGGTTTAGTCTCTGGTTTAGTCTCTGGTTTAGTCCCCGGTTTAGTCCCTGGTTTAGTCCCTGGTTTAGTCCCTGGTTTAGTCTCTGGTTTAGTCTCTGGTTTAGTCCCTGGTTTAGTCTCTGGTTTAGTCTCTGGTTTAGTCCCTGGTTTAGTCTCTGGTTTAGTCCCTGGTTTAGTCCCTGGTTTAGTCCCTGGTTTAGTCTCTGGTTTAGTCTCTGGTTTAGTCCCTGGTATAGTCCCTTTAGTCCCTGGTTTAGTCCCTGGTTTAGTCTCTGGTTTAGTCCCTGGTTTAGGCCCTGGTTTAGGCCCTGGTTTAGTCCCTGGTTTAGTCCCTGGTTTAGTCTCTGGTTTAGTCCCTGGTTTAGTCTCTGGTTTAGTCCCTGGTTTAGTCCCTGGTTTAGTCTCTGGTTTAGTCTCTGGTTTAGTCTCTGGTTTAGTCCCTGGTTTAGTCCCTGGTTTAGTCCCTGGTTTAGTCTCTGGTTTAGTCTCTGGTTTAGTCCCTGGTTTAGTCCCTGGTTTAGTCTCTGGTTTAGTCTCTGGTTTAGTCCCTGGTTTAGTCCCTGGTTTAGTCCCTGGTTTAGTCTCTGGTTTAGTCCCTGGTTTAGTCTCTGGTTTAGTCCCTGGTTTAGTCTCTGGTTTAGTCCATGGTTTAGTCCTGATTTAGTCTCTGGTTTAGTCCCTGGTTTAGTCTCTGGTTTAGTCCCTGGTTTAGTCTCTGGTTTAGTCTCTGGTTTAGTCCCTGGTTTAGTGTCTGGTTTAGTCTCTGGTTTAGTATCTGGTTTAGTCCCTGGTTTAGTCCCTGGTTTAGTCTCTAGTTTAGTCCCTGGTTTAGTCCCTGGTTTAGTCTCTGGTTTAGTCCCTGGTTTAGTCTCTGGTTTAGTCCCTGGTTTAGTCCCTGGTTTAGTCCCTGGTTTAGTCTCTGGTTTAGTCCCTGGTTTAGTCCCTGGTTTAGTCTCTGGTTTAGTCTCTGGTTTAGTCCCTGGTTTAGTCTCTGGTTTAGTCCCTGGTTTAGTCCCTGGTTTAGTCTCTGGTTTAGTCCCTGGTTTAGTCTCTGGTTTAGTCCCTGGTTTAGTCCCTGGTTTAGTCTCTGGTTTAGTCCCTGGTTTAGTCCCTGGTTTAGTCCCTGGTTTAGTCTCTGGTATAGTCCCTGGTTTAGTCTCTGGTTTAGTCCCTGGTTTAGTCTCTGGTTTAGTCCCTGGTTTAGTCTCTGGTTTAGTCTCTGGTTTAGTCTCTGGTTTAGTCCCTGGTTTAGTCCCTGGTTTAGTCCCTGGTTTAGTCTCTGGTTTAGTCCCTGGTTTAGTCTCTGGTATAGTCCCTGGTTTAGTCCCTGGTTTAGTCTCTGGTATAGTCCCTGGTTTAGTCTCTGGTTTAGTCCCTGGTTTAGTCCCTGGTTTAGTCTCTGGTTTAGTCCTGGTTTAGTCCCTGGTTTAGTCTCTGGTTTAGTCTCTGGTTTAGTCCCTGGTTTAGTCTCTGGTTTAGTCCCTGGTTTAGTCCCTGGTTTAGTCCCTGGTTTAGTCTCTGGTTTAGTCCCTGGTTTAGTCCCTGGTTTAGTCTCTGGTTTAGTCCCTGGTTTAGTCGCTGGTTTAGTCCCTGGTTTAGTCTCTGGTTTAGTCTCTGGTTTAGTCCCTGGTTTAGTCCCTGGTTTAGTCTCTGGTTTAGTCCCTGGTTTAGTCCCTGGTTTAGTCTCTGGTTTAGTCCCTGGTTTAGTCGCTGGTTTAGTCTCTGGTTTAGTCTCTGGTTTAGTCCCTGGTTTAGTCCCTGGTTTGGTCTCTGGTTTAGTCCCTGGTTTAGTCTCTGGTTTAGTCCCTGGTTTAGTCCCTGGTTTAGTCCCTGGTTTAGTCTCTGGTTTAGTCCCTGGTTTAGTTCTGGTCTAGTCCTGGTTTAGTTCTAGTTTGGTCCTGGTTTTTCTATATTTATGTGCTAAAATGTGCCTGTAACTGTGCTGTAAAATGACCAACAAACAAACAAACAGTTCTTGGTCATATTAAGCAGCAGGTTTCTTTTATTTGGAATCATATCTGAATGATTTTGTGTTATATTTTTGTTGTTGTTGGACCGTTTCCTGCTGTGTGGACCGTGTTGTACCTGGACAGCGAAGATGCCGCAGACTCCGATGATGACGAGGATGTTGAACACTGCAGATCCAACAATAGTCCCCACGCCCACGTCTCCTTTAGTGACGAACACCCCTGCACAGCACACAGACACAGAGCGGGTTTAGTACTGGTGTAGTCCTGGTTTAGTCCTAGTTTAGTCCTGATTTAGTCCTACCTTATTCCTGGTTTTGTCCTGGTGTAGTCCTGGTTTAGTCCCTGGTTTAGTCTCTGCTTTAGTCCTAGTTTATTCCCTGGTTCAGTCCTGGTTTAGTCCTAGTTTAGTTCTTGGTTCAGTACTGGTGTAGTCCTGGTTTAGTTCTGTTTTAATCCCCGGTTCAGTACTAGTGTAATCTAGGTTTAGTCCTAGTGTGGTCCTAGTTTAGTCCTGATTTAGTCCTGATTTAGTCCTACCTTATTCCTGGTTTTGTCCTGGTGTAGTCCTGGTTTAGTCCCTGGTTTAGTCTCTGCTTTAGTCCTAGTTTATTCCCTGGTTCAGTCCTGGTTTAGTCCTAGTTTAGTTCTTGGTTCAGTACTGGTGTAGTCCTGGTTTAGTCCTGGTTTAGTCCTGATTTAGTCCTGATTTAGTCCTACCTTATTCCTGGTTTTGTCCTGGTGTAGTCCTGGTTTAGTCCCTGGTTTAGTCTCTGCTTTAGTCCTAGTTTATTCCCTGGTTCAGTCCTGGTTTAGTCCTAGTTTAGTTCTTGGTTCAGTACTGGTGTAGTCCTGGTTTAGTCCTGGTTTAGTCCTACCTTATTCCTGGTTTTGTCCTGGTGTAGTCCTGGTTTAGTCCCTGGTTTAGTCTCTGCTTTAGTCCTAGTTTATTCCCTGGTTCAGTCCTGGTTTAGTCCTAGTTTAGTTCTTGGTTCAGTACTGGTGTAGTCCTGGTTTAGTCCTGGTTTAGTCCTAGTTTAGTCCTGATTTAGTCCTACCTTATTCCTGGTTTTGTCCTGGTGTAGTCCTGGTTTAGTCCCTGGTTTAGTCTCTGCTTTAGTCCTAGTTTATTCCCTGGTTCAGTCCTGGTTTAGTCCTAGTTTAGTTCTTGGTTCAGTACTGGTGTAGTCCTGGTTTAGTCCTGGTTTAGTCTCTGCTTTAGTCCTAGTTTATTCCCTGGTTCAGTCCTGGTTTAGTCCTAGTTTAGTTCTTGGTTCAGTACTGGTGTAGTCCTGGTTTAGTTCTGTTTTAATCCCCGGTTCAGCACTAGTGTAATCTAGGTTTAGTCCTAGTGTAATCCTGGTTTAGTCCTAGTTCAGTCCTGGTCTAGTCCCTGGTTTAGTCCTGGTTTAGTCTCTGCTTTAGTCCTAGTTTATTCCCTGGTTCAGTCCTGGTTTAGTCCTAGTTTAGTTCTTGGTTCAGTACTGGTGTAGTCCTGGTTTAGTTCTGTTTTAATCCCCAGTTCAGTACTAGTGTAATCCTGGTTTAGTCCTAGTTCAGTCCTGGTCTAGTCCCTGGTTCAGTCCCGGTTTTGGTCCAGAGACTCTCACCGATGACAGACGTGAAAAGTTCTGGGGCTGAACTTCCTGCTGCCATGAAGGTCGCCCCGGCAACGTCCTCACTCAGATGGAGACGCTGAGAGAGGAAAAAAGAAAAAGACAGACAAAGGGAGATGAGAGAGGAAGGGAAGAGATCCGGAGAAAAGACGAAAATCACAAAACCCAAGTATGAATAGAATAATTTGTGTTGTGTTGTGTTGTTTGTGACGTTTGTGTGTTCACGGGTCTCACCTCACAGATTTTCTCCAGCGACGGCACAAAGTAATCGTCGCACACCAGAGCCAGGGCGTAGAACATGTACACCGCCTGAACACACAACACAACACAAGAGTTATTTTAATATGCACACCACCTGAACACACAACACAACACACAACACAACACAAGAGTTATTTTAATATGTACACCGCCTGAACACACAACACAACACAAGAGTTATTTTAATATGTACACCGCCTGAACACACAACACAACACACAACACAAGAGTTATTTTAATATGTACACCGCCTGAACACACAACACAACACACAACACAAGAGTTATTTTAATATGTACACCGCCTGAACACACAACACAACACACAACACACAACACAAGAGACACTTTAACATGTACACCACCTGAACACACAACACAACACAAAACACACAACACAAGAGACACTTTAATATGTACACCGCCTGAACACACAACACAAGAGTTATTTTAATATGTACACCACCTGAACACACAACACACAACACAAGAGACACTTTAATATGTACACCGCCTGAACACACAACACAACACACAACACAAGAGACACTTTAATATGTACACCACCTGAACACACAACACAACACACAACACAAGAGTTATTTTAATATGTACACCGCCTGAACACACAACACAACACACAACACAAGAGACACTTTAATATGTACACCGCCTGAACACACAACACACAACACAAGAGACACTTTAATATGTACACCGCCTGAACACACAACACAACACACAACACAAGAGACACTTTAATATGTACACTGCCTGAACACACAACACAACACACAACAGAACACAAGAGTTATTTTAATATGTACACCGCCTGAACACACAACACAACACACAACACAAGAGTTATTTTAACATGTACTCCACCTGAACACACAACACAACACAAGAGTTATTTTAATATGTACACCGCCTGAACACACAACACAACACACAACACACAACACAAGAGTCATGTTAACATGTACATTTTAATATGTATGTAGGTGATAGTAATAATACTGTACTCACACAGAGCACGTGCAGCCCCACCGCTCCCTCCACCCTCTCTGTGTTGGTGAAGTAGTCTCTGGGGAACTCGTGGATCGCTGTGAACACAACACGAGCAGGTTAGACTCATCTGAATAAAACCGCTCAATCACCGAACATGTTCAGCCCAAACTGTAGAGTCTGACCCCACTCACCGTCAGAATATGTTTTTCAAGGGAAGGTCGAGCAAATAAAACACCGGTAATTGAACAGACGCACATTTAAAAGCTCTGTACCTGATATTTCCCTTGTATTTGAGTAAAAATGTGCCCTGTCCCAGTCTTAAGGTTAAAATAAATCTGAGTAGACCGTCTACATTTACTTCTGGTCTCTGAGAGTTGTGAAAGTGCTTATAAACTCATCATGGTGAATAATTAGGATGATTTGAACACATAATTTAAGTAGGGAATTACTTTTTTTGTGCCCATAGTGTTTTAAAAAGTACAGGCGCTGACTGATTCGTGAGCAAACAAATTCAACTCAATTGGAGCAAGCATGTAGAATTTGTTTGCTCACGAATCAGTCAGCGCCTGTACTTTTTAAGAAGATTGAGGGTTTACGGAGTGGACAAAAATGTAATGCTTCTTTTTTATCGAGCATGTAATGAGTCTATTATTCGTTATGGGATGTCTACCTGGTTTGGCAATCTATCTGTCAAACTGAAAGCTCAAATTTTAAGCTTGACTAAAAGGCCGGGTAAGATAATTGGCATGACCCCCCGTCCTCTTCAGGAGATCTTTCAAGAGACACTAGTGAAACTGGGGAGTAAAATATGTAATGACCCGACTCACATCCTCCACAACCAGTTTGAGTTAATGCCCTCAGGAAGAAGGTACAGGGTCCCAACCAGCAGGAGAAACAGGTTCAAGCACTCTTTTATTCCCCTTTCTATTTCCTTGCTGAACTTGAAGAAATAATGCTCTACTGTATTACTGTACGGCCATCAGGGACTGTGCAATATTATTTGCACATACGCTTTGGGGAATATGCAATACTGCTCATAGGTAGGCTTCAGGTAAGGTGCAATATTTTTGAGCACTTACAGTGAATAGGTTTCAGGGAATGTGCAATACTGACTTTTACACTTTTTAAGACCCAGGGAATGTGCAAAAAATATGCTAATTATGGGAATGGTGCAATATTATCAAATGTTGAACTGTATGAATTGATGTGTCCACTGTGTGTGTGCTGTATGTTGTATGTCTATGTGCCAGGAGTGCCCCTGTCCCAAGACAAATTTCTCCCAAGGGAGACAATAAAGGCTAATCTAATCTAATCTAATCTAATCTATAGAGGAGTCAAATAGGGTCATTTACATAATATAAGATAAAACATTGATTGTGCACAAGCTAAGGCCAAAGAAACTTCACTTTTACCATAATGGAGAGAAATAGAGGAACAGCAGTAAAATGAAAGTATTTTATTTTGTTGTTAGCTGTACCATGTCAGCACACATCTCTGCTCTCTGGAAGTTGTAAAAAATGCTCACAAACTTATCTTGTTGAGTAATCAGGATGCTCTGAATGCAGAAGGAAAGTGAGGAAGAACTTTAGAACACTGTGAACTGTTTCAAAGGAACTAGTTCTGCATATCTGATTTTTTGGCCTTCTCTTGTGACTCCTCTCTGTGGCTCACTCTGACTCTTGACTCTGTGATTCTGACTCTCTGTGACTCTGACTCTTTCTGACTCTTGACTCTCTAACTCTCTGTGAATTTCTCTAACTCTTTGACTCTCTGTGACTCTGACTCTCTGTGACTCTCTCTGACTCCAACTCTCTTGACTGACTCCCTGTGACTCTCTGACACGCTCTGTGACTTTCTCTGACTCTAACTCTCTCTGACTCTCTGTGACTCTGACTCTCTGTGACTCTCTCTGACTCCAACTCTCTTGACTGACTCCCTGTGACTCTCTGACACGCTCTGAGACTTTCTCTGACTCTAACTCTCTCTGACTCTCTTTGACTCTGACTCTCTGTGACTCTCTCTGACACTCTCTGACTCCAACTCTCTTGACTGACTCCCTGTGACTCTCTGACACGCTCTGTGACTTTCTCTGACTCTAACTCTCTCTGACTCTCTGTGACTCTCTCTGAATCTCTTGACTCGCTCTGACTCTCTGTGACTCTTGAGTCTCTAACTCTCTGACTTTCTCTCACTCTGACTCTCTGTGACT
Source organism: Odontamblyopus lacepedii (assembly GCA_034769755.1). NCBI lineage: Eukaryota > Metazoa > Chordata > Actinopteri > Gobiiformes > Gobiidae > Odontamblyopus > Odontamblyopus lacepedii. Next base: position 5,052,282 of record CM068354.1, on the reverse strand, counting down.
CTAACTCTCTGTGACTCTGACTCTCTGTGACTCTCTGACTCTGACTCTCTGTGAGTCTCGCTAACTGTGACACTCTCTGACCCTGACTCTCTGTGACACTCTCTAACTCTGACTTTCTGTGACTGACTTTCTGTGACTCTTGACTCTCTAACTCTCTGTGACTTTCTATGACTCTCTGTGACTCTTGACTCTCGGTGACACTCTCTGACTCTCTGTGACAATCTCTGTCTCTGACTCTCTGTGACTCTCGTGACTCTCTGTGACTGACACTCTCTCTGACACTCTCTGACTCTGACTCGTTGTGACTCTCTCTGAGACTCTTGACTCTCTGTGACTCTCTGAATCTGGACTCTCTCTGACACTGACTGACTCTCTGACTTTTGACTCTCTTACTCTTGACTCTCTCTAACTCTCTGTGAGCGTGTCCAGAACATGTCTCTGTGCAGTCTATGTTTAACCCTTTACCATCTGCAGCTATTTATATCTGTGCAGTGAAAGTCCAGTGACATTCAGACTGAAGTGAGTCACCGATCAGAGCTGGACACTTCACAGAGAAAGAGCGAGAGGGGGAGAGAAGGGAGAGAGGGAGGAGAGGAAGGAGAGGAGAGGAGAGAGGATAAAGAGAGGGTGAGAGGGGAGGGAGGGAGAGGAGAGAGAACAGAGGAGGGAGGGGAAGAGATGTGGGCGTGCAAAGAGGTGCAGGTGACAGATAGATAGATAGAGATAGAGATGGTGAGAGGAAGGACAGAGAAAAGGGGATGCAGGCAGGTCACTACTGTACAGTAACTAATATAAAATCTTTCAAAGTATACTTTTATTTCATTACAATTTCAGAAAGAAATAAAGCAAAAACTCCACAGGTGATGAGGCGAGGCCGAGCTTAAACGATAATAATAAAGCATTCATCTTATACTGAGCTTTTACAGAAGCACAAAGTCACTCTACAGTTTGAGGGTTCTTCACTCACTCCACACTCGCGGTTGTATACTACTAGTAGCCACATCTGTCCTGGGGCAAAGTGACAGAAGTGAGGCTGTCAGTCTGTGCCACTGGCCCCTCTAAACACCACCAGCACTCATGCACACACCACTTTCATACTAAGGACACGGTGACAGTTTTTGCCACTGTGGCACTGAGGCCTTTCTCATCCGAGTACGGCCTGAAAATCAGAGCACTTGTTTCTTTTATGAAGTCGTTTAGATGAATATTGTGTTTTAAAATATCCAAATGCTCACAGAATGACCCATGGAGTCATAGATTATAACTACAACAACTTGACCTAAACACTGAAACCATTGTTAAACGAGGGCAGCAGAGAATGTACCTGTTGAGAAAACTGAACTCTTTTAATGTAAACAAAACTATTCTCAACAACTTTTATTGTTCTTTTATTGAAAGTCTGCTCACTTTCTCCATCATTTGCTGGTTCCAGTCCCTGTCCTTGAAGGATAAAAACAAACTGCAGAACATTGTTAAAACTTGCTCAAAAATCATAGGGGTCAAACTGAGGGAGCTGCATTCTCTGTGGGAGGAGCGAGTGCTGAGCAGAGCCAAGTGTCTCCTGGCTCCGCCCCTCCATCCTCTGACTCCTGACTTTATCCTGATGCCTTCAGGACGTCGTTTTTATGCTCCGGTACGGAAGACTAACCGCTTCTCCAATTCTTTTGTGCCTTCAGCTATTAAACTGCTAAATTCTGAGGCTTGTGTTTTTTGAGGTTTTGCACTGTCATATGTATATTGTTCTTATATTGTTCTTTGAGTTCCACTTGTGTCTGTAATGGTCTGACACACTGTGTGTTTGTGCATGTGAGAACTGCTCTGTGAAAGCTGCAAACGAATTGCCCTCTGGGATCAATAAAGTTTTCTGATTCTGATTCTGATTCTGACTACAGAGCACACACAAGCACAGTACGTCTGCTTTAATGTCTGTCGCGTGCGTAAAATACTAGCATAGCGCATGTAAAGCTCAGATCAGTGAAATTGGAATCAGCGGCTGGCTCAGAGCTGATCATATGTTTATGACAGAAGGATTTCAGGTCTCACGCGACAAAGGACAGATACACGTCTCCGTTGTGAACACACTGTGTATACGAGACACACCATCAGAGGGCACCACGGCTGAATAAAGCACGTACAAATGAGATGTTGCTGCTTTCTTTCACAACTTGCAAAACAGTTTATAGTTTAATCTGAGCTGAGACAGGTCTGAATACAGAATACCGTAAAATACCAAGTAAGAACCGGGTTTCAATTAACCGCTGGGTGCAGGTGTATATTCTGATAAATAAGCGCCGGTTCCAAATAAACAGCGAGTCTAATGTATGTGCTAGAAGACAGAAGTCGTGCTGCAACAACAGGATGCAGGACTAATGCTCGCGTCGTCTCTACACAAACTGAACGTAAAACCACATGGCTCATTTGCATAAACCATAAGCGCTAAAAAAACAGCTCTACCTTGTGCCCTGATGCGGTGGATGAACGTTCTCACTCTGCTGCGCCACACTAGCTGCATCTGTCATTTGTTTTAACTTGCTAAAGTAATGTCTGCATGTTGCGAGAGGGTTTTAATGACTTTCTGTAATTCAGGAGTCACTTTCAAATGTGGGAAACTCTCCACTCCAGAGATATTTTGTTGTAACATTTCAAATTAACTCGCCTACGTCTGTATAGAAAGTTTGAGTAAATTATCATCAAACTAGTTAAAAGAAACTGAGCACCATCTTTTTTTGAGGCAAGATTTTTGTGAGGAAGGAATTAATGGTCTGCCCCAAATTGCCACCTGGTCTCAAATAAATGCCTGGTCTGTTAAGTGACTGAAACAAATAAACTCCCGGTCTCTTATTTGGTATTTTACAGTATTTATGGTTCATATCTCTGTTATTCCTGGGAATATACACATGAAACAAAAACTGGTACAAATTTCAAAGTCTTCCTACGTCCTTCTGTTTGAAAGGATGTACAGAAAGATGTAGAAGTACATTTTTCATAGGAGAAATCCCCTAAGGTTCTATTTCTCTCTCTTATTCCTATCTTTCCCTCTCCCCTCTCCACTATGTCTTCACTCTTCCAGTCTCATTCTATGTCTCTTTGTCTTCTCTCTCCATCTCTCTTTAATCCAGAGTCATGACCTATGGCCTGGATCTGCGAGGAACACTGGGTCAGAGGACTCAAGGATTTCTCTCTCTCTCCTCCTCTCTGTTTCTCCTTCCCTCGTTCCCTAATTAATCATGTTTTAATCGTCATGGAGCTTCACCGAGTCATTTTTAATCATCTCTCATATGATATGGATACGGTTTTTAATAAAGAGGTCTGCAGCCGCTCCTCCATCAGTCAAGCACATGGTTCAGAGCAGAGATCAGGCTTAATTTGTGCTCAATTGTTCAAAGTCTGTCTTATTTATGTTAAAGCAACACTATGGAACCTTTTTAGCCAATAATAAGAATAAAATACAAGCATACTTTCTCAGTTTGGATGTCTTTATTGTACTGAACAGAAAGAGAACGGTCCAAAATCTGGGGTTGGTTCTTTTGAATTCCAATTAAGAACAAAAAAAACAAAACACAATGAAATGGGAAAATAGTTTATTTCTTAATTGAAATTCAAAAAGAATGAATGGTCCACAGACCGCCTGGTTTTGTTTTTTCATTTCCATTTAATCATGTGACGAGCCTTCTCCAGAAAAGTACATATATATATATAATGAGGGAGAATATATTTAGTTGTCCTATAACCCAGTTCTGCTCCCCCTCTTACATAACCCCGGGTCATTACATAATGCTGTGGTTTGGGGCCCGTCCCTCATCAGATCAGCAGCAGCAGCTGTCACTCACCCACACTACTGTATCACTTATACTATTATGCTACAACTGCTACTACTACTACTACTGCTACTACTACTACTGCTGCTACTACTACTACTACTACTACTGCTGCTACTACTACTACTGCTACTACTACTACTGCTGCTACTACTACTACTAGCAGCGAGCGGCTAAGCTAACTACACTACTGCTGCAGCTGCTGCTACTACTACTAGCTAGCTGCTAGCAGCAAGCGGCAACAGCGGCAACAGCAGCTTAGCAGCTGGCAAGCAGCAACCTTAGCGGCTGCGCGGCGGCAGCAGCAGCCAACAACTGTTGCTTGCGACAGCAGCAACCAGCAACAGCAGCCAGCAACCAGCAGCAAGCAGCAGCGGCAACAGCGGCTAGCAGCAGCAATGCCAGCAACTAAACAACTAACTAACGATTTAGCTAACAGCGGCTTAGCCAGCCAGCAGCAGCAACCTTAGCCGGCCAACAGCGGCAATAGCAGCTGGCGTTAAAACAGCAGCTGATTTAGCAGCAGCGGCAGCAGCAGCAGCAGCAACGTGGCAGCATAGCAGCAGCAACAGTAAAGCGGCAGCAGCAGCAACAGCAGCAAGCAGCAGCGATTTGGCAACTAGCAGCGGCAGCAGCAGCAACTAGCAGCAGCAGCGGCAGCAGCGGCAGCGGCAGCAACGATTTGGCAACAGCGGCAACGATTTGGCAACTAACCAGCAGCAGCAACGCCAGCAGCGGCAGCTAACAGCAACAGCAACAATGCATTGGCAGCAACAGCAACAGCAAGCCAGCTGTTGCCAAGCAGCGGCCAGCCAGCAGCAATAGCAGCAACAGCAGCGGCCAGCAGCATTAGCGGCAGCAGCAACCAGCAACAGCAGCAGCAACGAAGCAGCAGCAGCCAGCTAAAGCAGCAATGCAGCAGCAGCAGCAAGCAACAACCAGCCAACCGTTTGGCAAGCCAGCAGCAGCAGCCCAGCAGCAGCTTAGCAACTAGCGCAGCAGCAACGGCAGCAGCAACAGCAGCAGCAGCAGCAACCATGGCTGCAACAACCAGCGGCAGCAACAGCAGCAGCAGCAGCAGCGGCAACAGCGGCAGCAGCAGCAGCTGGCAACAGCGGCAGCAGCAGCAACAGCAGCGGCAACAGCGGCGCAACGTTTGGCAGCAGCGGCAGCGGCAGCAGGACAGCAACAGCGGCAGCAGCGGCAGCAGCTGTTTGCTTAACAGCGGCAACAGCGGCAGCAACCAGCAACGGTGTAGCAACAGCGGCAAGCAGCAGCGGCAGCAGCGCTTAAGCGGCAGCAGCAACGATTTAAGCTTAACTAGCAGCAGCAGCGGCAGCAGCCTTGCTAACAGCGGCAACGGTTTGGCAAGCAGCGGCAGCAACGCTTAGGACAACCTTAGCTGGCCAAGCAGCGGCAGCAGCAACGTTGGCAAGCAAGCTGGCAACAGCTGCGGCAGCAGCAACAGCAAGCAGCAGCGGCGGCAGCAGCAGCAGCGGCAAGCAGCAACGGTAGCAACAGCGGCAACAAGCAAGCAAGCAGCGGCAACAGCAGCAACAGCTGCAAGCAGCAGCGGCAACTAACCAGCTGCAGCAGCGGCTGGCAGCAACAGCAGCAGCAACGATTTGCGCGGCGGCAGCAGCAACAGCAGCAGCAGCAGCAGCAGCAGCAGCGGCAACAGCAGCCAGCAGCCAGCAGCATTAATAACCAGCAGCAACCTTAGCTTAGCAGCAGCGATTTAGCCAGCGGCAGCAACGAACACCAGCAGCAGCGGCAGCGGCAGCGGCAGCAACAGTTTAGCAACAGCGGTAACGGTAGCAAGCAGCAGCAAGCAAGCAGCAGCGGCAGCAGCAACAGCAGCAACGTAATGGCTTAACCAGCAGCAACTAGCAGCAGCAACGATTTGGCTTAGCAGCGGCCAAGCAGCAACAGCAGCAACAGCAGCAAGCCAGCGGCTTAGCAGCGGCAGCGGTTGCAACAGCGGCAACAGTTTGGCAGCAACAAGCAGCAGCAGCAAGCTAACCAACAGCGGCAGCAGCAACCAGCAAGCACTTAATCGTAGCGAGCAACCAAGCAGCAGCAGCAGCAACCCAACGGTGGCAGCAGCGGCAACCAGCAGCAACAGCAGCAGCAGCGGCAGCAGCGGCAGCGGCAGCAGCAGCAGCAGCAGCAGCAAGCAGCGGCAGCAGCAGCCAGCAACAGCAATGTGCAGCAACCAGCAGCAGCAGCGCAAGCAGCAACTGTTGCAAGCGGCCAGCAACAGCAACAGCAGCAGCAAGCAGCAACAGCAGCAGCAGCAGCGCTGGCAGCAGCAACAGCAGCAGCAAGCGGCAGCGAGCAACAGCAACCAGCAGCAGCAGCAACGATTTAGCAACAGCGGCAAGCAGCAGCAGCAACCAACAGCGGCAAGCAGCTCGGCAGCAACGCTTAGCAACAGCGGCAACGGTTGGCAACAGCGGCAGCAGCAATGCGTTAACAGCAGCGGCAAGCAGCGGCCAACGCTGTTGCAACAGCGCAAGCAGCAGCAGCAAGCGCTTGCAACCAGCAGCAGCGCAGCAGCAGCAGCGGCAGCCAGCTGTTGCAAGCGGCAACTTAGCAAGCGGCAACGCAACGCTTAGCAGGTTGCTTAACAGCGGCAGCTGGCAGCAACGGTGCAAGCAGCAGCGGCAGCAGCAACCAACAGCAGCAACAAGCAACGCGGCAGCAGCGGCAAGCAGCAGCAACAGCAGCAACAGCGAGCAGCAGCAGCAGCAGCAACAGCGGCAACAGCAGCAGCGGCAACCAGCGCTGGCAAGCAGCTGTTGCTTAACAGCGGCAGCAACAGCAACAGCTTAAGCAGCAGCCAACGAGCTTAACTAGCAGCAACGCAGCAGCGGCAGCAGCAACGCTTAACTTTAGCAACAGCCAGCAGCAGCAAGCAACAGCAGCCAACTGTTGCAGCTTAGCGGCTTAGCAACAGCGGCAGCAACAGCAGCGGCAACCAACGGTTAGCAAGCAGCAACAGCGGTTAACAGCAACGCTTAGCAGCAGCAACAGCAGCAGCAGCAACAGCAACTGGCAGCAGCGACAGCAACGATTTGGCAGCAACAATTTGCAGCAGCAACGTTGCTAGCTTAGCAGCAGCAGCAGCAGCAGCAGCCAGCGGCAGCGGCAGCAACGATTTAACAGCGGCAACCAGCAACGATTTGGCAACAGCGGCAACAGCAGCAGCAGCGGCAGCAGCGGCAGCCCAGCAACGGTTGCGCAGCTTAGCGGCAGCTGATTTAACCAACAGCGACAGCAGCAACAGCAGCAGCGGCCAGCAACAGCAGCTGTTAGCGCAACAGCGGCAGCAGCAACTAGCAACAGCAATGTTGCCAAGCAGCGGCAGCGTTGCTTAGCAGCGGCAGCAGCTTAGCAAGCGGCAGCAACCTGTTTAACGCCAGCAGCAACGGCGTGCTTAGCAGCAGCAACAGCAGCAGCAGCAGCAGCAGCAGCGGCTTAGCGGCAGCGGCAACGGTTAGCAACAGCAAGCAGCGGCGCTTGTTGGCAACAGCGGCAGCAGCAGCAGCGGCAGCAGCGGCAGCAGCGGCAGCAACCAGCTGATTTGGCAACAGCAGCAGCAACGCAATTTGCGCAACAGCGGCAGCAACAACAGCAGCGGCAACAGCGGCAGCAGCGCTGGTTGGCTGCAGCGAGCAACGATTTAAGCAGCTTAGCAGCAACCAGCAACAGCAGCAAGCAGCAACTAGCGGCAGCAACGGTTTGCAGCAACTAGCGGCAGCAGCAGCAGCAGCAGCAGCAGCGGCAGCAACTGTTGCGAGCAGCAGCAGCAACAGCAGCAGCAGCAAGCGAGCGCAGCAACAGCAGCAGCAGCCAGCAGTAAATGGCAGCAACAGCAGCAGCAACAACAACGATTTAGCAAGCAGCGGCAACAGCAGCAGCGCAGCAGCAGCGGCAACAGCGACAGCGGCAGCGCTGTTTGCTAACCAGCGGCAACGGTTTTTGGCAACCAGCAGCAACAGCAGCAGCAGCAACCAGCAGCGGCGGCAACCAGCCAGCAGCAATCGTAACCTTAGCAACAGCAGCAGCAGCAACCGATTTGCTTAGCAACAGCGGCAGCAGCAACAGCAGCAACAGCTTAGCGGCAGCGGCGGCCAGCGGCAACAGCAACAGCAGCAACAGCAGCAGCAGCGGCAGCAGCAGCGGCAAGCCAGCAGCGATTAATGCAGCAACCAGCAGCAGCAACAGCAGCAACGGTTGGCAACAGCAGCGCGACGGCAGCAGCAGCAGCAACAGCAGCAGCAGCGCAGCGGCAGCAAGCAGCAGCAGCAGCAGTAAATGCAGCAGCAGCAGCAACAGCAGCAGCAATTTGGCAACAGCGGCAGCAGCAGCAACCAACTAACAGCAGCAGCGGCAAGCAGCGGCAGCCAGCAACGATTTGCGCAACCAGCTGGCAACGATTTGGCAACAGCGGCAACCAGCAGCAGCAGCAACAGCAGCAAGCAGCGGCAGCAGCGGCAGCAACGGTTGCAACAGCGGCAACGATTTGGCAACAGCGGCAGCAACAGCAGCGGCAGCAGCAGCAACGATTTGGCAACAGCGGCAGCAACAGCAGCAGCGGCAGCAGCGGCCAGCGAAGCCAGCAACGCTGTTGGCGCTTAGCGGCAGCGGCAGCTGTTTGGCTTAGCTAGCGGCTAACCAGCAACTGCTGCGGCCCAGCTTAACGATTTGCCAAGCAGCTGGCAGCGGCAGCAACGATTTAACCAGCAGCGAGCAGCAACCGGTTTGGCCAACTAGCGGCAAGCAGCAGCCAGCAGCAGCGGCAACAGCGGCAACAGCGGCAGCTGGCCAGCAACGATTTGGCAACAGCGGCAGCTGTTTAGCTTAGCGGCAGCCAACAGCAGCAAGCAACAGCAACGATTTGTAAGCAGCGGCAGCAAGCAGCAACAGCAGCAACGGCGGCAACCAGCGGCAGCAGCGGCAACGATTTAGCAACAGCGGCAACGGTTGGCAACAGCGGCAGCAACAGCAGCAGCAGCAGCAGCGGCAGCAGCGGCAGCGGCAGCCAACCGGTGCGCAACAGCGGCAACGGTTGCTTAGCAGCGGCAGCAGCAACAGCAGCGGCAACAGCAACAACGATTTAGCCACAGCGGCAGCAACAGCAACGGTTGGCAGCAAGCGGCAGCTGTTGTTGGCAACAGCGGCAGCAGCAGCAGCAGCAACGGTTTAGCAACAGCAACGGGCTGGTTAGCAGCAGCAGCAACAGCAGCAACCGCCAGCAAGCAGCTTAACGCAGCGGCAGCAGCAGCGGCAACCAGCGGCAGCAACTGTTTAGCTTAGCAGCGGCCAACGATTTGCAGCAGCAGCAGCAGCAGCAACTAGCAGCAGCGGCAAGCGGCGAGCCAGCGGCAGCAACGATTTGCGCCAACAGCGGCAGCAACAACTGTTTGCTTAGCAACAGCGGCAACAACAGCAGCCAGCGGCAACAGCGGCAGCGGCAGCAGCTGTTGGCAACAGCGGCAGCTGGATTTGGCAACAGCAGCAGCAACAGCAGCGGCAGCAACGATTTGGCAGCGGCAGCTTGTTTGCTTAACGTAGCAGCTGGCGGCAACAGCGGCAACAGCAAGCGGCAACAACAGCTGTTTAACAGCGGCAGCAGCAACCAGCAGCAACCTTAGCAGCAGCGGCGGCAACAACAGCTGGTTAGCAACAGCTGGCCAGCAACCAGCAACGGTTTGGCAACAGCGGCAACCAGCAGCAAGCAAGCGGCAACAGCGGCAGCAGCTAGCAACGTTGTAACAATGGCAGCGAGCCAACGGTTGCAACAGCGGCCAGCAAGCAGCAATAGCGGCAGCAACGGTTGGCAACTAGCGGCAGCTGTTGCTGCTGTTTGGCAAGCGGCAGCAGCGGCAAGCCAACAAGCGGCAGCAGCAGCAACGATGCTGGCTTAGCAGCAGCAGCAAGCAGCAACAGCAACAGCAGCGGCAGCAGCAGCAGCAACGATTTAGCTTAACAGCGGCAGCAGCAGCAGCAGCGGCAAGCAGCAGCAGCGCAACCAGCAATTTAGCAGCAACGGCAGCCAACAGCAACGCTTAGCAGCGGCAACGCAACAGCAGCTGTTGCTGCAGCAGCAGCAGCAGCAGCAGCAGCGCAGCAGCAGCAACCAGCAGCAACAACTGTTGCTGCTGCTGCGCAGCTGTTAACGCTAGCAACTGCTGCTTAAGCAGCAGCAACGTTTGCTTGAGAACGCTGGCTGCTTAAACATGCAGATTTGCTGCTGCTGCTGCTGCTGCTGCTTAACGCTTGGCTGTTGCTTGCGTACGCTGGCTGCTCGTTTGCCAGACGCTGGCTGCTGCCTTAACTGCTGCTGCCGCTGCTGCTTAGCAGCAACGCTTGCTGCAACAGCAGCAACTGCTGCTGCCGCTGCTGCGGTGGCTGCAACGCAAAACACCAGCAACAGCAGCTTAGCAACAACAGCAGGCTATCACTGCTGCTGCTGCTTAGCGGCGTTAAGTAACAGCTGTTATTACTATTGCTATTTCCCATTACTACTATGGCTACTACTACTACTACTACTACTACTACTACTACTACTACTACTACTGCTGCTGCTGCTACTACTTGTGCTCCTGCTACTGATACTAATGCTGCTACAACTACTACTAAGAGTACTCCAAGTATATGCAACACAATTACAAGTCATGCTACGACTACCACAACTATAATATGTTTTCATGCTATGCTCAGAAAAAGTGAGCATACATGTAATCGCAAACAGACAATGATTTGAGAGGAACTAGAGGAACGGCTTTCTGTGAGTAAAGTGAATTCTGGATTTGGACTGGATTTGGACTGCTGTTCTGGGGTCAGTAACCGAAAATAACGCCGTACCTCCTCTCCGTGATCTGGAAAGTGAAATGTGACATCCCTGGGGGTTTGTGAGTCCATTGTTTGACAGACGCATTCTCTGCAGAGGAAGCGTCTGGATTACAGTTTTAAGGGTCAAAACAGACGACAGGCCAAAGGTCAGGGGTCAGGAGAGGCTCAATCTCAATATCCACTTTATCCCGAGAGATCCGGGAAGCGATGCGTCCACATGTGACACACCCGTCCACGCTGGAAAAGACGCAACGCTGGGATGGGAGGGACGGACCAGACTTTCTCCAGTTCAGAAGATTGTATAAGCTCTTGTGTTCAAATGAGTCCACTGTGTACTGTCTGCGTCTAATTACGAAGCACTTTACTATTTCATAATAAGGAAGTGTGTGTTAGAATGCTAGTTGTTCATGTCAAAACTCCGCTCTGGTTTCTTAGAGTTTCAGTTTCAGTTTCAATTCATTCTATCCGTATTTTCCGGACTATTGAGCGCACCAGTATATAAGCCGCACCCACACTATTTAAAAAAAAATAAAATAAGAAAAAAGTTGAACAAGCCGCAACCGGGCTATAAGCCGCTGATATCTATGTTGAAAAATGAGATATTTACTACATATACAGAACGATTTTGTACTGTAAATGTACATTTATGTACCTGAACAGATTCTTTCTGAACAGTGCCTTTTAACACGGCAGCAACTGTGCTGATTAAAACAAAACAGAAAAGAACCGGTAATTGACCTTCATTTCTCCTGTGCAGTGAAACCACAAGTCACTTTAATGATCTCAGCTGACGCCGAGCTCACAGCAGCAGCACGGCGGTCTGCGCGGGACACAGTACCGCTACCGCCCGCGCTCGAGTCGTGCGACCGCGCTCCCGCCCGCAATAAGCTTTCAGAATGTTCTTTCAGATGCTCTTATTATACATCCATGGTCCAGCGCCGCGCCGCGCTGTTTTGTGTTGGGTCCCGCGGGTGCAGGGCTCTACAGCGGTTTCCTTCCTGTAGCAAGATCGATGCCTTCAACTTAAAACTTGCATCATACAAACTCCTTCGTGTGCTTTTCATGATGAAGGGGCGAGGATTTGAAAATAATTACCAGTTAGTAATTTGTCGTGCGTGTTATATCTGCTAAATAAAAAGTAGCGTATTCTTCTCCATCTATCTTGTTTTTGAAATTCCGGTTAGAGCGCCCCTAGCCATGGAAGAAAAAAAAAAATTTTTTAGCCGCTCCGCACTAAAAGCCGCATGGTTCAAAGCCTGGGAAAAAAGTAGCGGTTTATAGTCCGGAAAATACGGTAGTCTAGAGGGCGTTTATTTGAAGAGAAATGATCTTGCTGCATGGACAGATCATTTCTATGTTTAAGTCATTTTCTGATAGATTTAAGTGTTTATATTATTATACATTACATATGATGCTTGACCCCACCTCTTGGCTAGTTTATGCAAATGAGTCATGTGGTTTTAAGTTTTGTTTCTGTAAAACGTAAGCAAATATGAAAAGCTGCATTAAACACATTATAATCTCAAAGGAGCTGATGTGGCTCTATCATCGTTATGGTTTATATGTTGTAAAGTTTAGTAATGTAAAGTTTATTTCTGCAGAAGATTTTAATGAATAATCTACTGTAGTGTTGAACTTGTACAAAAGTGTTTGATCTGTGCAGTGGATTGTGGGATATCTCAGAGCTCCTTACTGCTGGGTAGGAAGATGGTTCTGTAAAAATAAAGAACCTCCCGAGCTTCCTTCGGCTAAAGGAGCTCAGGGTTATTGTTATTTTACACCGCAAAAGCCGCAAAGCTAAAATGACTTACATTAAGAAAGTTTTTACCATGATTTGAGTAAATTTCACTTGACAAGTAAAATTAATGTGAAAATATATCTTGCTACACTTAAAATAAGAAAAACCACAACTTTTTGCACTTAAAATAAAAAATAAAATCATATGTTGCTTGAATTAAGAAAAAAAACAAAAAAACACTTATTCCACTGGCAGATCATTTCACTTGAATGATGAATCTAGTCAAATAAAGTTAAATGTTCTTACCTAAATATTGTTTTTTTTTCAGTGTATGGATAACAGAATTAATGCAAGGATGAGCTCGAGTTGAGTTGTTTTATTTTTGAATGAAAAGAATGCAATATGTATTATTTCTTCCTTTATTGTACGGCTAAATTATTATTTTCGCATACAAGGATTTTTTTTAATGTCACAGAAGCTCTTTGTTCCTACATGAAAAAAAAGGGGAATGTGGCAAATTAGTTTTTGCAGTAATTTTGGGGGGTTATTATTCCTGTACAGATATTGAGATCATATATCGAGATAGAGCAAAATATATCGAGATATTTTTTGCCCCATATTGCCCAGAGCTACCGGTTATAAGGGCAAAGTTGGAGCCGAGTTCAAATAGAAATTTATATATGGACAAAACAGCAAAATAAAAACACCAGGATCACTTAAAGCGAGTTAATATTAACTTATTAAGGCAAAAATGACAAGGTAGTCAATGGAGCCGGAAGCACGCCCATGCTCACTTCCTGTTTGGAAGTTTATGGTTTAAGCCATACTATGGAATATTGTAGTCAAAAGAACATTTCTTTTTGCACATGTTTTTCCAATGCATTTTTCACTACAAATGGACAAACCTAAACCTTTGTATGGAAACAAGCATTGCAAATACAGTACGAGTCAGGTTTGTGGAGATGCAAGTCCGCTCACAGTAAGGACGCATGCTTTTATACTTTTACAGTGCAATAAACACAACAAAAACTAGCAAAAAGAAGACATGTTTTTATTTAACTTTGTTTTTTTGGCTAAAATGTCTTTAAGTTGAACTGAAAATCAGAGTGGGTCAATGCCACATTTCATTCATCACTTGCAGTATTCAGGGTCTATTCACTGCCATGGTTGCCTTTTAACCCTGTGGTGTAGTTCTAAACATGTCCTCCGGGTGACGATACACTCCTCAGTTCTCCTGCTGACCTGCTGACGAGCTGAACATCTAAGCATGTGAACGTAGCGTGAGAGCATTTGGGAACAGCAGAAAAGATCAAGACAAGACGGATTAAAATATGAAATCCATTACATTATACTGTACCGACTGTTAATGCCCTGATCTGGAGCTTTCCCTCAGATTAGCATAACCCCGGTGACACGACGCAGCACTGTACTGTTGTGTTCAGTTCATTTCTCTGGCCCTTACAGCAGATGGTCGACCCCTGTGTCGTTAATGGTCCTTTATTCTAATGTAAACCTGACATCACCGCACTGTTCCTTTATCTGCACTAATGCTGCACTATGGAATATTCAAGGACAGAGAAACAGCTGGACACACATTAAGAACATTCAAACAACAATAATATGATTTAACCTGGTATTATCTAAGTATCTACTGCTCTGCACTGCACTGTCCACAGTGGATCATTAATGGTAAACAGTCTCATTTTATACAGCGCTTTTCCACCTTCAAAACTCAAAGCACTATATACTGTATGAAGGAACCGCTCACCCATTCACACACACACACACACACACACACACACACACACACACACACACACACACACACACACACATGTGCGTACAGACACTGGTGGTGAGGTGGGATAAGTGCCGTGCCCAACAATAGCGTTCATCTGTGGGTCCCTGTGGGTCAGTGGACCTGCCTCTGTTTGCATGTTGTGGTCGTGTAAGAGCAACAGCGACATCTCATTTGTATGTGCTTAATTCTGCCATGGCGCCCCTAGTGGTGTGTGTCATATACACAGTGTGTTTACAGCTGAAATGTGCGTCTGTCCTTTGTCGTGTGAGACCTGACATCCTTTTGTCATGTTTATGTCGAGAGTGGAATTTGAACCAGCAACCTTTGGATCACTGGCTCTACCAACTGAACTGTCGCCCCTTTAAACCATTTTCCATTTTCTTCCGCTTATTTTGGGCTGGGTAGCAGGGGCAGTAGTCTAAGCAGGAACCCCCCGACTTCCTTCACCCCAGACACTTCCTCCAGCTCCTCCGGGCGGACCCTGGACATTCCCAGGCCAGCCCAGAGACATAGTCCCTCCAGAGTGTCTGGGGTTTTCCCTTGGGCCTCCTCCCGGTGAGACATGCCTGGAAGAGGCATCTTTAACAGATGCCTGAGCCACCTCAGCTGGCTCCTCTCGACGTGGAGCAGCAGCTCTACTCCGAGCTCCTCACCTTATCTCTAAGGAAGCGCCTGGCCACTCTGCGGATAAAGCTCATTTCAACCACTTGTATCCGCGATCTCGTCCTTTCGGACATTACCCAGAGCTCATGACCATAGGTGACAGAAGGAACGTAGATTGAAGTAAATCGAGAGCTTCGCCTTTCGGCTCCGCTCCCCCGTCACCACAACGGTCCAATACAGCGACCGCATCACTGCCGACGCTGCACCAATCTGCCTGTCAATCTCACGCTCCATCCTCCCCTCACTCGTGAACAAGACCCCGAGATACTTGAACTCCTCGGGGACTCTCCACCCACGCTTTAAATAAGATGATTCGATATGACATAACTTATATTTATATGACCACAAAAATCTGCTTTTTAAGAGCATTCATTTTAGCTCATCTGTGTTAAATATTCCTGGCACATTACTAACAAATTCTGCAACCAAAGCTGATATAAATAAAATAAAGTCATATTTAATCCCGATGGGGGCAGAAAAAAAAAAAAGAAGTGCAAATGCAGATTTCTGTGGTGGTACAGTTAGTTCTGGGGTCTTGTCACTAACAGAAATAATCAGGTTCAACATTTGAAAATGTCCTTTTGGATATTTGAAGGCAAAGTACAATGTTATGAATAAGGAAAACTGGCTTTTGCTCAGATAATAAACACTAATAGTGAAATCTCCTCTCCTCTCTGCTTCCTGCTCTCTTCCAGGACTGAATACGAAAATAGGATTCTGTTCAAAGTTCACATTTTAAACACATCCAAAAGAATTTACAAAAATATTGAAATCTGAACTGACAAACTAATGCAAGAATCACATTTCAGAACATGTTTGTACAGATCTAAACTCCAGGGTTACAAACGGGAGTCGAATTGGGATTTGAATTTGATTAAGATGACTCTCTTACCTCTGCCTCTCTCCTCCTCTTTTATTCTCTCTTCTCTCTCTCTTTCCCTCTTCTCCTCTTACCCCTCTTCCTCTCTGAACTCAGTGACCATGTTCCCAAATGCAAACACCCCCAGCAGAGCACGGGAATGTACAGAGACCTCCAGCCCCAGAGGAGAGCAAGAAAACAGAGAAACGAGGAGAGAGGGAGAGAGACAGAGGGAGGGAGGAAAAGACCGAGAAAACAAGGAGAGAGAAAAGGGAGAGGAGTGGAGAGAAGGAAAAGGAGAGAGGTTAGGCAATGTGGGGACAGATTTTCAGATGATTTGCAGGTTTCTGATGAAGACTCGGACGATCCAAAAGAATGGTGCATCTGTTTTCATTTGGTCTCATCGCTCAGCTGAAGAGTGAATGGAGCGACGCATTTTTCCATGAATATAAAGATGGATAAAGGATAAATATGACGGATGAGGCTCTGATGTGACAGGTGACAGGGGACGGATAGGACTGATCAAATGGGCTCATACAGATTTAGTGCAAATTTTAACCCCCGCCAGACTCATCCTTCGCTATTGGGGCTAAAACAGGCATGTGTCAACGATCACACTCAAAATGTTCCTTAAAACATCAATAACATATGATCCACACGGCGCTGTGAGATAAACAATCACATCCAAATCACAATTGAAATCAATGCAATTATCAACGATCACAAAGTCTCTAAGCTCCCGTCTTATTCTGATGAAAACCTGCTAACTCAATAATGGGAAGTGTGCAATAATGAGAAATGTAATAATGGGAACTGTGCAATAATGGGAAGTGTGCAATAATGAGAAATGTAATAGTGGGAAGTGTGCAATAATGGGAAGTGTGCAATAATGAGAAATGTAATAGTGGGAAGTGTGCAATAATGGGAAGTGTGCAATAATGAGAAATGTAATAGTGGGAAGTGTGCAATAATGGGAAGTGTGCAATAATGAGAAATGTAATAATGGGAAGTGTGCAATAATGGGAAGTGTGCAATAATGAGAAGTGTGTAATAATGTGAAGTGTGCAAAGAGTAAAGCATATAGTAATGGGAAGTGTGCAAATAATAAGAATTGTGCAATATGAGAAATGTGCAAAAATGGGAAGTGTGCAATAATGAGATGTGTAATAATGGGAAGTGTGCAATAATGGGAAGTGTGCAATAATGAGAAATGTAATAATGAAACTGTGCAATAATGGGAAGTGTGCAATAATGAGAAATGTAATAGTGGGAAGTGTGCAATAATGGGAAGTGTGCAATAATGAGAAATGTAATAATGGGAAGTGTGCAATAATGGGAAGTGTGCAATAATGAGAAGTGTGTAATAATGTGAAGTGTGCAAAGAGTAAAGCATATAGTAATGGGAAGTGTGCAAATAATAAGAATTGTGCAATATGAGAAATGTGCAATAATGGGAAGTGTGCAATAATGAGATGTGTAATAATGGGAAGTGTGCAATAATGAGATGGGTGCAATAGTGGAAGTGGGCAATGATGGAGATTGTGCAATGACTGCATTGTGCAATAATGAGAAGTGTGCAATAATGAGAATTGTGTAATAATGGGAAGTGAGCAAGAATGAGAAGTGCTGAAAGAGCGAAGTGTGCAATAAAGGGAAGTGTGCAAAGAGTGAAGTGTGCAATAAAGGGAAGTGTGCAAAGAGTGAAGTGTGCAATAAAGGGAAGTATGCAAAGAGTGAAGTGTGCAATAATGGGAAGTGTGCAATAATGAGATGTGTAATAATGGGAAGTGTGCAATAATGAGATGGGTGCAATAGTGGAAGTGGGCAATGATGGAGATTGTGCAATGACTGGATTGCGCAATAATGAGAAGTGTGCAATAATGAGAATTGTGTAATAATGGGAAGTGAGCAAGAATGAGAAGTGCTGAAAGAGCGAAGTGTGCAATAAAGGGAAGTGTGCAAAGAGTGAAGTGTGCAATAAAGGGAAGTGTGCAAAGAGTGAAGTGTGCAATAAAGGGAAGTGTGCAAAGAGTGAAGTGTGCAATAATGGGAAGTGTGCAATAATGAGATGTGTAATAATGGGAAGTGTGCAATAATGAGATGGGTGCAATAGTGGAAGTGGGCAATGATGGAGATTGTGCAATGACTGGATTGCGCAATAATGAGAAGTGTGCAATAATGAGAATTGTGTAATAATGGGAAGTGAGCAAGAATGAGAAGTGCTGAAAGAGCAAAGTGTGCAATAAAGGGAAGTGTGCAAAGAGTGAAGTGTGCAATAAAGGGAAGTGTGCAAAGAGTGAAGTGTACAATAAAGGGAAGTATGCAAAGAGTGAAGTGTGCAATAATGGGAAGTGTGCAATAATGAGAAGTGTGCCTGACTTGATTGTGCAATAAAGTGCAGTGTGCAATAATGGGAAGGGTGCAATATTCCATAGTTTGTACCTTTGTGAGCCCGGCCCATTGACACAACAGATGGAAGTGATCCTTTGCCTATAATCCAGGGTGTTTACTTTCATGTTGTATCATGTCTGTCCATGAACACGCACTGTCCCAGTCACATGAACAAATAAAGAAATAGATCTGTACAAACATGTTCTGAAATGTGATTCTTGTACTGTTCCAAACCACACACTTCGACTGACAGGACTAGCTGCAGACCTTTCCATTAAAAACTCAACTCAATTATTGATAGAAATTTTGATCTGGTTTAAAATAATTGTCCAGTTTGAATTTGCATATAAAAATAACTCACAAATTTAAGAACAATCCCAATACTCATTTTTCAGAATCAGTTCTTCTTCCTCTTAAATTGCAACATGTCCCTTGTTAAAGCTCCCTCCTCTCCTCCTTCCTCCTGATCTGACACCTCCTCTGCTCCGGATCGATGCTAACGGACTCATGCAGTGTTTTAAATGGACACCTCTGTTTGGACTAAGATAAATGCGCTACGTGCTAGCCCCACTGGGACCCGCCTGATCCGCTACAACAGAATTAACCTGGGAGCACAGAGGCACGGATCAGGCAGAGGCAGTGCATATGATCCCACGGGACTGGGAAGTGTGAGCGACCTTTCACCCTCACGTCCATGTTTGGAGTTTTAATGATTCCAGAGTAGGAAAGAGGATGGGATTTTCAGTGGAACTACATTCAGTTTTATGAATATTTAAAGGTGATTTTGTGTGACTCTCTCCTCTGCATCGTCTTTCACCACATCCATAAATCTCTTTGGTCTTTGGTCTTCCTCTAGGCTGCCTGAATTATCATTGCACTGCAGTAATAGTAAATCATTCTCTCATGGTTTACTAATCATTAATAAAGGTTCATGTTTGTACTTAAATATGCATTTACTAATACACACACAAACGGTTAGTTTATGAGTAACTAAGTAGGAAATAATTACTATTTACAGCACAGGCTAATTAAGTGTAAGTTAAGTGCTAATAAAGGTAGTAATTAAGTAGTTATTTAGCCTGAATGACTCTTAATTAAGTATTTGCTCACTATGAATTAAGTCTTGTAATGCTGTATTAAGGCTAAGTAAGGTGTAGTTTCCTGCCAGATCTTCTACCTCTGTACCATATGCTCACTCTCTTCCTCTGCACCATATGCTCACTCTCTTCCTCTGCACCATATACTCACTCTCTTCCTCTGTACCATATACTCACTCTCTTCCTCTGCACCATATACTCACTCTCTTCCTCTGCACCATATGCTCACTCTCTTCCTCTGCACCATATACTCACTCTCTTCCTCTGCACCATATGCTCACTCTCTTCCTCTGCACCATATACTCACTCTCTTCCTCTGCACCATATACTCACTCTCTTCCTCTGCACCATATGCTCACTCTCTTCCTCTGCACCATATACTCACTCTCTTCCTCTGCACCATATGCTCACTCTCTTCCTCTGCACCATATGCTCACTCTCTTCCTCTGCACCATATACTCACTGTCTTCCTCTGCACCATATACTCACTGTCTTCCTCTGCACCATATACTCACTCTCTTCCTCTGCACCATATACTCACTCTCTTCCTCTGCACCATATGCTCACTCTCTTCCTCTGCACCATATGCTCACTCTCTTCCTCTGCACCATATACTCACTCTCTTCCTCTGCACCATATACTCACTGTCTTCCTCTGCACCATATACTCACTGTCTTCCTCTGCACCATATACTCACTCTCTTCCTCTGCACCATATACTCACTCTCTTCCTCTGTACCATATACTCACTCTCTTCCTCTGCACCATATGCTCACTGTCTTCCTCTGCACCATATGCTCACTCTCTTCCTCTGCACCATATGCTCACTCCCTTCCTCTGCACCATATACTCACTCTCTTCCTCTGCACCATATACTCACTCTCTTCCTCTGCACCATATACTCACTCTCTTCCTCTGCACCATATGCTCACTCTCTTCCTCTGCACCATATGCTCACTCTCTTCCTCTGCACCATATACTCACTCTCTTCCTCTGCACCATATACTCACTCTCTTCCTCTGCACCATATACTCACTCTCTTCCTCTGCACCATATGCTCACTCTCTTCCTCTGCACCATATGCTCACTCTCTTCCTCTGCACCATATGCTCACTCTCTTCCTCTGTACCATATACTCACTCTCTTCCTCTGCACCATATACTCACTCTCTTCCTCTGCACCATATACTCTCTCTCTTCCTCTGCACCATATACTCACTCTCTTCCTCTGCACCATACATTATAGCTCCTTTTCTGTTTTCTGATATTTTCCATCTTGTAAACCTGCTGATTTTTTCCCAGTGGAGCGCGCCCGGCCACTTTCTCAGTTGTCATGGAAACGCGGGCCGATGTCACCTGCCCCCGCGCGTGTGTAAATACGTGTGTGTGTGTGTGTGTGTTTGACAAAGGGACACACACTGCTGCATTTCAACAGTGGAAAATATCTGACTACATGTGCTTAGGAGAGCTTAAAAGGACCGCACAGTATAGATCGAAATGAAGTCCCCACGTCAGATGCCCTCCCTGTGTGCCAGATGCCCTCCCTGTTTCTCTACGGCACATGTGTCAAACATGCGGCCCGGGGGCCAGATCCGGCCCTCCAAGACCTTTAATCTGGCCCTCGGCTGATTTTTCTATTAAAATACTTAAAATTTTCAGATTTTTCTGTTAATTTTCTGCACCGTTTAGCATAGCAGCGTCTCCGGCGTTTCTGTACGTTGCGACTCCCACCAGAGCAGCACAAATGAAGACTTTCCTCTTTCCAAACGCTCTTAAAGGACGATCGTTTTGACTGTCGACCGTGACCCTCATCAGCAAAATGTCAAAAAATGAGAAAAGCAGATGCTGAGTTCAGGATTTCCCAAGAAAAATAGTCTAATTCTTATTTGTTGACAGAGGTGAATGGGAAATCTGTGCTCAGTGTGTTTGGAACAAGTGGCGTTGCTCGAGGAATATAATCTTAAACACCACTACGAGACACGGAGAAAAATACAATAACTTGAAGAGAGAACTGAGTTTTCTGATCCGGCCCTTTTGGGATCAAAGTAGGTTGCATACGGCCCCCGGACCAAAATGAGTTTGACACCCCTGATCTACGGGGTCTTATTCTGTGTAAAAGCTGCACACCCTGTAGTTCAGACCTCTACAAACATGTGATAAAGGGATGTTTAGTTTAGGGATACTGGTATCGGATATTGATGATCCGATACTGACACATTTGTCGGCTTCCAAATATTGTTTCATTCGATAACCTGGTTGGACATAGACATTGATGTAATAAGACTGTTTACTGGTCTCATAATGTTTGAACTTGTATATTATGTATTTATTATGAAGTTTGTCTAGAGTGATTTGAGGGATAAATACTAACTACTTGGCCCAGTTTGTGATTTTTTTTATTTTACTTTTAAGGAAACAAATGGTGTTTTCAGTCTCTGCACGGGTATCGGCACAGTATTGAAATCAGTATCGAATCGATGGTTTGGTGTATATGGGTCAATGACATATAAGGATTTTCAACAGGCAAATAACATTTTTTTTAAAAAGTATTAGTTTCTATTGAACTTTTTCAAATATTTACAGTGTCAGGTGCACAAATCGAGTAAGTGTAAAATGTCGTGTGGTGCGACCGAGAAGAACCTTAAAATTGTTTTTTTTTCTAAAACCTGGTTGGGATATTAATCTAAGTTCTGAGTAATATGAAGTGTATAGAAACAAACATTTCTTTTGATTTTTAATGCATATTGATATATTTTTTTGATGTTCAATATGACAGTCGCCTGCTTGTGCTTAATGAACAAACTACTGCCCTGGAAAATGCATCAAATGAAGAAAAACACCTAAAGAACCGTTCACCCAAGTCGACTTTGTCTAATAATAATAATAATAATGCATCAGTTTTATACAGCGCTTTTCAGGACACTCAAAGACGCTTTACAGAGCATTATTCATTCACTCCAGACCCGGTGGTGGTAAACTACTATTGTAGCCACAGCTGCCCTGGGGCAGACTGACGGAAGCGAGGCTCCAATCTGCACCATCGGCCCCTCCGACCACCACCAACACTCACGCACACACCACTTTCATACTAGGCAATGTGGGTGATGTGCCTTGCCTAAGGACACAACGACAGTTTTTGCCACTGGCGCCCCCCTGTGGCACCTGGAATTCCCAGTGTCTCCCATCCAAGTACTAACCAGGCCCTGCTGAGCTTCTGAGATCTGACGGGTTCAGGCTTTGACGAGCCGGTGTGGCCACAGTCTGTTATTCAGACTCCAGCCATAGAATGACTGCTATTATTAGTCGCACCACATGATGCACGGTCGCACCACATGACACTTTAAGTACAAAAACATGCAAAAGAACTAATGATTTATGAAAAGAATTATTTGATTCCCTGGAGGTCAGAGGTACGACAGAAATGTGGTGAATTGTTCTGAAAAAGTGAGGAAATCGCAATTGGACATGTCGTGTAATTGAGATAAGATAAGATATCCTTTATTTGTCCCACAATGGGGAAATTTCAGTGTTGCAACGCACAGTAAAGAGAACAGCAAGAAACAGTAGCAGCAATAAAAGTAGAGTTAAGTTAAAAATAGACAAACACTATAAGGATCTATAAAGATAAGGATTATAAAACTATGTATCATATAAATTGTTATCTAAAAACTATATATACAATAAATTACTATCTTACATTATTGCACAGGGTCCCAGTATTGCACAGGCAGCAGAGTTAGCAGTGTTCATTGTAAAGTTCATTGTAAATTGACCCATATACTGTGAAAATACCAAATAAGAGCCGGATTCCAATGAACGTTCTCTCTCTGTGTGTGTCCGACTCTAAACCCTCTCACATTTCTACACTCTTCATTGACACTTGACACTGACCACACACAGCCCAGACTCCCAGTGATCCCAGAGGAGCAGCTCCATAAAACAGCTCTGTAGTGTGGTTAAAACTTCACTGTGGAACTTTTCTGGACGACGGTCCCGTGTGTCGCTTCCTGTCACTGTTTTGTCTTGAATGAGATTTGACGCTATTTTCTGATCTGTTCTCGTGTCGTTTCCTCGTCCCAAACAGACCTGGAGTTATTTTGTTTCATTCACACGTCATTCTCACTCATGTTGCAAAACAGAAAGTGCTCCACTGTGTTTTTAAACTCCACACACCCATCTATCATCTCTCCTTTTTCTCTCCTTTTCCCTCTCCTCTCTCTCATCGTTCTCTTTCTCCTCTATCACCTCTCCTCTCTATCCTTTTCCCTCTCCTTTCTATCTCTCATTGTTCTCCCCCTTCTCTCGCTTTCTCTCTATCCTATTCCCTCTCTCCCTGCTCTCTCTCTTTTCATCACTGGAAGAACAGTCTCTCCCTCCGTCATTAGCGTGTAATTAGCAGTGTGTGTGGCATCTACGTGGGTGCTCTCTCCTTCCTCTCCTCTCTCTCCCTCTTGTCTCCTCTCTTCCTCTCCCTTTTCTCCTCTCTCTCTCTCCCTCCCTCCTCTCTCCCTTCTCTCCTCTCTCTCCCCTTCTCCATTCTCTGCCTCTCTCTCTCCCTCCTCTCCTCCCTCTCTCTCTCCACTCTCTGTCTCTCTCCCTTCTCTCCTCTCTCTTGCTCTCTCTCTCCTCTCCTCTCTCTTTCGCTCTGCTCTCTCTCTCTCTTTCTCCGCTCTGTCTCTCTCTCTCACTCTTGCTCCCTCCTCTCCTCTCTCTCTTTCTCCGCATTCTGTCTCTCTCTCCTCTCTCTCACCTCTCTCCCTCCTCTTCTCTCTCTCTCACGAATCACATTTCAGAACATGTCAGTTTAGGGCTGGGCACGATAATGTGTTATTTTGCATTAACTAATGAATTCATTATCGCCGACAATTATTTTTCTCCCCTTAATGCAGTTTTTTATCATTAGGCCTGAGCGCCAGAGGCTGGCGAAGGGCCGATTAGTATCACATAGCGATGCTCATAGGGGGCGGGAACTAAAATGACGCGACGTGACCAGGGGCCCTCGCCATGATGTAGCAATGTGCCCGAGGTTTCCGAAAATGTAGAGTTTGTCGGCCAAAAAAAGCGGAACATTGTTCTCGTATCAGAATATTCTTCTTCTTCTTCTTCTTCTTCTTCTTCTTCTTCTTCAAATATTAGGCTCCGCCCACTCCTATGGGAGCCGTCCCAGCTCAACGAAATTCGGTACACACATTCGTCACGGGAAGACACACAAAAATATTATTATGGCCACGCCCCCTGACAAAGCAGAAGGCGGCCATCTTGGATTGAAATCTTCAAAATGCAGGGTGCACATTTTCACTCATGTTGCGTTTGAACGCACTCCTCTGAAGGTGCTTCACCCACAGGGCTGACGGCGTACATCATAGAGAAGTGCGACTTCAAAACATTAGATACATTTTTGATAACTGTTATGGTTTACGTGCGGCGAAGCTCCAAAGTTCAATACAAATTTTGACAATATTCAATGTCAAGATTTGCTCCCATCGGCACAGACTTAGTCTGATCTGCTGAAATTTGAATCACTGATGCTGATCTCAGCCTGAATCAATACACTATAAAGCATATGGAAAATTACACTATAGCGCCCCCTAGACATGGATTTGTACCAAATTTGAATTAAATTCTATGCATGACTACAAGCACAAAAAAAATATTACGGACATGGGGAATTTTTCACTGTCGGTCAGGAGGGGGCGCAAAGACTCGTGATATGTGATAATACTAATACGTGATCTTGGCCTGAATATAACACACTGTAAAGCACAAGAAAAGTGTGGTTGGGGTTTATGGTTATTACGGTTAGTGTGGGGCATGGTGGTTGCTGAGCGCGGCATTTGATGGGAGCAGCGTTTGCAGGGCCGATGTGCAGGGACGTCATTTGTAGGACACTTCGTTTTGTAGGACACTTCGTTTTGTAGGACACTTTGTTTTGTAGGGCGCGCAGTTTTGTAGGGCGCGCAGATTGCGGGGAACGGTGTTTGCAGGGTGCAGCATAGGCGGATGTGAGGGCCGATCATCGGCGCTATATAAGAAGTAAGAGTATATAAGAGTAATAAAAAGAAAAAAAAGGTCTAGGAACTGACAAACTGCACTGAAAGTGTTTTCTGGTTAGTTTTTAGTCTCCTTTAAGTTCAGTTTTGTATTTGAGTTGATTTAAATTTTCCATTTTAGATTTACACTGAATACTTAATTTTGCTGCTGCTGTTCTTTTTTGTTTTTAAATGCTGATCACATGCACTTTACTTTTGAATTCAATTCATTAAGTCAAATTCTAGGAACTGACAAACTGCACTGAAAATGGTTCTTTTTGAGTCAGATTCTCCAAAGGAAGAAAACATGGACGAGGTCTAGAAAACATGGAGGTCTAGAAAACATGGAGGTCTAGAAAACATGGAGGTCTAGAAAACATGGAGGTCTAGAAAACATGGAGGTCTAGTTCCCTGCTGCTGTGTAAAGAAATGCTGTTTGCACAACAAATGTGTGGCACTTTCATTTCTATTTGTGCTGTAAGCTACTTTTGAATTCATTCCTGGGTTTTGTGTACATGTGATTAATCATGATTAATCATGAGGAGCTCATGCAATTAATGTGATTAAGATGTTTTACTTTTGCCCTAATCATGTTTATATCCCATTTCGAAGAAGGTTTCATTTCTCAAAATGTATTGGTATAGCATGTGTCTAAGGTTGTCCAAACTACTAACAGATAACGCTTATGGTTACGGGTCAGATCTGTGGAGAGCCGCTCCTGAGCCTGGTCTCAGAATGTTTTAATATAGCAATGAAACACAAGAAAGATAAGTTTAAAACTGCATTGAACATGCCAGATCTTCTCTCTCTCCCTCGCATTCTCTCTCCCCTTCTCTCTCTCCCCCTCCCATTCTCTTTCTCTTCTCTCCTCTTCTCTCTCTGTCCCTCACATTCTCTCTCATTCTCTCTCTCTCCCTCGCATTCTCTCTCATTCTCTCTCTCTCCCTCGCATTCTCTTTCTCTTCTCTCCTCTTCTCTCTCTCTCCCTCGCATTCTCTCTCCCCTTCTCTCTCTCTCCCTCGCATTCTCTTTCTCTTCTCTCCTCTTCTCTCTCTCTCCCTCACATTCTCTTTCTCTTCTCTCCTCTTCTCTCTCTCTCCCTCACATTCTCTTTCTCTTCTCTCCTCTTCTCTCTCTCTCCCTCACATTCTCTTTCTCTTCTCTCCTCTTCTCTCTCTCTCCCTCACATTCTCTCTCATTTTCTCTCTTGCTCCTCCCCTTTCTCTCTCTCCCCTTCTCTCTCTCTTTCTCTCTCTCTCTCTCCTTCTCTCCCCCCCTCTCTTTGTTTGTTTACTTTGTCCATCTCTCTCTCTGTCTCCCTCTTTTATCGCTCTCTCTCTCTGCCGGGAGCAAAACCAGATGGACTGGGATAAGCAGGCGGCAGATGATCAGAGAAGTTCTCCCTCTGCTACGTGTTGAATGAAACCTGCAGAGATATCTCCTGTTTGAATCAGATGCCCTCCCACACACTGGCCCACAGAGGAGCGCAGAGTCGTCAGCCTCCTCAGCCTCCTCAGCCTCCTCAGCCTCCTCACACCCTCAAACTCAGAGCGTCTCTCAAACAGAACAGAGAGTGAGGCCCGTCCAACGGATCGAAAATCTGACCAAAAAAGTATTGAAATCGGTAAGAAGTCTATTCCTTAGTATCGAAGTTTGAAATGTGAGCAAATCTCACCGGTGTTCCTGTTCTTTTTGGTTTATCGTTTTTGTGAGTGAGTGGAGTGGAGGAGAGGAGGAAGGGAGGAGAGGAGAGTAGTAGAGCCTGAGACAAGGAGTAGAGGAGAGGAGGGGAGCTTGAAAGAAGAGAGAGGAGGAAAGGAGGAGAAGATGAGAAGAGGAGTGGACAAGTGGAGAGGAATAGAGGATGAGAAGAGGAAAGGAGTGGAGGAAAAGAGGAGAGGAGGGGAAGAGGAGAGGAGGGGAAGAGGAGTGGAGAAGAAGAGGAGGGTAAGAAGAGTGGAGAAGAAGAGGAGAGGAGGGTAAGAGGAGTGGAGAAGAAGATGAGAGGAGGAGAAGAGGAGTGGAGAAGAAGATGAGAGGAGGGTAAGAGGAGTAGAGAAGAAGATGAGAAGAGGAGAGGAGAGGAGGAGAAGAGGAGTGGAGAAAAAGAGGAGGGGAGGAGAAGAGGAGAGCAGAAGAGGTGGAGAGGGTGAGAGGAGTCGAGGAGGAATAAGAGAAGAGGAGGTGTGGAGTAGAAGAGCAGCGCTGGAGGCACCAAGCCTCTTTTATTCAAGCGAAAATAATCCACATTGATGTAATTAGGCTTTCAGAACACCACTCTGTGGGCTAAAAATAACCTGAGTTGCTGCGGCAACCCAAAAAAGTGCACGGAAACATGAGAGTGCACATAGGGTGTGTGCGAGAGTGCACGTGGGGTGTGTGAGAGTGCACATGGTGTGTGTGAGAGTGCACGTGGGGGGTGTGAGAGTGCACGTGGGGTGTGTGAGAATGCACATGGTGTGTGTGAGAGTGCACGTGGGGGGTGTGAGAGTGCACGTGGGGTGTGTGAGAATGCATGTGGAGTGTGTGTGTGAGAGTGGGTGTGGGAGGTGTGTGTGTGAGAGTGTGCATGTCTCATACACACACACTCCACGTGTGTGTGTGTGTGTGACATGCCCGTGAGGGGGGCGTGCCCGTGAGGTGGGCGTGCACGTGGGTGGGGTCATGGGGTAGTGGGGGCGGGGTCATGGGGGTGTGGGGGCGGGGTCATGGGGGTGTGGGGGCGGGGTCATGGGGGTGTGGGGGCGGGGTCATGGGGGTGTGGGGGCGGGGTCATGGGGGTGAGGGGGCGGGGTCATGGGGGTGTGGGGGCGGGGTCATGGGGTGTGGGGGCGGGGTCATGGGGGTGTGGGGGCGGGGTCATGGGGGTGTGGGGTGTTACAGTGAGATGAGAGGAGCCCCGGCACAAACCCACTCGTAAAAGGAACTGAGGAATTTGGGAGAGAGAGCAGGAAAACAACCAAACAAGACCAGGACCGAGAACAAACCGGGACCAGACCGGGACCAGACCGGGACCAGACCGGGACCAGACCGGGACCAGACCGGGACCAGACCGGGACCAGACCGGGACCAGACAAGGTCTAGCCTGGGATGAGACGAGGACCTGATTGGGACTAGACCAGATCTAAACCAAGGACTAAACCAGGACTAAACTAGGACTAGACCAGGTCTAAACCAGGGACTAAACCAGCACTAAACCAGGACTGAACCAGGGACTAAGCCAGAAATAAACCAGATCCAAACACGATCACATCAGGTAAATAAACTGACAGTGCCATTACTTGTTTTATTAGAAGACGAGTGAAACACGAGACCCACTCTCTCTACACCACATCTAAACTAAGGCCCAAAGCTGGACTACAACAAGCGGAGGATCAAAACCAGACACCAAGACTAGACCAGGACTGAACCAGGTCTAAACCAGGTCTAAACCAGAAAGATATACTGAAACACATATACTAAACTGAAACAGCTCTAAATATGACAAAATCTTTATCTAAATTTAAACGTGGCCAGACCTCCTTGTCAAATCTGATCTTGTCTGATCTGAGAAGCTCAGCAGGGCTGAAAATGGTCAGAACTTGGACGGAAGACCACTGGGAAAATCAGGTGCCACAGGGGGGCGCAAGTCACAAAAATGGTCATTGTGTCCTTAGGCAAGACACTTCACCCACATTGCCTAGTGTGAAAGTGGAGTGAGTGAGTGGTGGTGGCGGTTGGAGGTGTTGATGGTGCAGATTGGAGCCTCACTTCCGTCAGTCTGCCCCAGGGCAGCTGTGGCTACAATAGTATCTTACACCACCGAGTGTGGAGTGAATGAATAATGCTGTAAAGTGCTTTGGGCATCTTGAAAGGTGCTGTATAAAATACATTTTAAAAAGTTAAATGAGTGGACATGAAAGTAGAATCACATCAATCTTCATGTGGGTGCTGTCTCTCCTCCTCTCTCTCTTTCCTTCTCTTTCTCTCCCTCCATTCTCTCCTCGTAATATTAATAATAACACAGCACTTGTACAGTGCTTTTGAAGAGCGCTCTCGCCCTCTCCTTTATTTTTTGTTTCTCCTTTACCGTGCTCCTGTCTGCTCCTGTCTGCTCCTGTCTGCTCCTGCCTGCTCCTGTCTGCTCCTGTCTGCTCCTGCCTGCTCCTGTCTGCTCCTGCCTGCTCCTGTCTGCTCCTGTCTGCTCCTGCCTGCTCCTGTCTGCTCCTGCCTGCTCCTGTCTGCTCCTGTCTGCTCCTGTCTGCTCCTGCCTGCTCCTGTCTGCTCCTGTCTGCTCCTGCCTGCTCCTGTCTGCTCCTGCCTGCTCCTGTCTGCTCCCGTCTGCTCCCGTCTGCTCCTGTCTGCTCCTGCCTGCTCCTGCCTGCTCCTGCCTGCTCCTGTCTGCCCCTGTCTGCTCCTGCCTGCTCCTGTCTGCTCCTGTCTGCTCCTGTGTGCTCCTGTCTGCTCCTCCCTACTAGAGCATGGAGCCCGACAAACTTGCTCAGACTTGTAAAAATGTTTTTGTTCGGGCTCAGTTCAGACATCATAAGACATTTGAAATGTAAAATTAAAACCAGCTTAAAGCCGCCAAACGATTTTTAAACGTGCAACAAAAAGCACCA
This sequence comes from Odontamblyopus lacepedii, assembly GCA_034769755.1. NCBI lineage: Eukaryota > Metazoa > Chordata > Actinopteri > Gobiiformes > Gobiidae > Odontamblyopus > Odontamblyopus lacepedii. The sequence continues at coordinate 5,022,426 of CM068354.1, read as the reverse complement.
CAGACATGAGGAGAATCTGATGAGACTTAAAATCTCCGACCGCACAGACTGCAGTGGTCTGTGTATAAAGCGGTGAGTGCAGTGACATCAGCTGTTTCCTGTCTACAGTAAAACAAGTCACTTTGAGACTCTGAAGTGTTCAAAGATCAGAGCTCCGCACTTCCAGTTTAGATAAAAGTAAAAACTGTGACTATTATTTGTGAAATGTGCTGCAATACTTCAGATACAGGATTTTTAAAGCATAAAAGAGGAGATAAAGTCCACAGGAAGTACGGTCACTATCGCTAATCTACAGCTTCACCTCGAGGACTGTGTACTTTAAAACGACCTCAAACTTTTCTCATTATTTTCACTGTATTCCAAGTTTGCATCTTGCGTCTCTGTCTCCATCACTCCTCTGCCCCTGACGCTCGGTTTGTTGGCTGTTGCCGTAGCGTTGCAAATGAAGCAAATGAAGCTTCCCTGAACTTGAACTCGCAGCAAATCACGGTCAAAATCAGGCGAATTCTCCTGTAGTGTGTGGAGGACTTTAGGCAGTTCTGCAGGAGCCAATGGGCCTGTTTCACTTGATGCAGGTTCATTATTGTGATAAAAAATACATTTAAAATATTAGGCTCTCCGAACATCATTCTTCCTGTGCTTAACAGGACTATTCTAGATCTAAACCAGGTCCTTAACAGGACTATTCTAGATCTAAACCAGGTCTATAACAGGACTATTCTAGGTCTAAACCAGGTCTACAACAGGACTATTCTAGATCTACACCAGGTCGATAACAGGACTATTCCAGGTCTAAGTCAGGTCTATAAAAGGACAAAACAGGTCTATATCAGGACTATTCCAACTCTAAACCTGGTCTCTCACAGCATTATACCAGATCCAATCCAGGTCTATAACAGGACTATTCTAGATCTAAACCAGGTCTATAACAGGACTATTCCAGATCTAAACCAGGTCTATAACAGGACTATTCGAGATCTAAAGCATTCGATAACAGGACTATTCCAGATCTAAACCAGGTGTATAACAGGTCTATTCTAGATCTCAACCAAGTCAAAAACAGGACTACTGAAGGACTATTCTAGATCTAAACCAGGTCTATAACAGGGCAATTGAAGGACTATTAGAAGTCTAAACTAGGTCTATAACAAGACTATTCTAGATCTAAACCAGGTCCATAACAGGACTATTCCAGGTCTAAATCAAGTCTATAACAGGACTATTCTAGATCTAACCCAGCCCTATAACAGCATTATTCTAGATCTCAACAACGTCTTATAACAAGGTTACTGAAGGACTATTCTAGATCTAAACCAGGTCTATAAAAGGACTTTTCCAGGTCTAAACCAGGTTTTATAACAGGAATATATCAGGTCTAAACCAGGTCTATAACAGGACTATTCCAGATCTAAACCAGGTCTGTAACAGGGTTATTGAAGGACTATTCCAGATCACGGCAACTGAAGGACTATTACAAGTCTAAACTAGGTCTATAATGGGACTATTCTAGATCTAAACCAGGTCCATAACAGGACTATTCCAGATCTAAACCAGGTCCATAACAGGACTATTCCAGATCTAAACCAGGTCTATAACAGGACAATTCTAGATCTCAACCAGGTCTATAACAGGACTATTCTAGATCTAAACCAGGTCCATAACAGGACTATTCCAGGCCCAAACCACGTCTACAACACAACTATTCTAGATCTCAACCAGGTCTATAACAGGACTATTGAAGGACTATTCCAGATCTAAACCATGTCTAGAGAAGGACTACTCTAGATCTAAACCAGGTCTATAACAGGACTATTCTAGATCTCAACCAGGTCTATAACAGGACTATTGAAGGACTATTCCAGATCTAAACCATGTCTAGAGAAGGACTACTCTAGATCTAAACCAGGTCTATAACAGGACTATTCCAGATCTAAAGCAGGTCTGTAACACGACTACTCTAGATCTAAACCAGGTCTATAAGGGGATTATTCAAGATCTAAACCAGGTCCATGGCAGGACTATTGAAGGAATATTCCAGATCTAAAACAGGTCTAGAAAAGGAGTATTCTAGATCTCATCCATGTCTATAACAGCACTATTCTAGACTAGATCTAGATCTAGATCTGACGCTGCCCTGGTCTGTTACTCAAATTTGTGTTTAACCCGAGTTCTGACCAGAAAGAGTCGATTTCAGAAGGTGATTTGTGCTGTTAAACAAGTCCCTGAACAGGACCATGAACGCTCATATTGATCACAGGCTCCTGGAAATGTGCTGTTTAAATCCATTTTGTATTTTTCTAACGTGTGCATAGTGTCACCATGGCAACTGCTGAACATTCTGCCATAGACACACACGTCGGTCCCATTGTGCTGTGCCCGGTACCTGGTTCAGTGCAGTTCTTGTGGTTGTCGGCCTCAGCGTACAGCCGGGACTCGTTCTGATGGTAGTGCTGAAGGAGACGTCTCTGTATCCCTCCTCTCTCTTCTCCTCCTCCTCCTCCTCCTCCTCCTCCCTCCATCGTGTACGACCGTCCTGAAACAGAAAACAAAACCATGTGACTCTTCTGATGGAGAGAACAAGCAGCTGAGCCTTCGGTGAAAGTGTGTTCAAAGACAGTGGGAGCTCCGGGGCCCGTGGTTTATGTAACACACAATCAGAGCGCCCACAGGGGCCCGAACAGAGCGTCAGACCAGAGCGGCGGAGAGGGTCATTTAGAGGTCCGATACAGGACTATTCCAGATCTAAACCAGGTCTATAACAGGACTATTCCAGATCTAAACCAGGTCTATAAAAGGACTATTCCAGATCTAAACCAGGTCTATAAAAGGACTATTCCAGATCTAAACCAGGTCTATAACAGGACTATTCCAGATCTAATCCAGGTCTATAATCTAAACCAGGTCTATAACAGGACTATTCCAGATCTAAACCAGGTCTATAACAGGACTATTCCAGATCTAAACCAGGTCTATAACAGGACTATTCCAGATCTAAACCAGGTCTATAACAGGACTATTCCAGATCTAAACCAGGTCTATAACAGGACTATTCCAGATCTAAACCAGGTCTATAACAGGACTATTCCAGATCTAAACCAGGTCTATAAAAAGGACTATTCCAGATCTAAACCAGGTCTATTCCAGGACTATTCCAGATCTAAACCAGGTCTATAACAGGACTATTCCAGATCTAAAACAGGTCTATAAAAGGACTATTCCAGATCTAAACCAGGTCTATAACAGGACTATTCCAGATCTAAACCAGGTCTATAAAAGGACTATTCCAGATCTAAACCAGGTCTATAACAAGACTATTCCAGATCTAAACCAGGTCTATAACAGGACTATTCCAGATCTAAACCAGGTCTATAACAGGACTATTCCAGATCTAAACCAGGTCTATAACAGGACTATTCCAGATCTAAACCAGGTCTATAAAAGGACTATTCCAGATCTAAACCAGGTCTATAACAAGACTACTGAAGGACTATACCAGGTCTAAACTAGGTCTATAACAAGACTACTGAAGGACTATTCCAGATCTAAACCAGGTCTATAACAGGACTATTCCAGATCTAAACCAGGTCTATAAGAAGACTACTGAAGGACTATTCCAGATCTAAACCAGGTCTATAAAAGGACTATTCCAGATCTAAACCAGGTCTATAACAAGACTACTGAAGGACTATACCAGGTCTAAACCACATCTATAATAGGACTATGAGTGATTCCAGCTCCCACAGATGAATGCTGTGGCTGTGTCACTTCACCCACCACACCCTGAGTGTACACTGATGTATGAAAGCGTGAGTGAACGGGTGAGTGGTGGGGCTGCTTGATTATCGAAAAAATCATTATCACAATTATTTTGGTCAATACTGAAAACACGATTATTTTTTCGTTACACGATGCATTTATTCAGCATTTCTCTCTCTCTCAAAAAAATCTTTGTTATTGATAATAAAAATAACGCAAAACTTTCAAATCGAAAATAAATGTAGGCTACAAGTGTGTACCTTAGAGCAGTTCTGGGATGTGTAAAATAAAATGAATAAAATATATTTTGAACATGAAATAATGCACAGAAAACAGAAATGAATCCAAAATGAACTATATATCCAGCTCTTCTACAATGTCTATATTTATATAAAGATAATTATACTTATTTATATAAAAAATATCCCAAAATAAACTTTGTTAAGCTTTCAATTCAACTCGATTATATGAGTCTGGAGATCATTTGACACACAAATCGAAATCGCGATGAAAATTCAATGAACTGCACAGCCTGAGTGAGTGTTTCCTTGTAAAGAGCTTTGAGAGGCTCGAAGGCGCTGCATAAAAATGTGACCACATGACAAAAGAAATAACAGCTCCATGGAGACAAGAAGGTGATGGACCCTCCACCAGAAAAGTTGTGCAAAGGAATGGAAAAATGGAGCTCACACAGACAGTTTTGTGAAATTTATTTTTTGAAAAACACTGGTCAAATTCCGTTTTCACAAAACAAATGGAATATCTGTTGGCCTCCATGTTTCTCTACACTCATCTCAACTCAAAACATGCACTGTAGGTGTGAAAGTTGTGTGAGTGAGTGTTGGTGGTGGTCGGAGGGACTGTTGGCGCCGCTTGGCTTGGCAGCCGCGCCTCTGTCAGTCTGCCCCAGGGCAACTGTGGCTATAACAGTAGTTTACCACCACCGGGTATGGAGTGAATGAAGAATTCTCTGTAAAATGCTGTGTAAAGCACTTTGGGGACATGTGTCTGTGTAAAGCGCTATATAAATAAAACCTTACTTACTTACTTACTCATCTGTTCAGGTTTCTTACAGTGAAATGTGCGCTTTACATAAAAGTTGGCCTCATTTTTCACTTATAAAATAGTTTGTCCTTGTAGTGAGTGACCGGTGTTTAAGCTGAAGCATGTGAGCATGTGCAGATCACATTCTGACGCAAACTGAGGAACCGCATTTTGTAAGAAAAGAATGGAACATGTGTTGATTCTCGCAAAATGGAATCCATATTCACTGTTTACCTCGTTTCTTTACAGCAGGGGTGTCAAACTCATTTTGGTCCGGGGGCCGTATGCAACCTACTTTGATCCCAAAAGGGCCGGATCAGAAAACTCAGTTCTCTCTTCAAGTTATTGTATTTTTCTCCGTGTCTCGTAGTGGTGTTTAAGATTATATTCCTCGAGCAACGCCACTTGTTCCAAACACACTGAGCACAGATTTCCCATTCACCTCTGTCAACAAATAAGAATTAGACTATTTTTCTTGGGAAATCCTGAACTCAGCATCTGCTTTTCTTATTTTTTGACATTTTGCTGATGAGGGTCACGGTCGACAGTCAAAACGATCGTCCTTTAAGAGCGTTTGGAAAGAGGAAAGTCTTCATTTGTGCTGCTCTGGTGGGAGTCGCAACGTACAGAAACGCCGGAGACGCTGCTATGCTAAACGGTTAGGTTAGGTTAGGTTAGGTTGCTTTATTTGTACCCGTAGGTAAATTTGCTTTGCAGATTTGAGAGGCTGGTCCCACATTTCATTCATCCACATTCTGCACAATAAACACCAATAAAAATACAAATATAAATATAAATAAAGTGTTGCAGTTCTCCAGTGCAGAGTGGTTGTTCCATAAATAAAAGAATTCATCTGACTGAGCTAAAAATTGCGATACATATGGACTATATCAAAAACATGATAAATAAATAAATTACAATTTATTCATAAATACAACAGCAGCTGGAACGAAACTCATTTTAAAGCGATTTGTTCTTGATCTTGGAACTGAAAACCTCTGACCAGAGGGAAGTAGCTTAAACTCTGAATTTAGAGGATGTTGCGTATCATGAAGAATATTCTGGGACATCGGCTGTAACTGTCCTGAGTACAGTGAGTCCAGGCTGTTCTGAGGATGGACCATCACCTTAAACTCGCCCGTTTAACCAACTGATTCAGGGAGTTCTTGTTTTTAGCAGAGATGCTTCCAAACCATGAGACCAGTGAAAAAGTTCAAACTGATTCCATAAACGTCTTATAGAACAGTGTCATCATGGTTCTATCTACACGGTGCAGAAAATTAACAGAAAAATCTGAAAATTTTAAGTATTTTAATAGAAAAATCAGCCGAGGGCCAGATTAAAGGTCTTGGAGGGCCGGATCTGGCCCCCGGGCCGCATGTTTGACACATGTGCTCTACAGTAATGCACCAAACCCTGAAAGAGGAAAAGCTGTCATGTGCTGTGAGACGTGTTGAGGCTGCAGTCATGTGTCAGAATGCAATTATTCCAAGAGTTTAAAGGTCCTGGTGTTTCCATCTCGCCTCTCTCTCTCTCCTCTCTCCTTGTCGTCGTCTGTCTCTCTCCTCTCCCTTTGCTATTCTCCTCTCCCTCGCTTTTTTCCACCATCATTTCATTCTCCAGATCATGATTCTTGCAAACTCTGTATCTTTATGCTGTCCTGAAGAGGTCGCTGAAGGTGCCTGCTTCTTTGTTTCCGTTTTTCTTTTCTTTTTCACGCTGCGCTGTCATTGGTTAAATCCACCTGTCACTCACTGCTGGTGGGAGGAGTGTCTTATTTTGAGCAAAGAGTTGTATTCAAGAAAAAAAAAAAACGAGTGAATCACAGTATGACATTTGTTTTAACTGAAAAAGCAGATTGGTGAGCGTTTTCTCACTTTCTCTCTTCCTTTGTGTCACTCTATCTCTCCTCCTTTACTCTCTTTCCCTCGCTTCTCATTTTCTCTCCCTCTCTGCCTCCCTCTTGTCTTTCACTCTCCTTCCACCATCTTCTCCTGTTCTTTCCTACCTTGCCTCTCTCTCTCTCCTCCTTTTCTCTTCCCCTCCCCTCATCTCACGCTCTCTCTCTCCTTCTCTGTCTCTCTCTGTTTATCTCTTTTCACCACCCACTTTTCTTTCTCTCTCATCCTTTTCTCCCTCTTCCCCTCTCCCATCCTTTTCTCCCTCTCCTCCTCTACTATCATTTCCCCCTCTCTCTCTTTCCTCCTCATTCTCCCACCCTGTCTCTCCTGCTTTCACCCTCTCTCCATCTACCCTAGTCTCTCTCCCTTCCTCTTTCTCCTCTCCATTTCTCTCTCTCCCGCTCTCTCTTTTCTCCTCTCCTTCTCACTCCCCTCCTTTTCTCCCTCTTTCCATATCCCTTCATCTCTCTCTCTCCTCCCTCTTTCTCCTTCCCATTTCTCTCTCTCCCTCTCTCCTTCTCCCCTCATCTCCCTCCATCTTTCTCCTCCCTGTTTCTCTCTCTCCCTCTGTCTCTTCCCTCCTCTTCCTCTTTTTCTCCCTCATCTCTCTCGCTCTCTGCCCCCTCCTTTTGTCTCTCTCCTTTTCTCTTGCGTTCCTCCCCGCCCCTCTCTCCCCCATCCTTTTCTCCTTCCTACCCTCATTTCCCTCTCTCTTTCCACCTCTCTCTTCCTCTCTCCTCTTTTTCTCCCTCTCCACCTCTACCCTCATTTCCCCCTCTCTGTCTTTCTCTCTCTCCTCCTTTTCTCCCTCTTCCCCTCTCTGTTTGTCTCTCTCTCCCTCTCCCATCCTTTTCTCCTTCTCCTCCTCTACTCTCATTTCCATCTCTCTCTCTCCTCCTCACTCTCCCTCCCTCTCCTCTCCATTTTTCTCTCTTCCTCTCTTTTTCTCCTCTCCCACTCTCTCCCCTCCTTTTCTCCCTCTTTGCATATCCCCTCGTCTCTCTCTCCCTTCCTCTTTCTCCTCTCCACTTCTCCCTCTTTCCTCTTTCTCTTTCCTCCTCGTTCTCTCTCTCCCGAACTTTTCTCCCTCTCCCCCGTCCTCCTTTTCTCCCTCTCTCCTTCTCCGCTCACCTCCCTCCCTCTTTCTCCACACCTTTTGTCTCCCTCTCTCTCCTCCTTTTCTCCCTCTCCCCATCTCCCCTCATCTCTCTCTCCCTCCCTCTTTCCCCTCTCTGTTTCTCACTCTCCCTCTGTCTCTTCCCTCCTCTCCCTCTTTCTCCTCTTTTTCTCCCTCATCTCTCTCGCTCTCTGCCCCCTCCTTTTGTCTCTCTCCTTTTCTCTTGCGTTCCTCCCTCTCTCTCCCCATCCTTTTCTCCCTCCTACCCTCATTTCCCTCTCTCTTTCCACCTCTCTCTTCCTCTCTCCTCCTTTTCTCCATCTCCCCTCATCTCTCTCTCCCTCCCTCTTTCCCCTCTCTGTTTCTCACTCTTTACTCCTATTTTTGTAGTGAAACAGAATGCTCCTCCTCCTCGTTTTCATGGAGATGTGACGTAACAGAGAGGAGAGGACAGTGGAGTAGAGGGAGAGAGACGAGGGGATATGCAAAGAGGGAGAAAAGGAGGGGAGAGAGTGGGAGAGAAGAAAAAGAGTAGAGGACAGGAGTGACATGACACAACTTCCTCTGAACTTACACACAGGTACATCCCCCCCATGTCACTGCGGCAGAGTGGTTAGCCCGTCCCCCCGGCTCACGTGCACACCTGTTCACGTGCACACCTGTTCACGTGCACACCTGTTCACGTGCACTCTAATGAAGACAAAGTGCGTAATTAGGCCTGACGGATTTATGTGACGTTATGGGGACGCTCACACCTACAGTACAGTACAGACTGGACACTGCGCCGTATATAGGCCACAGATCCATCAAATCCAAGACCACGAGCTAAACCTGGATCTCAACCTGGACTAGGCTCTCAACCAGGATCTAAACCTGGACTAGGCTCTCAACCAGGATCTAAACCTGGACTAGGCTCTCAACCAGGACCTAAACCTGGACTAGGCTCTCAACCAGGATCTAAACCAGGACTAGGCTCTCAACCAGGATCTAAACCTGGACTAGGCTCTCAACCAGGATCTAAACCTGGACTAGGCTCTCAACCAGGATCTAAACCTGGACTAGGCTCTCAACCAGGATCTAAACCAGGACTAGGCTCTCAAGCAGGATCTAAACCTGGACTAGGCTCTCAACCATGATCTAAAACTGGACTAGGCTTTCAATCATGATCTAAACCCGGACTACACTCTCAACCAGGACCTAAACCTGGACTACGCTCTCAACCAGGATCTAAACCAGGACTAGGCTCTCAACCAGGATCTAAACCAGGACTAGGCTCTCAAGCAGGATCTAAACCTGGACTAGGCTCTCAACCATGATCTAAAACTGGACTAGGCTCTCAACCAGGATCTAAACCTGGACTAGGCTCTCAACCACGATCTAAACCTGGACTAGGCTCTCAACCAGGATCTAAACCAGGACTAGGCTCTCAAGCAGGATCTAAAACTGGACTAGGCTCTCAACCAGGATCTAAACCTGGACTAGGCTCTCAACCACGATCTAAAACTGGACTAGGCTCTCAACCAGGACCTAAACCTGGACTAGGCTCTCAACCAGGATCTAAAACTGGACTAGGCTCTCAACCATGATCTAAAACTGGACTAGGCTCTCAACCATGATCTAAAACTGGACTAGGCTCTCAAGCAGGATCTAAACCTGGACTAGGCTCTCAACCACGATCTAAAACTGGACTAGGCTCTCAACCAGGATCTAAACCTGGACTAGGCTCTCAACCAGGATCTAAACCTGGACTAGGCTCTCAACCAGGATCTAAAACTGGACTAGGCTCTCAACCATGATCTAAAACTGGACTAGGCTCTCAACCATGATCTAAAACTGGACTAGGCTCTCAAGCAGGATCTAAACCTGGACTAGGCTCTCAACCACGATCTAAAACTGGACTAGGCTCTCAACCAGGATCTAAACCTGGACTAGGCTCTCAACCAGGATCTAAACCTGGACTAGGCTCTCAACCACGATCTAAACCTGGACTAGGCTCTCAACCAGGATCTAAAACTGGACTAGGCTTTCAATCATGATCTAAACCCGGACTACACTCTCAACCAGGATCTAAACCTGGACTAGGCTCTCAACCACGATCTAAACCTGGACTAGGCTCTCAACCAGGATCTAAACCTGGACTAGGCTCTCAACGAGATCTAAACCTGGACTACGCTCTCAACCAGGACCTAAACCTGGACTACGCTCTCAACCAGGATCTAAACCAGGACTAGGCTCTCAACCAGGATCTAAACCAGGACTAGGCTCTCAAGCAGGATCTAAACCTGGACTAGGCTCTCAACCATGATCTAAAACTGGACTAGGCTCTCAACCATGATCTAAAACTGGACTAGGCTCTCAACCAGGATCTAAAACTGGACTAGGCTCTCAACCAGGATCTAAACCTGGACTAGGCTCTCAACCACGATCTAAACCTGGACTAGGCTCTCAACCAGGATCTAAACCAGGACTAGGCTCTCAAGCAGGATCTAAACCTGGACTAGGCTCTCAACCACGATCTAAAACTGGACTAGGCTCTCAACCAGGATCTAAACCTGGACTAGGCTCTCAACCAGGATCTAAACCTGGACTAGGCTCTCAACCACGATCTAAACCTGGACTAGGCTCTCAACCAGGATCTAAAACTGGACTAGGCTTTCAATCATGATCTAAACCCGGACTACACTCTCAACCAGGATCTAAACCTGGACTAGGCTCTCAACGAGATCTAAACCTGGACTACGCTCTCAACCAGGACCTAAACCTGGACTACGCTCTCAACCAGATCTAAACCTGGACTAGGCTCTCAACCAGATCTAAACCTGGACTAGGCTCTCAACCAGATCTAAACCTGGACTAGGCTCTCAACCAGGATCTAAACCTGGACTAGGCTCTCAACCAGGATCTAAACCTGGACTAGGCTCTCAACCAGATCTAAACCTGGACTAGGCTCTCAACCAGGACCTAAACCTGGACTAGGCTCTCAACCAGGACCTAAACCTGGACTCGACTCTCAACCAGGACCTAAACCTGGACTCGACTCTCAAGCAGGATCTAAACCAGGAGCTGAACCATTATGAGATCATTTTTATAATAATTAAAGGTCCAATATTACACAAAATTGACTTATTACAATGTTGTTCCACGCACTTATTCCACTGGCAGATCATTTCACTTGTCAAAATACTTAAAAATATACTTTATTAACAATATCTCTCAATAGATAAAACTATAATATACAAATAAATGTAAAAACAAAAAAACAAAAACAAAAAAAAAAACCCAAAAACCTCTAAAACCCTGTCCAGGGGTTAAAATATTTACTATTTACAAAGTTGAAATAAATTATTTGATTCGATAGTTTTTGACTATGTCCGCATTTTCAAAGTCATTGTTCAGTTTCTTGATGGTTCTCGATCCTCTCAGACTTAATACTGCTGATTTGGTGAGATTGAGTGACAGTTTGACTCTTAGCCAGTGTAGGACAGTACTGTAATCTTGGTCCTTTTTCCTTGAAACTTTAATCGATAATTCGCTAATGAAACGTTCCGCTTCCCTTCCGTTCCCTCCATAGGGGGTGAAGACTAAAGGCGTGAAGGAACCATGTTCAATCTGAATGACGCGTTGGTTATATTGCCGTTTCTTTTCGTTCTCGTTAGTGGTGAATGTTGTTTCTAGTTTCTGGTAGTGTCATAATCTGTTGTAAAGAAACAAATAATGTCAAACACAAATGTCAGTGTGTAAACTGGGCCCTGATCTCACTCACGTGTATCTGCAAAGCTTAGCGGTTAACGTTTCAAGTTGTGGCTCGATTTGAACATCGTGACATCATTTGTGATATTCTGAAATGAATCCCAGTTTTCTCATTAAAATATCATTATGTTCCACTTCCCTGTTGCCTCCAGCTGCCTCCAACCGGAATTTTGAATGTTTTTGTTTATAATTTTTCAAAAGGTCTAAAATCACAATCTCAAAGTCAGCGATATTAGTAAAGACAGGTATTGCTAGACCTCCTTTCTTTACTGGTAAGGACAGCAAGAGTCGTTCTTCAACAGTGCAGATATGACCTTCTGTAATTGCTGGAATAAACGTGTTGTCTATCACTTCATCTACTTTAATTAGATGTTGCTTGATGTTTGGAATTGTTCTGATGTAGTAGGTCAGTTTGTGTCTAAAACCACTGGTAAATGCAGCATAAGCGGCATGTGGTTCAGATCTTGCTATTTTGGACAAAAGTATCAATTGATTACACCACGAGTCCACTAGCCCATCAATATATTCGGACTGTCCAGCTTCACTACCGACAAATCCTCCGAGACACAGTCTTCCTTTGGTTGTTATCTTGATATCCGTGCCAGCAAAAACTTGATGGGCTTCATCCTCTACTTCTGGTTTTAACACCAACCAAGATTTAGACGCCTTGGGAAAGTATCCCAGTTTAGGTCCTAGTGTTACCAAATTATCCCACCATGTTCGAAGAGGGGCTAGATTGCCTGCACCACTCAAATCATCTGCAAATGCAACATGTTTCACACTGTCATTGTCTGGTTTAATGACTTCTAGTAAAGGGATCATTCCTATGGCATACACTGGCATTGCAAGGGGATCACCTTGCGTGGTTCCCTCCGATGACAAGATTTCAGTACCACCAAGAACAATCAAGCGAGATGGTGTGCTATAGCAGTTCCTTATGTATGTAGCCATTGGGGACATAAATAGCGATATTGTGAAGTAGGACAGCACGGTTGAGAGAGTTGAAGGCGTTATCTGCATCCACAAGAAGCACTGCATCAGTAGACTGGGCATCGAAGATATCTCTTATTGCATGTACAGCAGCTTCACATCCGCTGCCTGGCCTGCACATAGTTGTAAATTTCCTGCTGAGCTGATGATGTCCGGCTTTATGACTGATAGAATAGCTTTACCCACAATCCTCCGCAGCACTTCTCCAACCCCTAGGTCTAACTCCTGGGTTCTTGTCCAAAGGTATCAGTCGACAAGCTAGATATGCTTCCAGATTAGTGCAGCTCCTGTCGCCTTCCATTGTAGTTTCACTTCTATCAGGTTGACTTTTTGTGCAAAGGTGGCAAGTGCACATCTAAGATCTCGGCCAGCAGTTGCAAAGTTCTTTGAGACGAGTATCCTCCTCCGTCCATCAGCATCCAGACCCGAAGGTCCACTTGACCCTTTTGTTTTTAGTGCTGCATTCATGATAGTAGATTCTGTTATGTTTTGAAACATAACAGGGTCAACGAAAGGTATTGGACCATTTATCAGCACAGATGTTTCTGCTTCAGTGGCGTCTGGGTGTTTTCGTATTAACTCATCTAGTGTGGTTTGGGATAGTGGCAAAACGCCCCTACTGTTCTGCTGTTCGAGAAGTTTTAATGCAGCATTAATCTTTCCTTCAAACACAAGTTTGGCAAAGGTTTTGCCAAACGCTCCTCGCTAAGGCTATTCGGTGTTGAGAAGCCGAATTTATCTTGAATTGTACGGGCCTCTCAAGTAAAGCAGCTAAATCCCCACATTCCCATTGTGCTAGGCGCCTTAATAAGCATTGAGAATGTTCCATTGATGTTGATTTGAATGATGGTTTTTGCAGAAGTAGTGGAGGCATGACCATCAACACTTTGTAAGCAATATTTCTGAAGTAAACAGAGTCATTGTTCCAATATTCAATCCACTTAGTGGTTTCTGTGATGAATTTCTTCCTGCAGCTCCACTCGTAGCATAAATAAATTACGCTCCAGAAAACAATCTCGCTGTATGTTTCATCAATTACTAGATAGACGTCTTCTTTAGTCAAAGAACCCCAAATTTGTGTAGATGGTTGACTACACACAAATGAGCTGGCGTTGTTATTTGAATCATTTAGTGTTCGATTTTGCTCTCCTGAAATCAGAGGATTAGACTGTGAATGACCCAATCGTTTTCTACATGTACTTAGATGAATGTTTTTACTGCGGATTGGTAGCAAATGTTCGTGGACAAAGATCACATTTGAAGTAGGCTGGAGGTTGTATTTGACTTAGATTTGGCTCCTCTTCAAGGCCGTTGATGTTCCATCTTCCGAAAACTGTTTCACTTCGCTTCTTCAATGCACAAAACTTTAACCAAAGCGTTGATACACATTTAAGATTGTCCGGAGTATAAAAATGTTTGCAACTTGATGCTTTTTTCCAACCATAAAACTTAAATTTGTCAACTAGCTTTGGAGGCCAATTTGTCACCGCATTAGCTTGTAGGTCAGTGAGAAACACACTTCTCAGTCTCTGGAGCACATTTAAAAGCTTGAGTGTTTCAGTTGAATCCTCCAGCCAAGTAGAGCCAAGTTGAGTAGATTCATTTTCACTTGTCAAAATGAATCTACTCAAATAAAGTCAAATGTTCTTAATTTAAGTCATTTTAAAATTTCCTCGATATTGTTTTCCAGTGTAGTGTCATAATCTGTTGTAAAGAAACAAATAATGTCAAACACAAATGTCAGTGTGTAAACTGGGCCCTGATCTCACTCACGTGTATCTGAGAGGGTTTCATTTTCCAAATTGTGCTTGATTTTTCATCATTTGTGATATTCTGAAATGAATCCCAGTTTTCTCATTAAAATATCATTATGTTCCACTTCACCATTGCCTCCAGCTGCCTCCAACCGGAATTTAGAATGTTTTTGTTTATAATTTTTCAAAGGGTCTAAAATCACAATCTCAAAGCTCGTCAGAAAGAAATCGCAATTACAGATTTTTATGTAAGTATGTATGTATGTATTTATTTATGTATGTATGTATGTATGTATGTATGTATGTATGTATGTATTTATTTATTTATATAAGTATGTATGTATGTATGTATGTATGTATGTAAGTATGTATGTATTTATTTATGTATTTATTTATTTATATAAGTATGTATGTATGTATGTATGTATGTAAGTATGTATGTATGTATGTATGTATTTATTTATGTATTTATTTATTTATATAAGTATGTATGTATGTATGTATGTATGTATGTATTTATGTATTTATTTATGTATTTATTTATTTATATAAGTATGTATGTATGTAAGTATGTATGTATGTATGTATGTATGTATGTATGTATTTATGTATTTATTTATTTATTTATTATCAGCAGCTGTTCTAAGATGCAGAGGTGACTTTTCTTGGCCCTTGTCCATCTTCATAAAACTCACACACACAAATATCCCTCCTTTTCTCTCCTCCTCTCTCTGTCTGTCCCTCTCTTTCCCTGCACTCTCTTCTCTTACACCTCTTTGCTTCCATTTCTCTCTTCCACATCCGCTCTTTCGCCCTGAACTCTCTCCTCTACCCCCTCGCCATCTTTTCCGACTTTCCTTGCTCTCACCTCTCTTTCCACAGTCGTCCCTCTCTCCCTTTGTCCCTTTCTCTCTAGTGACACTTGTTTCTTCACGGCCTAACCCATCCCCTTCTCTTCTGCTCCCTTTTTCCTCTTCTCACCTCTTTCCTTCTTTCTGCCTTTTCTCTTTGGCTCTCTTTCTCTCCCTTCCTCTATTTTTGTCCATTCCCCTCTCCAGAGGAAGAGGGGGAGAGAGGGAAGACATGGAAATGTCTTCCCTCTCTCCCCCTCTTCCTCTGTTTCTTCATGTATCACTCACATTTTCTCCTCTTTTCCTGCCTCCTTCTCTCTCTCTTTACCATATTCCCTCTCTCCTCCCTCTCTCTCATCGTCTCTATCTCTCTCCCCCTCACACTCTCCTCTCTCTCTTCCTTCTATTTCTGCATTAGAGTCCCCCCTCTCCTTCTCTCTCACTTTCTCCCTCTCTATCTCTTTGCCCCCGCTCTCCTTCTTTACCACCCTCTCTCTCTCTTTACCCCCTCTCTCTACCCCCTCTCTCTTTACCCCCTTCTTTCTCCCCCTTCTCCCTCTTTACCCCCCTCTCTCCCTCTTTACCCTCTCTCTTTATGACCCTCCTCTCTCTCTCTTTACCCCCTCTCTCTCTTTACCACCCTCTCTCCCTCTTTACCCCCTCTCTTTTGTTACCCTCCTCTCTATCTCTTTACCCCCTCTCTCTCTTTACCCCCACTCCCTCTTTACATTGTCTCCCTCTTTACTCCCTCTCTCTCTCTTCACCCCCCTGTCTCACTCTTTACCCCCTCTCTCCCTCTTTACCCCCCCTTATCACCTCTTTCTCTTTACCCCCCCTCCCTCTTTACCCCCCCTTTATCACCTCTCTCTCTTTACCACCCCCCTCTTTATCACCTCTCTCTCTTTACCCCCCCTTTATCACCTCTCTCTCTTTACCCCCTCTCTCCCTCTTTACCCCCCCTTATCACCTCTCTCTCTTTACCCCCCTCTCTCCCTCTTTACCCCGCCCCCCCCTTTATCACCTCTCTCTCTTTACCTCCCCCCCCTTTATCACCTCTCTCTCTTTATCCCCCTCTCGCCCTCTTTACCCCCCCCTTGTAATGATGTATCCGAGTTCCCGCTCTCTGGAGAGGGTAGAACGAGGCCACGTGCATGTGTCTCCCTGGCGACGCTGTCAGGAGCACACGTGACGCCCACATTTCTGCGCCGCACCTGAACGCAGCGTGCACACACACACACACACACACACACACACACACACACACACACATGCACACACGCACACACACGCACACGCACACACACACACATGCACACACGCACACACACGCACACGCACACGCACACACACGCACACACACACACGCACACACACGCACGCACACACACACACACACACGCACACACACACACATCACCATCTCACAATGCATTTATGTAACAGAGAAACCCAAACCCCATTTAAACACACACAGTTTAAAGTGCATATGACAGACTTTCGGTTTTAGGGCTGTCAAAAGTATCAAAAATCAGACTCTAATCAATAATAAACCAGTATCGAAACCATATACTCATCTGAGCAAGTATCGATACAAAAAAGTCCCATTGACAGGACAGAAATGAAGATTTCCTGAATGTCTTTAGAATAGATTTTGATCTTGGGTTGAACAAGTATAAAAGCACATAGACTACAGTAGTATACGCACATGGACCTGGTTTAGACCTGGTTTAGACCTGGTTTAGACCTGGTTTAGACCTGGTTTAGACCTGGATTAGACCCAGATTAGACCCGGATTAGACCTGGTTTAGACCTGGATTCGACCTGGATTAAAATGGATTAGGCCTTGTTCAAACCTGGTTTAGACCTGGTTTAGACCTGGATTAGACCTGGATTAGACCTGGATTAGATCTGGATTAGATCTGGATTAGACCTGGTTTAGACCTGGTTTAGACCTGGTTTAGACCTGGTTTAGACCTGGTTTAGACCTGGTTTAGACCTGGTTTAGACCTGGATTAGACTTGGTTTAGACCTGGTTTAGACCTGGATTAGACCTGGTTTAGACCTGGACCACTATGGAATCTACCTGGACCACTGAGGGATTACACAGATATAAAGCCACATGGGAATAGAAAAATAAGTACTACTATTTAATGTTGAAAACCACATTCTAATGTTTACAAAAAGTGTTTTTATTATCCTTGTGCTATCTGTATCTGTATCTGTATCAGTATCAGTATCAAGTATCAAGTATTAAGTCTCTTTCTTAATATCAAAATTGGATTGGTGCGTTCTCAAAGGGAAGACCTGCACCTTCAAGACCAAAACTCCCAACCTAAACGCAGGGACACAAAGGGTTAAGAGCTGAAAGTTCCACGTTTTGAGAAGCGGTCGTTCCAAAAAGCAGAGCTACAATGACAGAAAAAATATAAAATAAACAAAATAAAAAAATGGTGAGGCCAAAAGTGTGAACTAGAGCTTTGCACTCCCGTGGGACGCAAAATACTGCGGCGCGGGACACATTTTGAAAAATGAAAACATTCAGGTGGAGGCAGGTTGGATGATAAACTACAGTCCCGCGAACTAAATATGACCGTAAAGTAAAATATAAAAATGATTAAGGGATTCTTATAATAATAATAATAATAATAATAATAATAATAATAATAATAATAATAATAATAATAATAATAATAATAAATAATAATAATAATAATAATAATAATAATAATAATAATAAATAATGCATCAGTTTTATATAGCGCTTTTCTGGACACTCAAAGACGCTTTACAGTATTATTCATTCACCCCAGACCCGGTGGTGGTAAACTACTATTGTAGCCACAGCTGCCCTGGGGCAGACTGACGGAAGCGAGGCTGCCAATCTGCGCCATCGGCCCCTCCGACCACCACCATCACTCACGCACACACCACTTTCATACTAAACAATGTGGGTGCTGTGTCTTGCCTAAGGACACTACGACAGTTTTTGCCACTGGCGCCCCCCTGTGGCACCTGGAATTCCCAGTGGTCTCCTATCCAAGTACTAACCAGGCCCTGCTGAGCTTCTGAGATCTGACGGGATCAGGCTTTGACGAGCCGGTATGACCACAATCATACATAATTTGTGCTGGATATTTTATTTGGCATAATAAAAACATTTGAAGCAGCCTAAACTTTAGATGTGGTCTAATCTTATGCACATTTTAGACAGCACCTTTCCGCTTCTCCGTGTCTGATAGAGCTTCGAAGACACGGCAGAAGAACAGAGCACCTCTAGAGAATCTCAAGGAGCTTCAGAAGTAAGTTCAGAAGTAAGTAAGAACAGAGAGGTACATTTACCACCAAAAAATCAACAAACCTGATGAAGAAATTGAGGAAATCAAGACCTTTTGTGAGAAACAAAGTGAACATCCTCATCCAGCGGAATGTGCAGGGTAGAATGGGACAAAATGATCGCAGATGCAGGAGGGAGCGGGAATGAAAATTACAATTGTTTGCAGGCATGGGCAGGAGCGGGACTGAAAATTCTGTCCTGCGCAGACCTCTAGTGTGAACCGAATCTCGTTACTGTGGACTCTTGTGGAAATTGTGTGTGTTGTATATATATATATATTAGGGTGCATCAGTTGCCCCCTTTTTTTTAAAAATCGAGAACTTGCAAACGGCCCTAATGTTTTAGTGTTCCATTCAACTAGAAAAAATTCCTGGTAAATTTTTTTGTAATTCGAATGTCATCTACTGGGTCCACATCCCTTGTAAAATTCTGGAAATTTCTAAAAAAATCGTTAAAAATGAGAGATCAACAGAAACAGTGGTAATTTTCGCTCCTAACCCAAATACTGCACAGTCTTGGCGGGTTATTGGTTTAGGCTGCTCCATGCGAGCCTTCTTACAGCTATGTTCTGACATTTCTTCTTTTAATAACTACACTGTAACACTCCAATTCTGAAAAACATAAAGCAAATATGTGGTTCTACCATGCTTTCTAAAGTCTACCGAACCTGCCTATTATGAAGTTTGGGCAATGCCCCAGTGTATAAGACAGTATAGGCCTATACTGTCTTATACACTGGGACATTGGCCAAACTTTGACCTCGATGTGGACCCGGTAGATCAACTCGGAATTTCATAATTTTTTTTCTAAATTTTTTTCTCAGCGAATGGAACACGAAAAGTATAGGGCCGTTGTAAAGTTCTGATATCGGGGCAACTGATGCACCCTAATATATATATTAAAAAAAAATAGAAAATCACTCAACATTTTCCTAGAGTGAGGGTTAGGGTCCAGCCTTATTCCTCCTTGGTAGGTTTGGGCGGTAATACGGTATCCCGAGGTATCAAAAAGTAGCAAGGGTATCAGTTTCATTCATTTCAGTTTGATTTAAAAAAAATCTGCATAAGGACCTAAAACACAGCATGGACTTTCTCCCCTTCGCTCTCTCTCCTCTTCAAACATCGTTATGCATGAAGACATCCACACGCAGCGAGGAGGAAGAAAAAAACCTGACTGGCGCTTCTTGTGTGATGTTGAGCCGAAAAGTTTGCGACGGCGACATTTTTATTAAACGCCGGGATGTGCTGAAGAGGAGAAAGTTCCCACGTGAGGGCAAAGTCAGACTTTCACGGTAACGGTAACATCTCTGAGTGCCAAGAGCGCAGGGTCTGTCAGGCCTCATCTTCAAATATAATGCTGCTATTCTGTTTCTGAACGCTACGACATAAGTCTTCATTAGTCACGTAATACCATAGAAAATGCTGAGAAGGTTTAACGGTATCAAAATTTGGATATTGCCCAACCCTACTCCTCCTTAAAAAAAAAAAGCTATATGTCAGTGTTTTAGTGATCTCTGCTGGGTCCCAATCAAACCTTCCTTACGATTAGCTGGAATATTCTGTACAAGGCTCCACCCACAAGCCTACACCCCCCCATGCTCCCGTACGACAATTCTCCACAAATATCAAAAAACATGACACAGAAAAGTGACACTACTGTGATACTACATGTCTTTGTTAAACCGCTTCTTGTGCAAAGTGAATATAAAACACACGTTTTCCTCATCAAAACAATGAAAATGTCAAAATGTGTCGAATTTCCTTCCAAAACTGTCGCGCTGTAGCAGAATTTGGTAAAATAGGCCCAAAAAAAAATACTCTTGGGGCACAGCAGCCCTCAATATCGATACTGTATCATCACATTAAACAATACAATATAATGATACTTTTGCACACTCCTCCTCCTCAGTCCTTTAGCCCTTTAACACAGGACTGTTGGGTAAAACTCTTCTCTCCTGTCTTCTATCGCTCTTACCCCTCCATCTGCTCACGTGCGCCCTCTAGAGGTGCTATAGGGGGCCAACAGGTCACGTCCCCAGACTTGCAACACACTTTCCGGTCGGATCTATACGTTCTATACATCTATACGTCCCGGGGGTCAGACTGCACATGCTCCGTGACCTCTGACCTCTCTGCTGCCTCCTGGTTCATTTCCAGAGGGAGTTTTGGAGCAGATGGACACATGGACAGAGAGAGGAGGAGAGAGCTGCACAACGAAACCGAAAGGGGGTATTTTATTTTCATGGGGTAGAACCACTAACACATATTTAGATGACTGTTACCTTTAACTTTTTTTACTTTCATTTGCCACATTTACACGAGAGCTTTGAGTAAAAATGAATTCCGCTTTAAAAAGACCAGGTAAACACTTAATTCTAGGGGTGTAACAATGTCCAAAATGCCTTCACAAGACTTCATCCAAAGAATGAAGATGTAAAAGTGCTTAGAACAGTTTCTTCATGCGGTCTGCACTGAAACGGAGCAAAGGATCATGGTCTATGTAGTTTCCTCTGTCTGTTTTAGCTATTTCTGCATCAGAACTGTTCATTTAAGCAAAGAGACTTGTGAACTGATATATTGTGATGGTCCACGATATTATTGTGAGACTTTTGACGATACGATATCACAATATAACATTGAACTATTTAATTCAGAACAATTGATTTGAAATAATAATAATAAAAAAAACATAATGTAAACATGGCCATTGAAATGAGGGAGATCTCTGGTCACCCGTCATTTTGAACACAATCCCACTTCCCTCAGATGGACACAGTTTAGTGCTTCACTTGATTCTGCAGAAATTCACAATATTCTTTAGTCCTCTGTGATTTTTTTTTCTTTTTTCCTCATGAGCAGCCGTATTGTTTTGATACAGATGGACCGTGCATGTCCCGGATTGGCTAAGTGACCTGTCAATCACACCGACCTGAACTTGAACCAGACTAACACCTCCCTGCAGTGCTGTACTGGAGTGGACTGTGGACTCTTTTGTGCTGTTGAGACTAGATTTAGTTTGTTGCACAGACACTGGTTGTGTTTCCATTGTGATGTCAGTACTTCTGCCACAGACTGTGCAGCCATTTCATTTTCTTTCTTAAAAAAAAGCACTATGTCAAGAATATTTATACCCACATAATTATCAATACTAAATCCAAGACTAAACCAGGACTAAACCAGGATTAAATAAAGACTAAACCAGGGCTAAATCAGGACTAAACCAGGTATAAACCAGGACTAAACCAGGATTGAACCAGAAGTGAACCAGCACTAAACCAGGTCTAAACGAGGACTACCCCAGGATTGAACCCGGAATAAACCAGAACTAAATCAGGACTAAACCAGGATTACACCAGGACTAAACCAGGATTACACCAGGACTAAACCAGGACTAAACCAGGACTAAACCAGGTCTAAACCAGGTCTAAACCAGGACTAAACTCGGATTTTACCAGGAATCAGAACCAATCTAGTTCTGAATCAGTAGTAATTGTCACTTCAGATTGAATGTCAAAACACAATAGAGAAGTGTCTGAACTCATCTTTAACGGCCACTTTAATCTGCATAATGAGCCTCACACCGAACACATGGACCACGGAGCAGGATTCTGAGGAGAACTGGCCCCGACTGAAAAGCCAGGATTTCCCCAGAACTCTACAGGAGATTCAGTTTTTGAAAGAAATCTCCAAACTTCAGATCCACAAATGTTTGAACCTTCTCGTTATTAGTTTGGGATCAGCTCCACAAAATGTATATTAATCTTGTGGTTACTTATGAAATAAAAAGTGGCACAAAGGTATTCATATTTTAATATTATTTTAATATTTCTACCATGTTATAATGTCCCCTCAACAAAAACATGTCTAAAGAGGTTTTACGTCATCTATGCATGTTTGAGTCATTTAGTGATCTCTCCTGGGCCCTATTCAAACCCTCTTTACGGTTCGCTGTGAGATTCTGTCCAACGCTCCACCCACAAGCCCACATCATCCAGGCTCCCACACGACAACTCTCCACAAATATGCAAAAACACAACACAAAACTGTACACAACAACTTCAAGGTGCAACTTTTCTGGTGAAGAGTTCATGAAATACTCGAAATGTTATTGCTTTGTCTGGAATGTTTCAGAATCAGAATCAGAATCAGAATTACTTTTATTCATCCCCGAGGGAAAATTTTCTTCGTTACAGATGCAACCGACCAAGAGCATGTACATCGAACAAGTTACAAAAAAGCTAAATACAATAAGATAAAAGATAAAATAGCTCTCTCTGGGAAATTATTTACATCAGTGACATATTTATGACTATATACATGTGTGAGCAGGGAATAGGATGAAAAGGATTGAGTAGTTTGTGAGTTAAAGTGCAGAGTTCAACAGTTTGATGGCGACAGGACAGATTTCCTGTGTCTCTCAGTGGAGCAGCGCCAGCCGCAGTCTATGGCTGAAAGAGCTCCTCTGATTGGCCAGCACCTTGTGGAGGGGGTGGGAGGGAGAGTCCAGAATAGTCCAGATTTTGTCCAGTATTCTCCTGTCCAACACCACCGCCAGAGAGTCCAGCTCCTCCCCCACAACACAGTATAGCATTAAACCTTTCTATCCTCATGGAGACGAGACCGGAGCAAGACGTCAGATCTGCGAAGAAGCAGCCCTGCTCACAGTCAGAAAGCCTGTTTCTCTGGGTATTTTTGAGCCATGTAACCATCTTTACAAAAAAAAAAATGTAAGGCAGAGCTGTTTAATGCCATACTGCGGAACATTCCAGGCTGAGCAGTGACATCTCCCTGAAACAACAGGTGACAGACGCCGAACTAAAAAGCTCGAGGTTTGACGAACTTGATGCAACGTGCAGTGGTTTCGTTAGCGGGATGAATGCTGATTGTGTTGTGATAGCGCTCTGAAGGGGGAGTGGCTTAGTGCAGAGGGCAAAGGGAGGGGCCACTCGAAACAGCAAAAACATGGTGATCTAAATATGTGTTAGCAGTTCATATTAGCACACAGAAGTGCAACACTCCCTCTTTAACCACAAACCCGGTCAACAAATCTGAAATGTGACACTTATGGGTCAATGATGTGTCAGGATTTTCAACAGGTAAATTTTAAAATATAAAAAAGAGTAGTTTCTATTGAACTTTTTCAAATATTTAGTATCAGGTGCATAAATCTATGTTTAACATTTATATTAAGCATTTTTTGTGTTTTTTTTATGTACATGTGGTGCGACCTTCGTTTAATTTTCTAAAACATGGTTGGGACATTAAACTAAGTTCTGCGTAATATGAAGTGTACAGAAACAAACTGTTGGCGTTTCTTTTGAATGCAGATTGATATTTTCTTCTGATGTCCAATATGATTAGTTTAGATTAGCCTTTATTGTCTCCCTTGGGAGAAATTTGTCTTGGGACAGGGGCACTCCTGGCACATAGACATACAACAAACAGCACACACACAGTGGACACATCAATTCATACAGTTCAACATTTGATAATATTGCACCATTCCCATAATTAGCATATTTTTGCACATTCCCTGGGGCTTAAAAAGTGTAAAAGTCAGTATTGCACATTCCCTGAAACCTATTCACTGTAAGTGCTCAAAAATATTGCACCTTCCCTGGAGCCTACCTATGAGCAGTATTGCATATTCCCCAAAGCCTATGTGCAAATAATATTGCACAGTCCCTGATGGCCATACAGTAATACAGTAGAGCATTATTTCTTCAAGTTCAGCAAGGAAATCGAAAGGGGAATAAAAGAGTGCTTGAACCTGTTTCTCCTGCTGGTTGGGACCCTGTACCTTCTTCCTGAGGGCATTAACTCAAACTGGTTGTGGAGGATGTGAGTCGGGTCATTACATATTTTACTCCCCAGTTTCACTAGTGTCTCTTGAAAGATCTCCTGAAGAGGACGGGGGGTCATGCCAATTATCTTACCCGCCCTTTTAGTCAAGCTTAAGATTTGAGCTTTCAGTTTGACAGATAGATTGCCAAACCAGGTACACATCCCATAACGAATAATAGACTCAATACATGCTCGATAAAAAAGAAGCCTTACAACGACAACAATGACAGTCACCTGCTTGTGTTTAATGAACAAACTACTGCCCTGGAAAATGCATCAAATGAAGAAAAAGGCCAAAAGAACCGTTCACCCAAGACAGTTATTACAAAACTAGAAAAGGTCATTTATGCACCAGGAAGAGCTTTGAGCTTTAAGCTACAGAACAAATGTCATTATGATCATTTTCTTATTTTTGTAAAAATTCTACTTTCCTGAAAAACTTTGAACCTGCGCCTTGTGGTGTCCTATAAATAGAAATTATAAGTAGAAAAATACAGTTCTAATAGTTAAACAGATATTACTGGCACTACAGACAGGGCTGAACAATTTTAATAAAAAAAATTTAATTGCAATTTTTCTGGCAGATATGGTAATTATTATTATTATTATTATTTTTTGCGATATCCACATTTTTTTTTCAAATCCAGTTTGAGTGCAAACATCACAGAAACTTACATCATGTCATTCAAACACTAAATTCCAAAGCAACGCAGACAATACGGGTTTTGATTAGTCCTGTTTACATTTCCAGTGCTCAGTGATGAATACTGAATTACAGGGCAGATTTACTTTAGTTTGTTCATTTTAAATGTAATTCTAAATTTGTAGATAATCTTGTAACATTAAAATAAAATAATTTATTTCAACTTTGTAAATAGTAAATATTTTAACCCCTGGACAGGATTTTAGAGGTTTTTGGGGTTTTTTTTGTTTTTGTTTTTTTTGTTTTTACATTTATTTGTATATTATAGTTTTATCTATTGAGAGATATTGTTAATAAAGTATATTTTTATTTACACTGAAAAAAACAACATTAAAATAAAATAATATTTATACATTTTTGTTTGATGCGGGTGGATAATTTAAGTTTGGATAAGTTTGGATTTTTATTTCTTACGATTTACAGAAACAAAACTTAAAACCACATTATGCTCATTTGCATAAACTATGCTGCAAAAAACTGCTAGTTCTTTGTCCGCTTTTGTCAGACTAAAGGACACAACTAAATAAATAAATAAAAGGCACAGAGGACCACACAACTCAGGCAGTGTTAAAAGCCAGAGAGTAAAAATATAAAATAAAATATAGCAGAATATGAGTGTTCTTTCTGTGACAGAGGATGAGCTGCTGGTGTGAGTGTGTTCTGTCTGTGCTTCTGTCACATTGGAGATGGTTCATGTTAAACTTTGTACATCTGCAGTAGATGTACATATAAATGGACATGTATTCTCTGCAGCATTTCATTGATTTCATAAACACTATAGTCGTTTATATAAAGCATAAAGGTAAAAAAAATGTGCAGTATTTAGAGTCAAGAGTGGCTCCACGTGTTTTCTTTTCCCCTGGTCTACACGAATGCCGGGTTTAAATCCTTGCCTCCACAACACTAGGAGACTACTTCATGGCATATAGACCTCGACACAGATCCATAAATCAAAAATCAAAGCAGTGGGGCTCGTGTGCGCTGAGTTGACGCAGAACTGTAATTCGGCCTTTAAGAGCACTGCAAAAAAAAAACATGGCTTTGACGATCTCAAAATACTGTCTGAGATCGCAATTTTCGGTCCAAAACAATAGATCCAAAACTACAAAACTACAAACGTATTAAATAATGTATTAGAATATTTTGACATGGTAAATTTATAGTAAATGTCCACTAGAGGTCAGCAGAGGTCACACCATGGGGCATGTTCAGATGTCTAAAATTAAAAGAATTGCACAAAATATGTTGTAGCCTTTATGAAATTTATTATTATTTATGATTGTTGAAGAACTGATGTGTTTTGCTACAAAAGCGCGTCACACAGCAGGGCAGAAAAAAGGCGTCACACCCCCAAACGTCAAGTACCCGGATGTTCGAATGATGTGATATCACGTGAACACATTCTATTTTTATCCACATTTGGTCCTGAGTGATTTCTGCAGCTCCGAGTTTAATGGACAGCTCCCCTCCGCTCTTACACAAGGCTCGTGCTGTGACGAGATGTGATGAGACGCGAGGAGGAGGCGACGCTCATCTGAAGAGGCAGGAAACCGCTCCGGGAACCACCTCCCGTCCTGGCCGAGGGTCACATGGTCAAAAATGAGTCGCGTGATGGCACTTCAGTGTAATCAGATTGGACCAAACCAAGAGAAAGCAGTTCCAAAATTTTTAACAGTCTTTCCTTCGTTGTTTTCCTCTACCTCGATGTGACGCTGCAGGATTCATCACAGCGGAATCAGAATCACATTTGAATAGATGTAATTAGCGTGTTGCGATGTCAGTTCTTCTGCCATTTATTGTGCAGCCATTTTGCCATTTGCCATGCAGCATTTTATTTCAGTTTATAAAAAAAAAAAAAAAAAAAACTCAGTGCAATACCCACATAATTATTGATACTGAAACCAGGACTAAACCGGGGCTAAACCAGGACTAAGACAGGACTAAACGAAGCCTAAACCAGGACTAAACGGGAGTAATACTGGGCTGAACCAGGCCTAAACCAGGAATAAACCAAGACTAAACCAGGCCTAAGCCAAGAGTAAACCAGGACTAAACCTGAACTAAGCCAGGACTGAACCAAGACTAAACCAGGCCTAAACCAGGATTAAACCATCTTATAGTGCAGACATATCTTTGTGAAAATTACATAAATCCATGGTGAAACCCCTCCAAAAGCCACAAAAACAGCTCCACCGGTCACTCCGCATGTGTCATAGCGTTAGGCACAGAACCGCCTCAGACGCTGATACAATGTTGCATATTATATAATAATATAATAATATAAATTTGAAAGAAAATAAAATGAGTAGAAGTAGGTGAATACTGTTTTCATGTATTATTTGTCATAATATACAATCAGTTGGGGGAAGGGGGTAATTCTGGCCTAGGGGGGTTTTACCCCTGGGGGTAGGACTGGGGGTAGTTCTAGGCTAGGCCAGAATTACCCCAGGGTAATTCTGGCCTAGCCTAGAACTACCCCGGGGGTAACTCTGGTGGGGGTGAATTCTGGCCTGCTACACCGGTTTTGTACCATCCTGTCCTCCACACAAAACAACATCTCCTGTCTTACTCTGCATAAAAACTGTAAGTGTAGATGTCTACAAACATGCGCTGAGATGCAGTATATTAGTTTATCAGTTCAGATTTCAGTCTCTTTGCTCATTCTACTGAATGTGAATGTGATATTTTCCAGTCTCTAAACTACATGGTGAGCAGCTTTTACACTATCATTCGATTGCAGTATATTGTGCAGCCTTACTCTCCCTCCATCTCCCTCTATCTCTCTTTCTCTGCCCCCTCGCATCCCCCTTTCACCGGTAAAATTGTGTTCCTGATGAAACCCACCCCCTCTCCCTCTCGCCCTTCCCTCTGTCACAGATAAACACGACTTAGTTACAGACCTCGCCGCCTGAGTCCTGATCCACCAGACTGATTCTCTCATTGATTTATCAATGTTTGGAGCTCAGTGTGAGTCCACAAACTCTCCACAAACACAAACAAGAACAGCGGCAGGACACAGCACCAGGACCACGGTGAATATTCAGGTGAGAATCAGACTCAAAACAAGTGTCAGTATCTTTATAACTCACTCTCCCTGACTACACACGCCAGATGTTTAGCAAGTCCTCACTTTTAACCTGGACTTGTGCAGTAAGATCAGTTCTATCCATATTTGTGAGTTCAAACTTACAAGATTCCATGTGGTCAGACTGCTGCTGTGGTGAGTGTGGCCGCACCATCAGGGCAGACACAGAGCAAATAGCCAAAGCTGAAGCGCCTCAGTTGTCTGTCAGCCTTGTGTCTGGTAATTAGTAGAAATACAAGACCCATGTGCTTTTCTCTCAACTGGATTTGAATGAATGAAATTTCATTTGGTTGTGACACTTCGTCCAGTCGAGTTGGAGTATTCTGTGGGATCATGGCCTAAATGGACATACAGTAGCTAAACTGCTAGTCACTGCATTCCAAACAGGAAGTGAGCATGGGCTTCCAACTCCATCGACTCTGGCTCCAATTCACTCTGTATTCAACAAACATCGCCCCTCTTTCTGTAACTCTACATGATCCTGGTGTTTTTTTCAC
The DNA here is from genome assembly GCA_034769755.1 of Odontamblyopus lacepedii. Taxonomy (NCBI): domain Eukaryota; kingdom Metazoa; phylum Chordata; class Actinopteri; order Gobiiformes; family Gobiidae; genus Odontamblyopus; species Odontamblyopus lacepedii. The sequence goes on along the minus strand of CM068354.1, from coordinate 4,993,801 downwards.
TATTTGTCTGTAAATCAAATTCCTATTGCTGATATGGAACTCTGCTCCAAATTCACTTCTATAACTGCTAGCCTCCTGAGCTTCATTGGACTGGATCTGAACTCTGTTGGTGACATCACACTCCCTTAGTCCACTTCTTTCTATAGGCTGTGATTGGGACAGATGTCACTGAAAGACTGATCATGTGTAGAACTCAATTCAGAGGTCTACACAGATCATGAGTCTTACACTGCAAAAAGCTCAAGATATAAACACTTAAATCTATCAGAAAATGACTTAAAAGTAGTGAAATGATCTTGCTACATGGACAGATCATTTAACTTTACAAGTTATCAAAAGATAAATGACCTGTACACTAGAATGAAGCAGTCTCAGAACTAGTGAGTCGAGAAAACATCTGAAAACAAGATGAATAACCTGATGTACGGTTTAAAATCTTGGCCAGATCAGAGAAATTTGCGGTGTATATCTTCAATCTGCACCTGCTTCTACAGGTCTGTGGTACCAGCAGACATCAGGAGCAGGACACGCTGCGTTCTCGAGAGTTTTTGAAGCACAAAAATAGTGGGAATTCGTCTTTCTGTGTCAGGTGATACACGGAAAGTGTGGGCTTCAAAGTGACTTCCAAACAGTTCTTTGTCCTTGTCCATTGTCCGCAGCTGTTGTCCCTATGCACACACGTACACACACACACACACACACACACACACACACACACACACACACACACACACACACACACACACACACACACACACACACACACACACACACACACACCAGAGCAGGCTAACCCACTTTCACTGCATAGTAATGAGTCACATGGACCGGCACAGGGGAGGCTGTACCTGCTACAGACCTGCTCCACGATCGCACAATCACAACACGATATTCAAACAGCAGCAAAGAGAACCGAGCCCCAACGGCACAACGGCAGGCGCATCACAGGGGAATCAAACCGGCAACCTCCCAGAGACACCTGCAGCTGTGACACCGCAGTGGTCGGGTTTGCTGCTGCGGTCCCTCCTCCTGTGTCAGATACACTCCACTGTGGAATGCCCCGGGTATTCCCTCAGGACGCAAGAGGAGGTGTCTGGGGAGGGGGAAGACCTAGTGCTTCAGCTGAAATGAGACATGACCTGGATACAGGATACAGGAAACATGTGGACTAGAAAACTGTGACAAACTGTTTACACCGACAGCAGCAGCTACACAGATATACATGGAAACAGTATTATTACAGGGCCTGGATTTGTCTTTCGCACACACACGTCTGTACATATGGCTTTGTGTACTATGTGGTCGGAAAAAAAACAAACCTTTCCACTCATGTTGAGGTGTGGTATTATAGTTTTTTAACATTCAAAACCCTGAAGTGGCTCTGCGCACATTCAGACACGATCATAACAGCCTAATGAGAACTTAACAGAACGCTGGAGTTGTGTACAAGAGATACTAAGCTTCACGGCTTTTCTAAAACTTTCATTGAATTTACAAAATTCCGTGACTTTTCCAGGATTTCCATGACCGTGGGAATGCTAAAAGGTAAAAGGGGCTACCGATACATGACATCACAAGGTGGAACAGAGCATTTTGGAGCTTTGAAGATGTTGACAGACTAATAATAAAGGGTTTCTCCAACGTGTGAACGAAACAAAACACAGGTCCGTTTTTGAGGAGGGAACAACATGAGAACATGACTTAAAGCTCACAAGAGTCAGTTTTGTGTAATACAGGACCTTTAAAACAGGAAAACCACTCTGCCACAGTAACACAGGGAGCACATGCAGAGACACCAGGAGTCTAACCCACAACCTCCTTACGAAGAGGAGGAGACAGGCTAAGAGGAGGAGACAGGCTAACTAGTTTCCTACAGTCATTTGTCACAGTGATTTTCGTGTGTAGTGTGTCTAATTGTGCTGCATTGTTTAGGGTTTGGCCCAGAGGATCAAACAGAATGAACTCAGAGAAGAGTCGACAGAGATTCCACACAGAGAATGGAAAGTTACAAGGAATTAGGACTCAAATTCACCAAAAATACAAATAGGTAACCGTTAAGATATGCAATTTATACAACTTCCTTGTCTCCACGGAGATGGTATTGCTTAGCCTGGAATATTCCACATTATCTCGCATGTGTTCTGTGTTTCTGTTGCCTAAAGAAGCACACGTCCTGACTGTGAGCCGGGTCGCCTCTCCACAGATCTGACCTGAAACGTCACGATGCTGATGTCACGTTTCTCCATGTGGACAGATACTCGGAAATACCAAATAAGAGCCGGATTCCAATTAACCATCTTTAAACGCAGAGTGAGGGGATATATTTCGATAAATAACCGCCGGTTCCGATTAAACGCCAATAAATGTGCACACTGTAGGACAGAAGTCGTGCTGCAGGACTGATGCTCACGTCGGCTCTGTGGAAACCAAACTTAAAACCACATGGCTCATTTGCATAAACACTTCCAAATGTGGGAAACTCCGCTCCACAGATATTTTGTTGTAACATTTCAAATGAACTCGTCCACGTGTATAAGTCTGAAAGTCGCCTGAATTGGAGTCACACTGTTTAAAATAATTTGAGTTCCAGATTTTCCCAGTTTTGCCGAGCAAGATTTTTGTGAAGAAGGAATTTATTGCGCGCCCTAAACTGTTCTCAAATAAATGCCTGGTCTGTTAAGTGATTGAAACAAATAAATGGCCTGGCGGTTATTTGGTGTTTTATGGTACGTTTAATGTCACACTGTGGAACATTCCAAGCAAAGCAAATGTCCTGACAAAGATAAATGACTTCAATTAATTATTGTTACATTTGGACTCAAATTAAAGGACTCGGACCTGATTCTTTTCCAGGTGTTTGACCAAAACATGTCCTGCCCCAGATATATCATACACGGAGCTCTTCAGGTCAAAATAAGTCCATTGTGCACTATCTGCATCTAATTATACAGTGTTTTACTGTACGAGAGTCAGGAAATGCAGGCTTAGCATGCCAGTTGTTTACATTACAGTGCCAGAAAAGCTCTGGCCCACTGAAAACCATTTTAAATGAACCAGTTGTGTTTTTCATGTGTTTTTAAGACATTCCCACAATCATGGAAATCCTGGAAAAGTCATGTAAATTTGTAAATTCAATGAAAGTTTTGGAAAAGTCATGGAATTTTAGTATCTTTTTCATGCACCTACAGAGTTCTGTTAAGTTCTCATTAGGCTGTTCTGATTATTTCTGAACGTCTGCGCAGCCGCTCCAGCTCCAGCAAGACAACAGACGATACGGTGACACAAAAAATGCACTGACAGGATAAAAAAAACTACAATACCAAACCATAAGTTAAGTGGAAAGGGTTCACACTTGATATTTAACTCTAAAAATATGTGCAATTCTACACATGTGGGGCGCCGTAAAGTCAAAAGGAAAATTCACTTTAGGTCATGAAGAAGTAATGGAAAAGGTTTGAAAGTTTTGTCAATGAAAAAGAGTGGGAACCCTGTAAAAACCTGATGCATGAGCGCCTCTGTCCAAATCACTGTGGGTCAATAAAGTTCGTTTAAATGAGTGGAAGGATAAATATTGTCGTCCCTGTCTCCAGCAGAAGAGCAGAAGAGCGGTGTGGTGAAAGCTCTGACAGACCATCGAGCAGCAGGTCATTAGAATTTTGATGAGATGATTAACCTTTGGACACAGCTCTGTAGGACTTCCCTCGTTCTTCTGAAATAGACGACACCAAAACATCAAACATGAACATCAAACCCGGAGCTTGGTCTGGAATGGAGCTTTTCGTTCTGTTTTATGGGATTGGCAAAACACAAAGACTTTCCGTTATTTAAGAAACAATATTCCAATGCAAATAAATCTCATCTTATTCTGTGTAAAAGCTGCTGTAACCCTGGAGTTTCGACCTCTACACTGCAAAGTTCACTGATCTGGCCAAGACTTTCAAACTTCTATCAGGTTATTCATCTTGTTTCCAGATTTATGATCTACTTCAGGGGTGTCAAACTCATTTTGGTCCGGGGGCCGTATGCAAACTACTTTGAACCCAAAAGGGCCGGATCAGAAAACTCAGTTCTCTCTTCAAGTTATTGTATTTTTCTCCGTGTCTCGTAGTGGTGTTTAAGATTATATTCCTCGAGCAACGCCACTTGTTCCAAACACACTGAGCACAGATTTCCCATTCACCTCTGTCAACAAATAAGAATTAGACTATTTTTCTTGGGAAATCCTGAACTCAGCATCTGCTTTTCTCATTTTTTGACATTTTGCTGATGAGGGTCACGGTCGACAGTCAAAACGATCGTCCTTTAAGAGCGTTTGGAAAGAGGAAAGTCTTCATTTGTGCTGCTCTGGTGGGAGTCGCAACGTACAGAAACGCCGGAGACGCTGCTATGCTAAACGGTGCAGAAAATTAACAGAAAAATCTGAAAATTTTAAGTATTTTAATAGAAAAATCAGCCGAGGGCCAGATTAAAGGTCTTGGAGGGCCGGATCTGGCCCCCGGGCCGCATGTTTGACACATGTGATCTACTTACTAGTTTTGAATTGGCTGTATAATCTGTGTCACATATATTTCTTCCATGACTCAACTAGTCGGAAAATATTACATTTAGGCAATAAATGTTGAAAAGAAGCTACAATCCATTTACCAGAGTTTTCCCCGGCGACACTTGTTTTTAGATTCAGTGATACAGATTTGCTTCATCCAAAACTGACTACAAACTACACGTCAGACTGATTTAAGTACTTCTATCTACATTTTGGCATCTTTGAATTTATTATCGGGCCATGAACACGAATTATAAACTGGTTTTAAGAATATTTATCTAGAATTCAGCAGAATTTAAAGCATTTTATATAGAATTTGGCATCTGAGAACTTATCAGCAAAAAACAAAATCTAGTCAAGTTAAGATGACTTGAATTTAGAAAGTTTTACCACGATTTGAGTAAACTTCAGTTGACAAGTAAAATGATCTGCCAGTGGAATAAGATTTTTGTACTTAAAATATGAAAATACATCTTGCTACACTTACAATAATTCAATTCAATTTATTTTCAATTCAATTTATTTTTGTAGCGCCCAAAATCACAACAACAGTAGCCTCTAAGGCCGTTCCAAGATTTTGATGAGTAAAACATACACACAGACATATGAAAACAGGAATAAACAACATTCATGTAAAGCAGCGACAATAAGGAAAATGACCTTTTGCATTTAAAATAAGAAACAAAATCAAATGTTGCTTGAAAAAAAAAGTGCAGGTTCTAAGTAGGTTTGTCTAAAATTTAGCAGAATAAAAAAAAAAATGCAGGTTCTAAGTAGGTTTGTCTAAAATTTAGCAGAATAAAAAAAAAAATGCAGGTTCTAAGTAGGTTTGTCTAAAATTTAGCAGATTTTTTTTTTTAAAAGTGCATGTTCTAAGTAGGTTTGTCTAGAATTTAGCAGAATTTTAAAAAAAAAATGCAGGTTCTAAGTAGGTTTGTCTAAAATTTAGCAGAATTTTTTTTAAAAAGTGCAGGTTCTAAGTAGGTTTGTCTAAAATTTAGCAGAATAAAAAAAAAAGTGCAGGTTCTAAGTAGGTTTGTCTAAAATTTAGCAGAATAAAAAAAAAAAAGTGCAGGTTCTAAGTAGGTTTGTCTAAAATTTAGCAGAATTTTTTTTAAAAAGTGCAGGTTCTAAGTAGGTTTGTCTAAAATTTAGCAGAATTAAAAAAAAGTGCAGGTTCTAAGTAGGTTTGTCTAAAATTTAGCAGAATTTTTTTTTTTTTTTTTTAAAAGTGCAGGTTCTAAGTAGGTTTGTCTAAAATTTAGCAGAATTAAAAAAAAAAAAGTGCAGGTTCTAAGTAGGTTTGTCTAAAATTTAGCAGAATTAAAAAAAAAAAGCGCAGGTTCTAAGTAGGTTTGTCTAAAATTTAGCAGAATTTTTTTTTTTTTTTTAAAAAGTGCAGGTTCTAAGTAGGTTTGTCTAAAATTTAGCAGAATTTTTTTTAAAAAGTGCAGGTTCTAAGTAGGTTTGTCTAAAATTTAGCAGAATTAAAAAAAAGTGCAGGTTCTAAGTAGGTTTGTCTAAAATTTAGCAGAATTAAAAAAAAAAAAGTGCAGGTTCTAAGTAGGTTTGTCTAAAATTTAGCAGAATTAAAAAAAAAAAGTGCAGGTTCTAAGTAGGTTTGTCTAAAATTTTGCAGAATTTTTTTTTTTTTTTTTTAAAGTGCAGGTTCTAAGTAGGTTTGTCTAAAATTTAGCAGAATTTTTTTTAAAAAGTGCAGGTTCTAAGTAGGTTTGTCTAAAATTTAGCAGAATTAAAAAAAAGTGCAGGTTCTAAGTAGGTTTGTCTAAAATTTAGCAGAATTTTTTTTTTAAAGTGCAGGTTCTAAATAGGTTTGTCTAGAATTGAGCAGAATTAAAAAAAATGCAGGTTCTAAGTAGGTTTGTCTAAAATTTAGCAGAATTTTTTTTAAAAAGTGCAGGTTCTAAGTAGGTTTGTCTAAAATTTAGCAGAATTAAAAAAAAGTGCAGGTTCTAAGTAGGTTTGTCTAAAATTTAGCAGAATTTTTTTATTTAAAGTGCAGGTTCTAAGTAGGTTTGTCTAGAATTGAGCAGAATTAAAAAAAAGTGCAGGTTCTAAGTAGGTTTGTCTAAAATTTAGCAGAATTTTTTTTAAAAAGTGCAGGTTCTAAGTAGGTTTGTCTAAAATTTAGCAGAATTTTTTTAAAAAAGTGCAGGTTCTAAGTAGGTTTGTCTAAAATTTAGCAGAATTAAAAAAAATGCAGGTTCTAAGTAGGTTTGTCTAAAATTTAGCAGAATTTTTTTTTTTTTTTTTTTAAAGTGCAGGTTCTAAGTAGGTTTGTCTAAAATTTAGCAGAATTAAAAAAAAAAAAAGTGCAGGTTCTAAGTAGGTTTGTCTAAAATTTAGCAGAATTAAAAAAAAAAAGCGCAGGTTCTAAGTAGGTTTGTCTAAAATTTAGCAGAATTTTTTTTAAAAAGTGCAGGTTCTAAGTAGGTTTGTCTAAAATTTAGCAGAATTAAAAAAAAGTGCAGGTTCTAAGTAGGTTTGTCTAAAATTGAGCAGAATTAAAAAAAATGCAGGTTCTAAGTAGGTTTGTCTAAAATTTAGCAGAATTTTTTTAAAAAAGTGCAGGTTCTAAGTAGGTTTGTCTAAAATTTAGCAGAATTAAAAAAAAGTGCAGGTTCTAAGTAGGTTTGTCTAAAATTTAGCAGAATTTTTTTTTTAAAAAGTGCAGGTTCTAAGTAGGTTTGTCTAAAATTTAGCAGAATTTTTTTTTAAAGTGCAGGTTCTAAGTAGGTTTGTCTAAAATTTAGCAGAATTTTTTTTTTTAAAGTGCAGGTTCTAAGTAGGTTTGTCTAAAATTTAGCAGAATTTTTTTTAAAAAGTGCAGGTTCTAAGTAGGTTTGTCTAAAATTTAGCAGAATTTTTTTTTTTAAAGTGCAGGTTCTAAGTAGGTTTGTCTAAAATTTAGCAGAATTTAAAAAAAAAAGTGCAGGTTCTAAGTAGGTTTGTCTAAAATTTAGCAGAATTTAAAGCATTTTATCTAGAATTTGGCATCTGAGAACTTCTTCTCAGGCCGTGAACACTGATCATAAACAGGTTTTAAGTCTGTTTATCTCAAACTTCGCGTCCATAAACTTACTTCCAGCCCATCGATACTCACAGAGACCCTTCATTCTAGTCTAGAGGTTGTTTATTTTAACCTCTTGAGACCCCGCGGCTTCATACGAGGACATTACATTTTTGCCTCTTAGCGCCACGATTTTTAATTTTTTTAAACTTTCATCCGTTCGCCACATTGAGGGACACAGCCTGTGCGTCTTGTGCTGATATCATATTACACCAATTAAAATTTTTTAAAAATGGCGGGAAATGAACAAAAAAACCTCTACAGCAGCTCCCGAAAGAGAAAACACAGCACGGTAAAGTTTATATCCAAATTTTATGAATGAAACCAATGTATTTAAGTAGAATAATGTCTCTATCTTCATACGGCATTAACATTTGACCAGTTTTAGTGATCACAGCCGACGAGAGCATCAGTAAATGTCATGTCGTCATTTGAGGACATTGGGACATTGTGTTGTTAGGTAAATTTGGGAATATTTAAAGAGTTTAAAGTTGTAAATCGCTGGACGGTTCTGCTGCTAGAGAGGAAACTGCTGCCTGCCTCCATTTTGTACCTTTTTGCACCTCCACTTTTTTTTGTAACAATTGAAAACCAGAAAAAATGAAAACTGTGGACCACGTTTTCACGCCTTTGTCTGTGTTTTTAACCTCACTCACTGAACCCCAACCCGCTCACGGTCGACCTGCGTCACATTTGGCAGGTTTAGGGCTTGAAATAAACAGCAAAAAACTAGTTATTGTACTTATTAGGTCCTACTTATCCTAAATAGCAAGAAGAAATCAAAAATGCACTGACAAACGCTCAGGTCTCAGGAGGTTAAAATAATTTGTCAAGTCACATGATCTCGCTGCAGGAACAGATCATTTCACTACTTTTAAGTCATTTTCTGGTAGATTTCAGTGTTTACATTTTGGCCTTAGCTTTTTTGCGACGTACAAACATGTTCTGAAACACACGGGATTCTTGTATTTGTTTGCCAGTTCAGATTTCAGTCTTCTCTCAAATGTAAATGCTTGTGGTCAAGCTTACAAAGCTAACAACAACTGGCATGCAAATCACAGACTTCCTGATTATCCAGTAAACGATAGACTTCTGTTGACTTTGAATACTGAGGCATGTTTTGCTTAAGTGCATGAGGGAAAAATCCAGGTAAAAGGTCTTTAAGTATTTAAATATGTCCACAAAGACACAGGGAGAACATGCAAACTCCATTCTTCATGTGTGTAGGACAAAGAGATGAAAATTACTTGATTTAAACAGCCAACCTCCTCACATTCCTGAAGTTCATCTGAAGAACGTTTGACACTATTTGAAAACACGATGTCTGCTCTCTAACGAAGACAAAGCCAAACGAAACACTTAAATGAGTCATAAAACTCGCTAAACGGTGTCATAATTATGAAACCAGCACTTTCCAGGGTCCAAAACAGCCCCGAAAACCTCGAAAACAAGTTAATTTACTGCAGTCCCCCTCAGACACGTCCAGACCAAGTGTTTTTTTCAACAGATGTCTCGGGTTCGTCCTTCGGGATGATCTTATCCTTTCACTGCTCTAAAAATACTCTCGTCTGGACACAAAAGCGCAGCTGATAAATGAGCTGCTGCCAGAGCGGGAGGGCATCAGGGTTAAATGAGGAGAGGGGGGGACACGCTAAATGTCTAACTACAAAGGAGAGGGAAAAGTCTATAGAGCTTTTATTATTAGCCATATTCAAAGTACTATAAAACCGCTGTACTCCAGTTACTTCAAAATGATACGAGTAGAAGTACAAAGTGATGTTCTGAGAAATGACTCGAGTCAGAGTCACTGTCTGGATGTTAAAGCTGTTTGTACCTGGTTTTTACTTTGTTAAAAAAGTGAAAAACAGGACTATTCCTCACTGACCTTCCGCATTCTGACCATCCTAAATACTCACCGCCATGGGTTTAGCAGCGATGCTACTACTACTACTACTACAAATACTTCTACTACTACTACTACTACTACTACTACTACTACTACTACTACTGCTACTACTACTACTACTACTGCTACTATTACTACTACTACTGCTACTATTACTACTACTACTACTACTATTACTACTACTACTACTACTACTACTACTACTGCTACTACTACTACTACTACTGCTACTATTACTACTACTACTACTGCTACTATTACTACTACTGCTACTACTACTACTACTACTACTGCTACAGCTACTACTACTACTCCTACTACTACAAATACTTCTACTACTACTACTACTACTACTACTACTACTACTACTACTGCTACTATTACTACTACTACTACTGCTACTATTACTACTACTGCTACTACACTCAAAAAAGCCAGATTGTGTGTCTGCTTGATTAATCAAAGTGTAATATGTAGTATCTACCATATCTAATTATGTTTTGTGGTTGAACATCATTAAGTTATGCTATTTTAGCATGATATGCAAAAACCTGACACTTACTAAATTCAGTCATGCTGACAGAACATGAAGTATTTGAGGTGAGAGAGCCATTTGCGTGTACAACTCCACAACAGAAGATGGCAGTAAGGTGCAAGTCGCAGAAGAACATGAACATCCTCTTTGGTAGCAAGTGGCTTAACACGTGGAAGAAAGACAAGCGCGCTCATCATTATTATGCCACTGTTGTTGCAGTGATGCTCATTATTTTCACTGTTGCACTGATGCTCACTGTTTAGTTTTGACTGCTTGGACAATGTGCGCATGTGTTTTTTTTTTTTGCATTTGAGCTTGAGGATGCGGTCATTTTGGAGGGGGCAAAGGTCCTCATTGAACTCGGATCACTCTTGAGTGGAAGTGTTACTATTTCAGAACTGTATGAAATTGTTCACATAGCACCACAATATTTTCTGTTAAGTTAACAAAGTTGTCAAGGACATAAGCTTTGAAGCACCTTTATTGTAATAAAAAATGAAGAAACATTTGCTGTGGCTTTAGTGTATTTTCTTTGTGTACTAGTTTATCTGATTTGAAATGGAATTTAGAAGGCACATTTGCTATACATTTGTATGTATGCAATGTACTTTTGCGATAAAGCCAGTGGAATGCATAACCATAATTAGGTTGAAAAGACCTTTAAAAATTATGTTGGCTTCACCTCTTATAATAAAGTTACAGTAACAAAAACACATTATGTCAGCCTAGCATATTTACATTGATGTCACTCAACAAATGCATCGTAACTTTAACATGTTCGTTCAACATGTTTGATTTAGGTGTGGGTGACCCGATTTAATGGGGTAGGAACAACTATAATTTATATGATTCACTCAACAAAACAATGTCTTGCTAAATGAGCGCGTTATAATTGGGTGGAAATACTTTCCATAATTTTTTTATGTTCCCCCAACAAATTATTTTTTTGAGTGTACTACTACTACTACTACTGCTACAGCTACTACTACTACTCCTACTACTACAAATACTTCTACTACTGGTACTACTACTACTACTACTACTAGTACTGCTACTGCTGTTACTACTACTGGTACTACTACTACTACTGCTACAGCTACTACTACTACAAATACTTCTACTACTACTACTACTACTACTACTACTACTACTACTACTACTGCGAGCGACTACCACTGCTCACTACCACAACATCTACCACTGGTACCACTACTACTACTGCTGCTGCTACTACTGCTACTACTAGCTGCTACTGCTGCTACCACTGTTGCTGCTACTACTGGTTGCTGCTGCTGCTGCTGTTGGTTACTGTTGCTTCTACTACTACTACTACTACTACTACTACTTCTGCTACTATTACTACTACTAATACTGGTACTACTACTACTACTGCTACTGCTACTACTGCTACTGCTTCTACTACTACTACTACTAATGCTACTACTACTAAAATATAATGTAACTATTAGTACTTTTCCTATTCCAAATCCCGTTTTTAGATTATAACCCACCTCTCAGCGACCAACTAGCATACTAACAGTGCACTCCCTGATTCTTCGATAATAAATCACTTTCCAATTCAATGCAGGAGGGACACAACTGACTTATTTTGACCTCGAGAGCTGTTTGTACAGTAAATCTGTTTTTAAATTACTGTATTTTCCAGACTATAAGTCACTTTGGAGTATAAGTATAAGAAGAAGACAAAAACATATATAAGTTGCACTGGACTATAAGTCGCATTTTTGGGGGGAAAATTATTTGATCAAATCAGACTCCAAGAACAGACATTTCATCTTGAAAGGAAAGTTATAATAGTAATAACAATAGAACAGAGAACAGCAGGCTGAACATGTGTCCGGTGTGTTCACGTCACATATGAACAGTTATTCAGAAAACTAGAGCAGAAACATCAGAACATCACAATATCAGCGAAATCTGGCTTTTAGCCCGTGATTAGCTTTTCTGTTTTCTTCATTGCAGTTCAAGTTTCCTCCACTTTTCTTCAGTCAAACACAAGTTTTTCGCTCAATCCAACTTTCTTTCTGCTGCTCGACTGGTCCTCTCCACCACCGCTCTACAGACATTTCCGGTTCTCCGCTCAATATATACACTGAGTAATAATGTGTTTAATGCAGCTTTGCACACATTTGTTTACGTGTTACAGAAACTAAACTTAAAGCCACATGTAATTACGGTGCTAAAGGCTAACAGCCGTACTGCGCTTACTTTACTGGCTAGAATATCACACAAAAATGCCATGAGGTCGAGCTACTGTCTTTAAATATGATGTAAAGAGGCAGACTAACCATAAATGCAGCCTAAATAAACGCAATTGAAAATCCAATAAAGCCAAACCGAAGTTTTATAATCAATTGAAAATTTACAGTGAATTTTTTTTACGTCGTAAATATATCAGCGATTATATCGGCTATCGGCAACTCCCATTTTATCGGTATCGGTAGTTTTTGGAGTGATACTCAATAAAAAATAGCTGTAAATCAAAATGTAGTTTTTCCATACAAATACTTTCAATTTTCTTTTTTACTTTGTCCCAATAGTCTCTGATTATGACAGTCCCAGAATATGACACATGCAGGATGCATTTTGATCAAATATATGGGGGGGAAATAATGGGTAAAGGCTAACAACAACTGGCATGCTAACAGCGCTCACCCTGAATATCAGACAATAACTCTGTACAGTCCAGATTATGATTACGGTGAGAAAAATCTGACTCATGATTTGTCCCTGTGTTTTCCATCCTAAAGATAAAGTCCATGTCATTTGAGATTTCCAGGTCGTCGGTCCGTCATTCATTCTTTGCTCTCCGTTTTCCACTTAAAGTCCATATGATTCGCTGATTTGATGGTGGGTTTATTGTCCACAGGCTGTTAGCAGAATGAGGACAGCACCAAGGACAGAGAAACAATCCTCTCAGAGCTCAGTGAGGGACAGTCAAACATGGACACGAGACACAAACACATGACGTTTCCTGCATTTGACTCACTCTTAAAGAGCCCCCGAAGCTTCACTCCAGCCCTGAGCAAAATCTGACGAATCCTCCAGAGTGGACTGTGGGTGTGGGGAGATGCCCGGCAGATGTGGGGGTGTGGGGTGGACTCTGGAGCAATGACTGACAGCCGACAAGGGTGGAAAGTAAGTCACACTACTGTAATTGAGGAGTTTTTATGAGTAATTTGTAATTCTTTAAGTAGTTTTAGAAATAAGTTAATTTTACTTTTACTCAAGTACATTTTGACAGAGAAAAAAAAATGTGAAAGAAAAAAAAAACTAATCTGCCGGATCTGCCAAAGGAAATTGCAAGTGCAGCATTTTCACTGGATTGTACAATCATTATGCAGAATCCTCAGTCAGGGAAGAGAGCGCGGATTAGTGCTACAAACTTTGAAAATCAACCCCTGCTCAAGCTGCACAAGAGCTTTACAGCCTCATGCCGGAGGAGCCAGTGCAGAACATTCTGCAGGGCACTTTTCATTTCTTCTATCAGCAGTCAGTGTGCAACGCTTTAATTTTGCATATTTTGATTTTGGTTTCATTTTCTTTCTTTTGTATTGAAGTATTGTGGGTTGGACCATATAATTCAGAATTTGTTAGATTGTTAATTTGTTTAATTTGTTAAATTTGTTATGCAGTTAAAGTCCTCTAAACAGAAGGAAGAGCTCAGTGTTAGTCAGTGTTAGTCGCTCAGTGTCTTTAAATGTACAAAGTTTGCAGTGAACAAAGTTTGCATGTTTCATCTAAAAGTTGATTAAAACAACTTGTGCTGGAGTAGACTGATGACTCCTCCTTTTTATACGCCCGTTGTAATAAGACGGGAGGTATTATGGTATGGCGCTGTCCGTCCGTCCGTCTCTCCGTCCATCCGTCTGTGGACACTTCAAAGCTTTGTAGTGTCTTTAAGTTCTGTTGCTGCAATCTGATTGGTGGAATTCCGATTCTAGAATGTGATGATGTCATACTCGTACTCCTACTGCAAGAGCCAGATTTCCCTATTGATTATCCGTCTGTCTGTCCGTCTGTCCGTCTGTCTGTGGACAATTTCTTGTCCGCGCTCTAACTCGACAACCGTCTCACCTAGGAATGTCAAACTTCCAAACTGCACCAACAATTCATCTTTAACTAGGTTTGACAAATTCTAACTTAATTCTATATACAATAATTCAAAGTACGGGCGTATTTTGCCCCGCTGGAGGAGCTCTTGTTTTTAATATCAAATCATTGAAATTAACTAAGAAACTTTTACTCAAATGACTTTTCAGTGGACATTTGCTCTCAGATCACGCCGTTTACCTTTTCGCCAGACACGGTGGGACATGGCGCTGCCAGGTGGGGGCGGAGCTGAGAGGGGCTCCACACGTACCACCCGTAGGTGCCAGTAGCTGTGCTTGTCACGTAATAACCTGCACCTGACTCACTGGGGCTGTTAGTCCAACCCGGAAATTCAAATGTTCTGACCGTAGTTGATCCTACAGAGGCTGTTACAGACACAGATACAGTGTTTCGTGGCCCGTTAACAACAGCAGGGAGGTAAGTGTTTACTGTCTCTGTAGGGAAATGTGTCCTCTGCATTTGACCCGTGGGACCCATCTTCAAATCTCGAGTGAGTCTCAGTCGGAGCTCCCTAAATTCCCGGCATTTGCTTCCGAGGCGGGTCTTAGCGGTCCGTGTCAGTCAAAGCCGTGTGCTGTGTTTCCATAGCAAATGAGTTCATTTCATAATCAGCAGACGGAATTACAGAAAATCTGAAGTTTCAACCGCACCAGCAGGATTTTATTATGATCCGTTAAACACACTTCACTAAAACCTTAGTTCTATATTTATTCAGTCTAAAAATACAGCCCTGTCGTCCCGCCCCTGCCGTCCCGTCTCTTCTGTTGCCTCAGTCCCCTGTCGTCTCCTCCTACCCCTGTCTCTCCTGCCCCCTCCCGTCCCAACCTGTCCCTTCTGTCCTGTCGGTCCCTGTCCCTCTATCGTTCCGTCCTGCCCCTTTCCCTCCTGTGCCCATCTCTCCTGTCCCTGTCCCTCCTATCGTTCCCTGTCCCCCATCATCCCCTGTCCCTCCTGTCACCTCTGTACTCCTGTCATCCCTTCCTGCCCCTGTCCCCCTGTCCCACCTGTCTCCCTTGTTGTCCCCTGTCCCCCTGTTGTCTCGTCCCACCCGTCTCTTCTGTCCACATCTCTTCTGTCCTCCTGTCGTTCCCTCCCTCCCTGTCTCTCCTGTCATCCCCTGTCGCTCCTGTCCCTCTTATCGTCCCCTGTCCCCCTGTCATCCCGCCCTATTGTCCCCTGTCCCTCTTATCGTCCCCTGTCCCCCTGTCATCCCGCCCTATTGTCCCCTGTCCCTCTTGTCGTTCCCTGTCCCCCTGTCTCCCTTGTCGTTCCCTCCCGCCCCTGTCACTCCCGTTGTCCCCTCTTGTCATCCCCCATCCCCCCTCACGTTCCCCGTCTCTCTCGTCATCCCCTGTCGCTCTCATTGTCCCGTCTCGCCCCTGTCGTCCCCTGCCCCCCTGTCGTCCCCCCGTCTCTCCCGTCGTCTCCACGCACTTCACTTCTTCTGAAACTGAATAATTGACGAGAGCCGACTGTGCGACACTCCCAACCACCGGGGGGAGGCGAAGATTACACGTTCCACTCGGAGGAGGAACGAGAGGAAACCGGGGGAGTGCGGCCGCTAATGTGCCACACTAACCTGCTACACGAATGATAATTATTTAATCAGAGACGAAAGAGAGACGAGAGAGGGAGGAAAGAGAGAGAGAGAGAGAGAGGGATCGTTATTTAATCAGAGAGAGGGAAGAGAAAGAAGAGGAAAGAGAACATGAGAAAGAGGGAAGAAGAGAGATAGTTATTTTGAGGAGGGAGGGGAGAGATAACAGAGGGAAAGAGAAAGGGAGGAGAGAGGGTGGGAAGGAAGAACAGCCAATTATGTCATCAGAAAGGGGAATAAAAATGGTAAGAGAGAAGGAGAGATGAGGGGAGAAAGAAGAGGGAAGACCAGATAATTATTTAATCAGTGAAAGACAAAAGAGAGAGAGGGGGGGGGGGGGGGGTGAGATGGAGGGGCGGATCGAGGGAAATACAGTTAATTATTTAATCAAAGAGAGTCAAAACAAAGTAAAGAGAGGAGGAAAAATATGTAATCAGGGAGAGACAAAAGGCAAGAGAGGAGAGAGGGAGAGAGGAGGGAGGAGGAGAGTATGAGAAGGAACAGAAAGAGAGAGAGAAAGAGGAGGGGAGGGGTAGGAGAAAAATCATACTGTATAGGGCAGAGAGAGGGGGGAGAGAGAGGAAAGGAGGGAGAGAGAGGCAGAGAGAGAGAGAAAGGGACAGGGAAGGAGTGAGGGAGAGGAAGACATAGAGGGGGCAGAGAGAGAGAGGAGGGAAGGGGGAGGAGAAAAAGAGAGAGAAAGAGGAAGAGAGGAGAGAGGAAGGGAGAGAGAGGGAGAGAGAGAGAGGGAGAGATAAAGGAGGGGAGCTAGGGGGAGGAGAAAAATCATACTGCAAGAGGCAGAGAGAGAGCGGGAGGAGGAAAGAGAAGAAGGAAAAAAGAGAGAGAAGAGAGAGATGGAGTCAGAGAGAGGAAGAGAGAGGGGAGAGAAGGAGGAGAGAGAGAGAGGGCAGAGGTGGTCCTGGTCCAATCATGTGAGATTAAACCGATTCCAGATGAAGTGCAGCAGGATCGGCACAGAGCCCAGAACTCTGTGGACTGTGATGAGCACAGTGCAGTGTAAAGGTTAGCACTCGCGCCTCACAGCGAGAAGGTCACTGGTTCAACTCCCGGGCCTTTCTGTGCCGAGTTTGCATGTTCTCCCTGTATCCTGCGAGTGCTCTGGTTTCTCCCAACAACCCACAACATGAACAACATGTCAAATCCTTCTGCTCAGGGTCTGGAGGTTTAACCCGGAGACGAGGGACGGGCATTCGATTACATTTTATTAATCGATCATCGGGAAAACTAAATTAACATAAACATTAACATTTTATATTAACATTATCATCACTATTATTACTATTACTAATCTGCATAAATAAACTCAATTTAACCACATATAAACCATCACCTCTATAGAGCCACATCAGCTCGTGTGAGATTAGAATGTTTTTAATGCAGTTTTACACACATTTGTTTATGTCTTACAGAAACGAAACTTAAAACCGCATGGCTCATTTGTGTAAGCGAAAAAAAGCTGCTCTTTCCTTGTGCACTGAAGTGGTCAGCTTCAGTTGGACTAAGGGACACAACTAGGTGGATTAGATGAGTGTTCTCTCTGTGACAGAGGGATGTGATGAGGCTGGTGAGTCTGTTCTGTGCATATGTCACTTTGGAGATACTGCGTAAACATGCGAAACCGGGATACACAAAAAACCTGATCATAACCGGGACACTGATGTGCAGGTGAACGCACTCATTGGGGGATACAGGGATCTCCAAGGAGCCAGAGCCGAGATGTGGGACTGTGGGGCCACAGCTCCAGTGTTTGTGCTGTGAGACGCAGCCTCGACTCCTCATGTTACATTCAGTTAGTCGATTAAAATTAACGTGATTGACGAAATTCTGAATGATCAATTATCGATTAATCGACTAATCATGCCCATCCCCACCAGAGACACTGAAGGATGGGAAAAATACAGAGGACCAATTATCCTACAGGGGCAACAGCTGACAGGAGCAGGCAGGAGCAGGCAGGAGCAGGCAGGAGCTGACAGGAGCTGACAGGAGCTGACAGGAGCAGGCAGGAGCAGACAGGAGCAGGCAGGAGCAGGCAGTGTTTTAATGAATCAGCAAAAGAATGAAATGCTTCTCCTCTTTGGAATGCTTCAGTGTGCAGGAGTTCTTCAGTTTGAGTCTGTACAATGTGTCAGTGTCATGTTTACGTCTTCATTAGCGATCGAAGAGTCAATTCTACTGTCACACACACACACACACACACACACACACACAGACACAGACACACACAGACACACACACTCACACACTCTCACACAACTCAAAATCTATGGAGTGACATAGCTGTCAGAAGTATTTGCGTGTGTAGGATAGAAATCCGTGCATATTTGGGAAATATGTGCATATTTGGCTGTAGTTGAGCATAAAATATATATTTGTAAACTCTCGCATGAGTCCAGTCAGACATAAACTGAAAAGTTACGACATCAGCAGTTACAATTACGAAATGAAAAGTTACAATTACGCTTTCTTCAATACAAATACGAATTCACAGACGCGACTTTACTCTCAAAAATATGCCATCACGTCACACAGCTATGAACAGTAGATCTTGTGTTAATACCGCCGCCATCTTGGTACAGGCTTCCCTGGTTTAACTGTCAATGACCGTCATTTGACCGAAGCTTTTTCACAGTATCAGCGAGCGGAGATGCCGGACTTTTGCCCCGCACAACCAGGACTGAACCAGGACTGAACCAGGACTGAACCAGGACTGAACACATTTTATGTACGACTGGACTCATTCTCGAATGAGAGTTTATGAATATTTATTTTATGCTCAACTGCAGCCAAATACACATGGATTTCCCAAATATGCACACACACATTTTTATCCTATGCACAGAAAAATGCATAAAAATCGACTGGTGGAGCCAGACCCTATGGATTGCACTAGACAGGTGACCAAACAAGCCTGTGCTGAATGACTGGAATTATTTTTAAAAAGAATAAACATTTACAGTAATGAATTAATTTGGCTTTAAAATCAGAATAAACCACCCACTTACTTCAGAATTAAGTTTAATTCCGAATAATCAGTTTTAGTAGGAATTAAGTGTTTACATGGTCTTTTTAAAGTGGAATTAATTTGGATTCAAAATTAAATTATTTTTATTCGGAATTGAAGCTCTCATGTAAACGTGGCCACTGTCTCTATAATAAAAGCATCTTCCTGAACCAGCCTGAGTCCTGGTCCTGCGTGTGTCTGTGGAGCTGTAAAAATAGAGCATCTCCCGCAGAGCTAATGCCAGCGCTGGATCCCACGCACTCCATCCACCTGTCCCTGAACGCCACACGACCCGCTCTGAAGTGACTGACGCTGGGGCTCTCCTATGGCCCCTGAACCATGAAGGCATGGAAGCTCTGCCTGCTCTCTTATAAGGCCGCTCTGCGAAAAGCGCAAACCAGATACTATTCAAACCTAATAGAAGTAAACAAAAGCAACCCCAGATTTCTGTTCAGCACTGTAGCCAGGCTGACAAACTCGCATACTGCCCCTGAGTCTCTTCTCCCTTCGAAGTTCAGTTGTGATGACTTTCTTGAATTCTTCGATTACAAAATTACAACCATTAGAGACAAGATCAGCGAAGCCACTCCAAAAATCAGCCCCGAGCAAATTCAGCAAATCCAGTCCATAACACCAATATCCCACATAAATCCTCTAACAGCATTAGACAAATTTACTCCTGTCGATGAGGCGGAGATTACCTCAGTCATCATGTCGTCCAAACCATCAACTTGTTTGCTCGACCCTATTCCAGTCAAACTCCTCAAAGAAGCTCTTCACCTAATAATAGGTTCCATCCATAACATAATAAATATGTTGTTAGAAAATGGCTTTGTTCCTCAGTCCTTTAAATATGCTGTAATTAAACCGCTTTTGAAAAAACCTATCTTAAATCCTGATGAACTAGCCAACTACAGACCTATCTCGAATCTTCCATTTCTCTCAAAGATTCTGGAACGAGTTGTGGTGAAACAGCTTTGTCACCATCTGCAGGACAATCATTTATATGAACAATTTCAGTCTGGTTTCAGAGCTCACCACAGCACAGAAACTGCTCTGCTTAAAGTGACAAATGATTTGCTACTAGCTGCTGATAACGGGCTGGCTTCAGTCCTGGTCCTACTGGACCTCAGTGCAGCGTTTAACACCATTGATCACAACATTCTACTGCAGAGGTTAGAATGTGACATAGGTGTCAGAGGGACCGCCCTCAAATGGTTTAAATCCTCTCTATCAGATAGGTACCAGTTTGTTAGTGTAAACCAGTGCACCTCTCCCTGCTCTAAAGTAGCTTGTGGTGTTCCACAAGGATCTGTGCTTGGTCCAATCCTGTTTACTCTGTATATGTTGCCATTAGGTAACATTATCAGAAAACATGGCATTAATTTCCACTGCTATGCTGATGACACTCAGCTGTACTTATCAATGAAACCAAATCAGACTGATCAAATCGATAAGCTCAGTGCCTGTGTGAAGGACATCAAAACCTGGATGACCCTGAATTACCTGCTCTTAAACCCTGAAAAAACAGAGGTCATTGTTGTCGGTCCTAAAGGTCAGAGAGATTCTCTGTCCGACCAGATAATCTCACTTGACAATGTGAGTATAGCCTCTAGCTCTACTGTAAAAAAGTCGTATTTGACCAAAATCTCTCATTCACAGCTCATATAAATCAAGCTTGTAAAACTGCATATTTTCACCTGCGAAACATAACTAAAATCAGAAATATTTTGCCTAAAAATGATGCTGAAAAACTTATCCATGCATTTGTTACATCCAGACTAGATTACTGTAATTCTCTGCTCACCGCCTGCGCTAAAGGTACTTTAAGAAGCTTCCAGTTGGTCCAAAATGCAGCGGCCAGAGTCCTAACAGGAACTAAAAGAAGTGATCACATCAGTCCTGTGTTAAAATCACTGCACTGGCTTCCTGTCGAGTTTAGAATTAAATTCAAAGTTCTCCTCCTGACATACAAAGCCTTAAACAATATGGCCCCATCATATCTTCAGGATGCCATTGTCCCCTATCAGCCAAATAGAGCACTTCGCTCTCAGAATGCAGGATTATTAGTGGTTCCTAGAGTGTCTAAAAGTGCAGGGGGGTATTCACATGTTGTCCCCTGTCCCACTCCCCCTGTGGAGTGTAACTCTTTCAGACTCCTGATGATTTCAGACCCCTCTCCTCCTCCTCGGCCGGCCTCCTCCTCCTCGCCCGGCCTCCTCCTCCTCGCCTGGCTCCTCCTCCTCCTCGCCCAGCTTTCTCCTTCTCGCCTGGCCCCTTCCTCCTCGCCCGGCCTCCTCCTCCTCGCCTGGCTCCTCCTCCTCCTCGCCCGGCCTCCTCCTCCTCGCCCGGCTTTCTCCTCCTCGCCCGGCTCCTCCCCGGCTCCTTCCCCACCTGGGTAGCTGTGGCCATACAGAACTGGCCCACGGGCCTGGACATCTATAGCCTGTCCGTCCATGGGAGTGGATCTCTCCTTCACTGTAGTTCTCCCCGAGGTTTCTTCTTTTTCCCAGGACCCTGGGTTTTTGGAGTTTTTCCTTGCTGAGAAGGAGGGTCTAAGGACAGGGGATGACTGGACCATGTTTCATTTGCTGCTTTACATGAATGTTGTTTATTCCTGTGTTGATATGTCTGTGTGTATGTTTTACTCATCCATATCTTGGAACGCCCTTAGAGGCAACTGTTGTTGTGATTTCAAAAATAAATTGAATTGAATTGAATTGAACGCTGTCTTATCCCACCGCTCCTGAACTCCACACATACTCGTACACACACTGTGCACCCCACCTGAGGTCATGTGATCTACGGCAGGTCAGGTGATCACGTTCAAACTAGTTTAAACACGGTGTACCTGATTTTTACTGTCTTAAAAACGTTAAAAACAGAACTAGTTCATTTTAAAGGTGCACTGTGGAGGTGGAGGGTCCATCAGCTGCTTATCTCCACAGAGCTGCACCTAGAATGTTCCACGGTGTGGCCATAAACTTAAGAATCTCCACAGAGACGTGCAAGCCAAATTACAGGTTCGATTTGTGGAGAGGCAACCCTGCTCACAGTAAGAATTGTTACACATTTTTTTTTAAGATATTTTTGAGCAGTAAATAGCACAAATCCAAGACAAATCAGTTTAACGCCAAACTGTGGACCATTTAAACCAAAGCATTAACATCTACATGGACACAAACAGGTTGCGGAACCTTTTCAGAAAAGCTACATGATGCATCTTTAAACAGTCTGCAGTGGTCCAAAGTTCTTCCTCACTTCCGTTATGGATTCAGAGCGTCCTAATTCTTCAGCATTATGAGTTTATAAGCACTTTTCACAACTCTCAGAGGCCAGAGAAAAGTTTACGTGATGAAAAAGTGGACAACTAGCATGCTACCACACACTTATTGATTACCGGAAAATAAAATGTTTTAAAATCAGATACGTACAGTACTGGAACACATTTTGTCTCTCAAATACATGGGATAAAACTGGTAACTCTGAAGCAGGGAACATGAAGCTCCACAAATATTTGGTTTTTTTGTCTCTCCATATAACACATCGAAACTGTTTTTTTTTTCTCTCTGATTTCTCTTGTTGACAACCAGTATTTTAAGAAACAACATGTTCTGATGACAGGTCTGTGAAATGTGCAGCAGCGCCCCCTCTTGGTGTATCCTCCTCAAGTCCAAACTCTCTGAGCTCTTTGTTACATAAGCCCATCACGGACCCTCTGTGCGCTGCCCATTAGTGAGCGTAAAACACGCATTAAAAACACCAGAAGGAAGGAACATAAAGAACAGGTTATAATCCCGGAGGAAACATGAGCAAAGAGGCATCGTGGTGCAGTGGATTTGAGGACAGAGAGAGAGAGCCAAGTGAGGCTGAACCAGGACTAAACCAGGACTAAACCAGGACTGAACGAGGACAAAACCAGGACTAAATCAGGACTAAACCAGGACTAAATCAGGACTAAACCAGGACTAAATCAGGACTGAACCAGGACTGAACCAGGACTAAACCAGGAATGAAGCGTGATTGAACCAGGACAAAATCAGGACTGAACCAGGACAGTATCAGGACTGGACTAGGACTGAACCAGGACTAAATCAGGACTAAATCAGGACTAAATCAGGACTAAATCAGGACTGAACCAGGACAGTACCAGGACTGAACCAGGACTAAACCAGGATTAAACCAGGACTAAATCAGGACTAAACCAGGACTAAACCAGGACTAAACCAGGACTAAATCAGGACTAAATCAGGACTAAACCAGGACTAAACCAGGACTAAACCAGGACTAAATCAGGACTGAACGAGGACAAAACCAGGACTGAACCAGGACTAAACCAGGACTAAACCAGGACTAAACCAGGACTAAATCAGGACTGAACGAGGACAAAACCAGGACTGAACCAGGACTGAACCAGGACTAAACTAGGACTGAACCAGGACTAAACTAGGACTGAACCAGGAAAAAACCAGGTCTAAACCAGGAATGAAGCGTGATTGAACCAGGACAAAATCAGGACTGAACCAGGACAGTATCAGGACTGGACTAGGACTGAACCAGGACTGAACCAGAACTAGACCAGGACTAAACCAGGACTGAACCAGGACTGAACCAGGACTAAACCAGGACTGAACCAGGACTAAACCAGGACTAAATCAGGACTAAACCAGGACTAAATCAGGACTAAATCAGGACTGAACGAGGACAAAACCAGGACTGAACCAGGAAAGAACCAGGTCTAAACCAGGAATGAAGCGTGATTGAACCAGGACAAAATCAGGACTGAACCAGGACAGTATCAGGACTGGACTAGGACTGAACCAGGACTGAACCAGAACTAAACCAGGACTAAACAGGACTGAACCAGGACTGAACCAGGACTGAACCAGGACTAAATCAGGACTAAACCAGGACTAAATCAGGACTAAATCAGGACTGAACAAGGACAAAACCAGGACTGAACCAGGACTAAACCCGGACTAAACCTGGACTAAGACCGAAATAAACCCAGACTAAACCTGGACTAAACCCAGACTAACCCCGGATTAAACCAGGACGGCTGTGGGTTTCCGCCAGGGGTCCGTGGTCCCTGAGGATGGACTCCTGTCTCCACAAACCCACAGGGACTCAGCAGTGCTACTAGCAGAACTGTGAAAAATAC
Source organism: Odontamblyopus lacepedii (assembly GCA_034769755.1). Taxonomy (NCBI): domain Eukaryota; kingdom Metazoa; phylum Chordata; class Actinopteri; order Gobiiformes; family Gobiidae; genus Odontamblyopus; species Odontamblyopus lacepedii. The sequence continues at coordinate 4,969,806 of CM068354.1, read as the reverse complement.
ACCACTACTGTACAGGAGAACAAAAAATACTTGTCACAGTAATTACTACACTGACTTCTCGTTCAATATAAAAGCTGGAACTATGTTTTATGGCGTCAATTACCGTGTGTACATTTTTTGTGTGAATTTTGTGGTTATTTATTAGATTTGAGCTATAAAAGGTTGAATTTATCATATCTCTGTCTCTCATTACAGAAACTAAGTACTTAAATATTTCTTTCTGCTGTTTATTTGTTGCAGCTCATGATTTTAAACATATTGTAGATTTAGACTAGTTTTTGTTTTAGTATATTATTGTCTATGTATTCTTCAGTGACATATTGTACTTTAAAATGTGTTCAATGCAAAAAACTAAATCTAGTCGGGTTAAGATGACTCGTATTATGAAAGTTTTTATCATGATTTGACTAAATTTCACTAGACAAGTAAAATTATCTGCCAGTGGAACAAGACTTTGGGTCCTTAAAATATGAAAATACATCTTACTACACTTAAAATAAGAAAAACAATAACTTTTTGCACTTAAATAATAAGAAATAAAATTGAATGTTGTTTGAATTAAGAAAAAGCACTTATTCCACTGCAGATCATTTTACTTGTCAAGTTCTATCCACTCAAATAAAGTAAAATATTCTTAATTTAAGTCATTTTATCTTACCTACATATTGTTTTTTTTTCCAGTGTTACCATGACAGGCCTACATATATGAAACATAAACCTACAAATCTGACAGCATCATCAGGGAATATTTGTTCTGCGGGCACGTCGCATGCTCGGTTCCATGGAGATAAGATAAGATAAGATATCCTTTATTTGTCCCACAATGGGGAAATTTCAGTGTTGCAACGCACAGTAAAGAGAACAGCAAGAACCAGTAGCAGCAATAGAAGTACAGTTAAGTTAAAAATAGACAAACACTATAAGGATCTATAAAGATAAGGATTATAAAACTATGTATCATATAAATTGCAATCTAAAAACTATATATACAATAAATTACTATCTTACATTATTATAGAAAGCTAAAGCCAAACATTGGAACATTCTTCATAGACCCGTTTTATTCCACACTGTTTAATGCTTGAGACAAAGTAATTTCTCCATGGAGACCAAAACAGTCTGGTCTGCAGAGAGACAAGCCTCACAGCAAACATCTGTAATAAAGTAAGGGCGTTTATCTCAGTCTAGTTTTTCTCTCAAATGTTACGCAGTGGGGCAGTGGGGCGATTAATACAAATGAGTAATAGAAATAAATGACAACAACTTTATTGTGTTAAATGAAGCTTAAACTGACCAACAAAAATATCGTCTTTGTGTGTAAATTGCCTCCGCATTTTGGATGGAGTTTTCCGTTCAGAACTCAGAACTACTTCCTGTATTTTGGTTCTTTTCTGATCAACTTTTTTTTCCCACCACAAACTTTCACTGGTGGAGGGTTCACAACCTGCTCGTCTCCACAGAGATGTTATTGCTTTCTTTGGAATGTCCCATGGCATGACATTAAACATATCGCCCCGGCATTGATTCATTACGGATGTTTAAAATACAGTAATAACTTCTGTGAACAGGGGCGACTCTCCACACTGATCTGAACTGTAACATGCTTGTTTATTTGTTTATTTCAGGATCCCCATTAGTCTCTACAGAAGCAGAGACTCGTCTTCCTGGGGTCCAATCTCAAATAAGACATTTTAAGCACCATCAAAACAATCAATCAAAACACTAAGTTTGAGTTACATCATCCAAACACAAACCAAACACTCAAAATATGTTACATTCAACTATTAGCCTTTTCAAAAAGCAATTTCTTAAAACATTTTTTAAAAACCGCATAATTTTGTATAAGCCTCATATGTTGTGGCAGAACATTCCAATGAGAAACGGCTCTGTAGAAAAATGTTGCTTTCAGTGCATTAGTTCTTGGTTTTGACAAAGTGAAAGTTGTGTTTGAGGCTTGTCTTGTATTAAACCTGTGCCTGCTACAGATGAGCTGTAACTGTGAGAACATGTGCAAAGGTCTGTGTGTGAGGACATGTGCAAAGGTCTGTGTGTGAGGACATGTGCACAGGTCTGTGTGTCGTCCACACTTTATGCAAAGACAAAACTAAACTACAGGCCAGTCGGTCCTCGACTTTCAGCCACGAAAGTTTCTCATGCACAGCACTGATATTAGCCCTAAAAGAGCAGTTCAGAGCAGCTCGATTCTGAACTATCTGGAGATTGTCTAAATCTTTGTTTGCAGCACTAGACCACACATTAGGAAAATAGTCCATCTGAGATAAAACAAGCGAGGCGATTACCAGTTTTCTTGTTTCCATTGGCATAAAATAAGCATTCTTGCAATATTCCTACTCATTTTGGTAACAATATTATTTATATGAGTCGTCCATGTCATAGTTTGGTCTAAAATGACACCCAAAAGTTTAATTTTGTCTCCCTCATGATGGACCGGTGCAATCTGCTGTACACTGTGGAGCATTCGAGAAAAAGCAACAACAATTCCTTGGAAACAAGCAGGCGGCGGACCTGGTACTACCCACCAAAGCAAGTCGTCATTTGACAAATCTCTGTGAAGTTGGTCCCAACGCAAACCTGCACAAAAACTATATCACTCGTTTCTGCTGTTTTGGCATTCAATTTTATTTTTGGCCGATGCCGTCATCCAGCCCCTCGAGATATTAAATAGCCTCAAAACAGGCAGAAAATTAAAAATAAAATAAAATTAAATTAAAAATCAATTGTTTCTATTTTGTTTGTGCTGTGACTGTTTTCATTTGTGAGAATATATTTCTAAAATTATTAATTATTATTTTTGTGGAAATTATATGACGTCATTTCCACACAGCAGACGGCAGCAGCTTTAGCAAAACTCCACCAAATTATTTCAGACTGTGGAAAAGTCTGTATCAGTCCCAGTAACTCCCTTTTGTTTCATATTTTATATAATAATACAGCACATTTCCACAGCCAGAGATCGTTTATCTTCACTAAAACCACTTACGTCATATAATTTCTGCAAAAATAATGAATAATTTGTAGAAATAAACTCGCACAAATGAAAACTGTCACAGCACAAAACGGCACAAATGAAATACAAACATTTCATATAATTTTCTGCCTGTTTTGAGGCGATTTAACATTTCGAGGGGCTGGATGACGTCATCGGCTGAAAACAAAACTGCTAATATCTAAAAAAAAACTGCTAATAAAATCACAATCGCACGAAGGAAACTTTTTGCAGCAAAAACCAGCACAAACGAAGCACAAACGATTGATTAAATTTTGGGTGTTTTAGAGACCCAATTTGACCTATAACAGAACAGTTCATATCTCCAAAACTAAAGCAGCACAAACGACGACAGTTTTTGTGCAGGTTTGCGTTTGATGGGGTCCGACAAACACGTGGACCTGTCATGTACACGGCTAAACTACAGTAATCGTACAGGAGCCTTTAGAAATGGTATTGTGAGGACGGCGGATAATAAACAGTCTGTACAGCCCATTGTCCAGGGGGCGTCCGGACCACGTGACCTAAAGCTCCTCAGGATCATGGCAGAGAAAGTGGATTGAGCGGAGCACCATTTGCAGTGGATTATTAGTTACAGATGTCGCTCTTAAGCCCCGCCCCCAACACAACGTGTACCCGCCCCCAGAGAGCATGTTGTTGTTTTCCTTCAGACCGGAGAGCAGTACACTTAGTATTCAACCCCAGGACAAAGCACTACTACTACGACTATTACTACGACTAATACTAATACTAATACTGCTGTCACGATGCTCCCATTTCAAACTCCACTTCAGCAACTAAGGAAGAGATTCGAACACTAAAAATACTCTCTCTTTAGACAATAGAATGTGATTTTTGACATTAAATGGCAGTACTTTCTTTTTTATTCCCACGTGGCCTTATATCTGTGGTCCGGGTAGGTTCCCTAGGGGTCCATGGGCGTATACTAGTCTATGTTCAGACTCATTTTAATCCAGTCCACCTCTTGATCCCAACATCACCTCTGCTGCCAGAAAACTCAGCGTCATTTTCGAATCTCACCTTAACTTCCTTTTTCATATTGAAAAAGTTGCCCAATCCTGTTTCGTCCACCTCCGCCCGCTCAGCAAAATCAAACATATCCTCTCCCAGCCTGATCTTGAAAAAGTCGCCCCCATCTAGACTATTGCAGCTCCCTCCTCTCTGGCCTCGACTCCAAATCCTCACTGACACACATCCCCCCTGTTTCAGAACTGATTTGAAGATTTTACTGATCACTTTTAACGCTCGTTTAGATCTTGCACCAAGTTACATTTCAGAACTTTTAAACCTGTAGGAGCCTCCCGCAGCCTTAGATCCTCAGGCTGTTCCCTGTGGTCGTTCCAAAGTCCAGGCTCCGGACAAACGCTGACGGAGCCTTTTCAGTCCGGAGCCTCGGCTCTGGAACGACCTGTCTGAGAAGATAAGGCTGCACCATCAGGATCATCTTTTAAATCACTTCTCAAAACCCATTTGTATCAGTTGGCCTTTAGCTGGTTTTAACTAGACTTTATTCCTTATTTATTTTTATTCTATTTTATTAACTTATTTACAGTGATCCCTCGCTATATCGCGCTTCACCTATCGCGGCTTCGCGGAATTTTTTACAGTGCTTTTTTTTTTACAGTGAATCTGTATCTTGTTGATAAAGAAGAGGAGGAAGGACTAAAGAAGAGGAGGAAGGACTAAAGAAGAGGAGGAAGGACTAAAGAAGAGGAGGAAGGACTAAAGAAGAGGAGGAAGGACTAAAGAAGAGGAGGAAGGACTAAAGAAGAGGAGGAAGGACTAAAGAAGAGGAGGAAGGACTAAAGAAGAGGAGGAAGGACTAAAGAAGAGGAGGAAGGACTAAAGAAGAGGAGGAAGGACTAACACTTGGTCGCTTAGCAACCATGATGAGAATGGCCACTGAACTTCAGCGTGCGGCACAAGAATGGGACCCTTTGATGTGTCGTTCATTGCAGTTCTCAAATATAACTGAAGGTGGCATGTCCGTTTATAAAAATCTTCTTGCTCAGAAAAAGAAAGAGTGCCAACAACTCCCCATAACGATGTTCTTCTCTCGGAGAAAGACCCCTGAAAGACGCTACAGCGCAGCGGAGTCAGGACGAAGAGGCGCAGCTGGAGGGACTGTGAAATACGCCAGTGACAATGTTTCCTCCTCGTGTTCATTACTATATAAAAAATATTGTTTTACACCGTTCTTTAAACTATTATAGTTATTTGTAAGAAAACGTTAATATTTCTATTTCTTAAACACATTTTGGGCCTGAAAAGAGGTTTTATTTTTTGTTTCATTCTGCAGTAAAGTATTGCATTGTAAAATAACAGTAAAAAATAAAGCTGATACTTCGCGGATTTCACCTGTCGCGGGTTATTTTTGGAACGTGACCCCCGCGATAAACGAGGGATCACTGTGTTGTAATTAATTGGATTGATTTCTTCATTTTTTTTTGGACACTTGTGCTATTTTTATTGTCCTTTGCTGCTTGTACGGCACTTTGTAAACCTTCTTTGTAAAAGTGCTTTGGAAATAAAGATTTATTATTATTTATTAGGGGTGTAACAATATCCAAGTCTCACGATATCGTCACAGGGTCTGATATTTACTGCGATACTGTGAGAAAGCTCACGATATCACGATATTCTACATAATAACAAGACTTCCATTCTAAAACGCTTTGACCAGTTCATTTGGTACAACATTTGTCGTCATTAGGGATGGAACGATATCCAAATCTCTCTGTACAATATTTTCACCATAAACATCTCACGGTACGATATCACAAAACTGTGAATCTGCTCCTTTTTCCTCTAAAAATGCTTCACAACTTAATCCAAAGAATGAAGATTCCAGAGCTTAGAACAGTTGTTTCTTCATGTAGTTCACTCTGTTTTTTTAGCTGTTTCTCCATCAGAACGATTCATTTAAGCAACTTGTGATTCGATATATTGTGATGTTCCAAAATATTATTGTGAGACCTTCGACGATACGATATCACCATATTTCGATTGTTATTATTTATAATTATTACATGCTCTTATACTTGTTCTGACACCGCTCAAAATCATTTTTAAGACATTCGAGAAAGGTTCAATTCTGTACTGTGACAGGGACGTTTTTAGGATCGTAGCCGCAAAAAAATAGTATTTAGTTTCGATACAGGTCTGAGCATTGATTAGTATCTGATTTTCGATTCTTTTGAGAAGCCTAATAAGTGCCACGCTCCCCGCCCTGTTTAGGTCGAGGCTCGAGCAGGTTTTCGCTGACTTAAACCTTTAGAGAAGCTGTGGATTTGATAAAAATACACCGATATATCGAGCCAATATTTGGTTTAGGCCGAACTGCTGCGTGAAGAGGAATGAATGAATCAAAGGTGATGCACACATCTTTATCTGAACCCTCGGGAGGGAAGACACAACTGTATGAAATGTGACTAAACTGCTCTTCTAAAGGTTGTGGTGTAAAATGGGACTGTGGCTTAAATTATAAATGATGTCAAAATGTCGCCTCGTCCTCGTGGATCCACAGACTGTATATATGAGTGGATATAGTGCCAAACAGGAAGTGCTCCAGGAGGCTCTGAGGTGCAGTGTCTTTTGCCCAAAGACATAAATACTGAACGATCTGGTTTGAGCAGGTTTGGCAGCGTAAAAATAGAAATACGGTGAATATTGTGAACAGTAGCGCCAACTCATCAGATGAAGCCAGGTTAGATGTCGGCGCAAGAGACTTCTGGATAAGGGGGCAACGAGCATTTTGTTGATGTAAGGGTGTTCGACCCATTTGCTAAGAGCCGCCTGAACCAGAAACTAGAAACAACATTCACCACTAACGAGAACGAAAAGAAACGGCAATATAACCGACGCGTCATTCAGACTGAACATGGTTCCTTCACGCCTTTAGTCTTCACCCCCTATGGAGGGAACGGAAGGGAAGCGGAACGTTTCATTAGCGAATTATCGATTAAAGTTTCAAGGAAAAAGGACCAAGATTACAGTACTGTCCTACACTGGCTAAGAGTCAAACTGTCACTCAATCTTACCAAATCAGCAGTATTAAGTCTTAGATCAGGGGTGTCAAACTCATTTTGGTCCGGGGGCCGTAACCTACTTTGATCCCAAAAGGGCCGGATCAGAAAACTCAGTTCTCTCTTCAAGTTATTGTATTTTTCTCCGTGTCTCGTAGTGGTGTTTAAGATTATATTCCTCGAGCAACGCCACTTGTTCCAAACACACTGAGCACAGATTTCCCATTCACCTCTGTCAACAAATAAGAATTAGACTATTTTTCTTGGGAAATCCTGAACTCAGCATCTGCTTTTCTCATTTTTTGACATTTTGCTGATGAGGGTCACGGTCGACAGTCAAAACGATCGTCCTTTAAGAGCGTTTGGAAAGAGGAAAGTCTTCATTTGTGCTGCTCTGGTGGGAGTCGCAACGTACAGAAACGCCGGAGACGCTGCTATGCTAAACGGTGCAGAAAATTAACAGAAAAATCAGAAAACTTTAAGTATTTTAATAGAAAAATCAGCCGAGGGCCAGATTAAAGGTCTTGGAGGGCCGGATCTGGCCCCCGGGCCACATGTTTGACACATGTGTCTTAGAGGATCGAGAACCATCAAGAAACTGAACAATGACTTTGAAAATGTGGACATAGTCAAAAACTATCGAATCGAATAATGTATTTCAACTTTGTAAATAGTAAATATTTTAACCCCTGGACAGAGTTTTAGAGGTTTTTGGGTTTTTTTTTTTGTTTTTACATTTTTTTGTATATTATAGTTTTATCTATTGTGAGATATTGTTAATAAAGTATATTTTTATTTACACTGCGAATGACTGAAAGGTTTTCATTTCTCATTCCGCACGCTTCTCTTCTCTCTAATTCTCTCTAGTTTAATGTTGCATCTCTATTTTACACATTTATGATGATTATTCATGTTTTCATTTGTTTGTGTCGTGATTTTAATGTATTTCTTATCCTGTGAAGCACTTTGAATCACTTTGTGTACGAACTGTGTTGTACAAATAAAGTTGCTTTGCCAAATTTAAATCTTGTGAAATGCAGTGAACAAAATGACCCCTGACCCCACTCCTCCAGCCCCCCTCTGTATCCATCATTCCCCCCCTCTCTTTTCTACTCTTCCTCTCTCCTTTTCCTTCCTCTCTCCTGCCTCCCTGACTTCTCTTTATCCCCCATCCACTCTTTCCCTTCTATATCTCTCTCTCCCCCCTTCTCTCCTTCCCTCCCTCTTTCATCTCTTTCTCTCCCCTGCCGTTCTCTCTCCTCTCTTTCAAATCTTTTCCCTCCGTCCTCTCGACTCTTTCTCTCCCTCTTTCTCTCCTTTCTCTCTCCCTCCTCTCTCCCTCTTTCTGTCTCTCTCCCCTCTTTCTTCCTCTCTCCCTTTCTCTCTCTCTCTCTCTCCTCCCCCTCTGCAGCTCTCTCCTCCCTCTTTAATCTCTTTCTCTACTCTCCCCTCTTTCTCTTTTTCCCTCCCCCCTCTCTCCTCTATTTCTCTACTCTCTCCTCTCGCTTTCTCACCATTATCTTTCCCTTTCTTGTCTCTCCCTCTCTCCATCCTCCCCCTTTCTCTCTCTCTCCATCCTCCCTCCTCTCCCCGCTTTCTCTCTCCTCTCCCCTTTTTCTCTCTCTTCCTCTATCCCCCTCCCTCTTTCTCTCCTCTCCCCGCTTTGTCTCTCCTCTCTTTCTCTACCTCTCTTGTCTCTCTCCCTCTCCCCTCTCTCTCTCCTCCCTTAACTACCCTCTTTCCCCTCTTTCTCTCTCTGTCCTCTCTCCCTCTCTCCTCTTGTCTCATTCTCTGAAGTGCTGATGGAAAAGGTTGCTCTGTCCGCCACTTTCATGTTCACACGTCTCTCTCTCCTCTGCTCGGCGAGGATCCTCCACAAGAGAATCTCTCCATCCTCCTCCTCCCCCTCCTCCTCCTCCTCCTCCCTGTCACTCTCTTCTCACTCCCTCTTTTCTCTTCCTCACTCACTCTCTTCTTCTTCCTCTAATTCCTCTCTGTGTCTCTCTCCTTTTACATTTTAACTAATGCTCAAAAACACGTTACGTTTTCCAAAAACAACTGTCGAAAATCACACGTTCATCCAGTGAGCGGGTTCGCCTCTCCGCAGATCTGATCAGTTTAATGCCATGCTGTGGAATATTCTTGGCAATAACATATCTAAGGAGGTGCCAGATCCTCCACCAGAAAACCTACGTCATCGCCCAAGGAAACAAACGATATGGATTTTTTTTCCAGACGATATTGAAATCCGTTCAACTACAACTATCGTCACCGATATCGATATTTGCAGATTTCGATAAATATGTTTAAACTGACAGCAAGAGCCACAAACCGAAGTGAAGCTGATAAAACGTATGGATGAAAAACTGAGTCTGGGACGGCACAGAGAAAAAACACAAAACAGAACAGATGAAAAATGAATCTTGTTGCAGTTGTTTTTGGAAGGAGAAAAATGGAGGGAGAGGGAGCGACAGAGGAAGAAGAGGGGAGAGGAAGGGTATAAGGAGGTAAAGAGAGGAGAGGAGGCGGAGTGACAGAGAGAGAGGGAGGAGGGAGAAGAGAGGGAGAGAGGGAGGAGGGAGAGTGACAGAAAGAGGGAGAGAGAAAAGAGGAAGAGAGAAAAAAGAGAGGAGAGGAGGCGGTGTGACAGAGAGAGAGGAAGGAGGGAGAAGAGAGGGAGAGAGGGAGGAGGGAGAGTGACAGAAAGAGGGAGGAGGGAGAGAGAAAAGAGGAAGAGAGAAAAAAGAGAGAGAGAGGAGGGGGAGTGACAGAGAGAGAGGGAGGAGGGAGAAGAGAGGGAGAGAGGGAGGAGGAAGAGTGACAGACAGAGAGAGAGGGAGGAGGGAGAGAGGGAGGAGGGAGAAGAGAGGGAGAGAGGGAGGAGGAAGAGTGACAGAGAGAGAGGGAGGAGGGAGAAGAGAGGGAGAGAGGGAGGAGGGGGAGTGACAGAGAGAGAGGGAGGAGGGAGAAGAGAGGGAGAGAGGGAGGAGGAAGAGTGACAGAGAGGGGTCGGATTGAGAGAGAAGAGAGAGAGAAAAGAGAAGGAGAGACGACAAGAAGAGATAGAGGAGGGTGAGTGAGAGAGAGAGGGTGAGGAGGGAGACGAAAAGGAGAGAAAGAGGAGGGAGAGTGACAGGGAGGGGAAGGAGGGTGAGAGAAAGGGACGAAGAAGAGAGGGGGAGAGAGGGAAAAGGAGGGAGAGTGACAGAGAAGGAATTGATGGAGAGAGAAAGAGAGGAAGAAGAGAGAACAGAAGGAGAAAGAAAGAGGAGGGAGAGTGACAGAGAGAGAGAGAGGGAGGAGAGAGAAGAGATGGAAAGAGAAGAGAAGGAGAGACAGAGAAAGAAGAGTGACAGAGAGAGAGAGGGAGGAGAGAGAAGAGATGGAAAGAGAAGAGAAGGAGAGACAGAGAAAGAAGAGTGACAGAGAGAGAGGGAGGAGAGACTATTAAAATGACTACAAAAAGTAACACAAATGTCCAGTGTAATTTTCTCCTGAGAAGAGTGACATTTCTGTACATTTATGTTTGTAGTTCAGTCACATTTTCTGCTCAACTTAAACCTCAACTCAAGATGTGACCAAAAAAAATAAATAAACATAACAATCCCTCTCTCTGGAGACCGTGACCCAACTGGATAAAGTGGAAGAAGACGGAAAATAACAATACAATCATTCAATCATTCATTCTGGCCCCGAAATGACAATTTTTTAAAGTGAAATGCAGCAAAATTGCCGCCTGCATTTGACCCGTTCTCACTGTAAGACATAAGACCCGTAGACCCTGAGCTCCGCAGACTGTGGTGTTTTTCATATTATCCTTGTCCACATTTCCAGCTCATGAAACGCCCTGATCGAGTCCTGCACATTTGGACATTGGTCTTATTGATGTTTCAGAGCCGGTGACAGATCTCGCGGCTTCATGTAGTTACATTTAAGAGCCTGTTTCTGCTACTGGTTACGATGGAGAGGGACGTGACAATAACCAAAATATGGTAATATCGTATCGTAAAACTACAGGGAACTACATAGACCATGATCCTTTGCTCCGTTTCAGTGCAGACGACATGAAGAAATAACTGTTCTGAGCACTTTTACATCTTCATTCTTTGGATTAAGTCTGTGAAGCATTTTTAGAGGAAAAAGGAGCAGATTCACAGTTTTGTGACTCCACTAAATATTGCAATAAATATCGTACGGTGAGATGTGTATCCTCCTGGGACCCGAAGATCAAAAGCGTATTGCAATTTTGTGTGTATGTGTGTGTGTGATTTTCTATCTATTTGGAGGTAAATGAACACCTTAGCATTTAGATTTAGTTCATTTCATTATTATATTTTTATCTGGGCTAGGGGCATTTTGGTGTTAAATTTATGTTAACAACCTAACGAAAAGAACTTTTTTGACGACCAAGATCTCTGACAAGCTTCTACAGTCACCTCAAAAAGTTTTTAGACTCCCTTTTGATTTTTTTTAATCATATTGCAGCCACAAATTAACTCCTATTCAGTTTTTTTAAAAATCTATTTAGTCAGAGGAACCTCGTCCCCCCATTAAGAGTCTCAAAACGCTTAAGATCGACTTAATGTTCACTATAAAAGACACAAATGAATGGACCAGGTCTCAGGAGGATATGGTGAAAATATCGTACAGAGAGATTTGGATTTCGTTACATTCCGAATGACAACAGAGTCCTGCACAGGCCTGTACCCATCACAGCTCATTCTGCACCCGTTTTCCGACAGAATTTAAATAAAATTCTGCACCTGATCCGACTCGCTGTAAACACTGACACCCAAACCGCACCTGAATGAAAATCGGTCCGAGAGCCAAAAAAGAGCCTCAACTTTATACTCTCCAATCACTCATTTTCTTTTCAGCTCCTCGGGAGTTATTCTGAAATGCAGAACATCGCATGCGCGGTCTGAAAATGAAAGTGTTCGAGATTTCAGTAAATGTGTGCAGCAAAAACATGGATTTTACATTTAATAATCTTGTTAAAACAATGTCATTTTTGAATTTCACTCAAATACAGCCCTGTTTTTTTTGTTAGGAAGTGATGTTTTGCTCTCCTCCTGCGTCCAACCCAAACCCGCATCCGACAGAGCACAAGATTTTTCGCCATAAAAATTTGCGGTTCACCCGTCGGGTTCCTGTGCCGGACTCTGAATGACAAGTGTTGTACCAAATGACTGGTCAAACTAAGGATTTTAGAATGTCAGTTTTGTTATTATGTAGAACACATGTGTCAAACATGCGGCCCGGGGGCCAGATCCGGCCCTCCAAGACCTTTAATCTGGCCCTCGGCTGATTTTCTATTAAAATATGTAAAATTTTCAGATTTTTCTGGTAATTTTCTACGCCGCTTAGCATAGCAGCATCTCCAGTGCTTCTGTGTGTGGCCGCCTCCCACCAAAGCAGCACAAATGAAGACTCGCCTCTTTCCAAACGCTCTTAAAGGACGACCGTTTTGACTGTCACCATGACGCCCTCATCAGCAAAGTGTCAAAAATAAGAAAAGTGGAGCTGAGTGCAGGATTTTCCAAGAAAAATGTACTAATTCTTCTTTTTCACGGAGGTGAATGGGAAACCTGTACGCTTGGTGTGTTTGCAACAAGTGGCGGTGCTCAAGGAATATAAATATAAAGGAGGAATATAAACGCCACTATGAGACACAACATGGCGAAAAATACAATAACTTGAACAGAGAATGGAGTTTTCCAATCCGGCCCCTTTGGGATCAAAGTAGGTTGTATACGGCCCCCGGACCAAAATGAGTTTGACACTCCTGATGTAGAATATCATAATATCATGAACCCACCCACCATATCGTGAGCTTTCCCACTATATCGCATTAATCGCAATAAATATCGTAGCATGAGGTTCATACATGATGATATGGGATCGTGAGACTTGGATATCGTTACACCGCTCATGACGACACGTTTCCTTATGGCCGTTTCATTTGGCTTTAGAGAGTCCAGAGCTCCAGGTTTGGCCCATCATTTAAAAAGGAAGAAATCTGTTTCCTGGTGCTTAAAAAAACGGACTTTAAGAGTTTTTTGGTACATTTTATTGTAACGTTCCTTCATCAGAAACGTGTCTGAAGAGGTTTTAGATAATCCATGCATATCTGAGTCGTTTAACGATCTCTCCCGGGCCTGTGTGCCAACGCCACCCATGCTCCCAAGAGACAGTTCTCCATAAATATACAAAAACGTTGACATGAACTACCACTTCACAAACCTGGTGTGATGTGCAGTGTTGTGATCGTTCTCTGAAGGGGAGTGACTTAGCATAGAGAGCAAAGGGAGGGGAAACGAAAGAGAAACTTCTAAATGTAAAACTAACTGCTCTGGTAAGACAAAGAAACCAGAAGTCCTCTCCAAACTACAGACAAAATCTGATATAAAACACGGATCCTTAGACTTTCCTGCGTAACAAAAAGAGTTCTCATCATTTTGTAACGTCACAGTTTAGTCCTCTCCACGTGTGAAGTCTTTTCTCTCCAGATCTGTCCCAAACACAGCGGTCTGCAGCCAGAAGAGCAGCACCAGAGAGAAGTGGTTTGCCAATCATGGGATTAAATGGGGCCTTGACCAGGATTTAACCAGGTCTGAACCAAAACAGGACAAAACCAATGTTAAAGCAGGACTACATCAGGATTAAACCAGGACTAAAGCAGGACTAAAGCAGGACTAGGACCTCCAACGAGCAAGCTTTAGGACGAGACAGGGTTAAACCAATATTTCACTTGTATTACAGTGGTATTAAACAAGGACTACACCAGGACTAATCAAGAACTAAACCAGAACTAAATCACATCTCAACAGGTACAATTTTCATGAGAAAACCAGGTCTAAACAGGATCAGAAATAAAATATAGGCAAGATTACAAAATCTGGACTGAATCAAACTGTCCCAACCAGGACTGAACCTAAACCAGCTCTAAACCAGGCCTAAACCAGGCCTAAACCAGAACTAAACCAGGACTGAGTCAGGACTAAATCAGGACTAAACCAGGATTACAACCAGCAACAAACAAGGTTTTGTACCAAACAATCCTAATATTAACTAATCCAATATTAAATCTGTATTACACCTGTATTAAATCAGGACTAAAACAGGACTAAACCAGGACTAAACCAGGACTAGGACCTCCAACGAACAAGGTTTAGGACTGGACAGGGTTAAAACAATATTCCACCTACATTACAGTTATATTAAACCAGGACTAAACAAGAACTAAACCAGAACTAAATTACATCTCAGCAGGTACAATTGGCATGACTAAACCAGGCCTAAACAGGATCATAAATAAAATATAGGCAAGACTACAATCTGGACTGAATCACACAGACCGAACCTGGACTGAAACATGACTAAACCAGGTCTAAACCAGGTCTAAACCAGGTCTAAACCAGGTCTTCACGATGGCTCCAAGTATTTCTGTTTCTCCTTTGACCATATTTCAGTGTAAAACCGTTATCCGCAGACATCCAGCCCAAACCGGGGCAGGAGCCGCGCGTACCTGCGTCCTGCGTCACGGAGCGCAGCCCCGCCGCCAGCCCCAGCAACAGCCCCGCGAAGCACATCTGGAACACGAACAGCTCCTTCCTCTTCCTCCGCCGGCCTCTGCTGCTCCTGCGCCGGCTAAGCATCAGCAGTTTCCCGGGCCCCTCGTCCTCATCATCCCCCGGCATCCCTGGGACCACCACGCGGGCCATGGCGCCTCTTTGCTCGGCCAGCGCTGCTCGGGGAATCCGCGGCGGTGGAGCAGAGGTGGAGACGGTGAAGCGATGCGGGGACCCAGGAGCAGCGGCGGTGCCAGCTCCGTGTCTGACTGTGCACTCGACGGAACGGGATCTGACTGGCCGTGCGAGAGAGTCCGAGGCGCGGGTAAGTGAGCGGAGAGGGACGGGGGCAGATCCGACAGAGGCTTTCAGAATAAAACACATGTCACGAAAGCGGAGATTTGATCTGGATGTGGGTTTATTTTTATACGCCCGTTGTAATAAGACGGGACGTATTATGGTATGGCGCCGTCCGTCCGTCCGTCCGTCCGTCCGTCCGTCCGTCCGTCCGTCCGTCCGTCCGTCCGTCCGTCCGTCCGTCCGTCCGTCTGTGGACACTTCAAAGCTTTGAAGTCTTTGAAGCTTTGTCCGCGCTCTAACTCGACAACCGTCTCACCCAGGAATGTCAAACTTCATGGCTGGACACCCCATGGGTCAAGGATGTTCCCTATTGATTTCAAGGTCACAGGGTCAAAGGTCAAGGTCACGGCCCGACCCTTTGCGAAAACCTGCCCGTCGCTCTTGCTAACTGTGATCGTTTCCATCTCTGTCTTTTTATCTTCCATCTCTGTCCTTTTATGTTACGTGCCGTAGATCTGAACTCTCTTCTCAAATGTTCTGCTGCTGAAAGCGAGAACAACCCACATTCTCTGCTTCTTTGAGCTTTGTAGTGTCTTTAAGGTCTGTTGCTGCGATCTGATTGGTGGAATTCCGATTCTAGAATGTGATGATGTCATACTCATACTCCTACTGCAAGAGCCAGATTTCCCTATTGATTATCCGTCCGTCTGTCTGTCCGTCTGTCCGTCTGTCCGTCTGTCTGTGGACAATTTCTTGTCCGCGCTCTAACTCCACAACCGTCTCACCTAGGAATGTCAAACTTCCAAACTGCACCAACAATTCATCTTTAACTAGGTTTGACAAATTCTAACTTAATTCTATAGGCTATACAATAATTCAAAGTACGGGCGTATTTTGCCCCGCTGGAGGAGCTCTTGTTATTTTTCTGCTTCAGACGTCATTGTGATGCGTCCAATGGGAAAAAATAAAAATAAAAAATAAAAAAGCACCAGACCTAAACCAGGACTAAACCAGGACTAAACCAGGACTAAACCAGGACTAAACCAGAAATAGATCAGGCCTAAATCTGGACGAGATCAGGACTAGGACCGGCAACAAACAAGGTTTAGAGTTAAACCAATATTACACCTGTTAAACCAGGATTAAACCAGGAGGACTAGATCAGGACTCGATCAGGACTAAACCAGGGCTAGACCCGCATTGTACAAGGACTAAACCAGGACTGGATCAAGCCTAAACCAAGACTAAACCAGGACTAGAACCTGCAGTGAACAAGGTTTAGGACTTGACAGGGTTAAACCAATATTACACCAGGACTAAACCAGGACTACACCAGGACTAGATCAGGTCTAAACCAGGACCAGGACCTGCAGTGAACTGGTTTAGTACTATAGGGTTAAAGACTAAACCAGGACTAAACCAGGACTACACCAGGACTAGATCAGGTCTAAACCAGGACCAGGACCTGCAGTGAACTGGTTTAGTACTATAGGGTTAAAGACTAAACCAGGACTAAACCAGGACTAGAACCTGCAGTGAACAAGGTTTAGGACTAGACAGGGTTAAAACAGTATTACGCCTGTATTGCAGCTACATTGAACCAGGACTAAACAAGAACTAAACCAGAACTAAACCAGGACTAAATGACACCTCAGAGTACAATCTGGACTGAGTCAAATGAACCTAACCAGGACTGAACCAGGACAGAACCACGACTGAACCAAGACATCATGAGGGCCCCAAGTATTTCACTTTCTCATGTGACCATGGTAATGTGAGTGTTATTAGAAATCTCTTTTTTTCTTTTCTTTTTTCTTTTTCCCCCAGATGCTTCCTTCACAAGCTGAGATATGGTCCCTCTGATGCCCAGCCCCGGTCTCCAGTAGGCTACAGTGACCAACTGCAACATCTGAGGACTTTTCGCCATTCAGAAGATATGATAAATAGTTTTAAATTGTTAGTCACTATGGCAACAGTCCTATTCTCACCGTTCTGAAACCCTTGGATATACATGTCATTTCTGTTGATAGTCCAGGAGTCCAGGAGTGGTCCTTAGGTTTCCTGCTGATGTATCACGAGCGGACTGTATCTGCAGCATCTGAAACAACATCCTGTGAGCTCGTGTATAGTCTATGACTGAGAGTGACTCTGACGGTCCCTGTCATGTCAGGGGCAGCGTACGGGGAACGAACCATCTGCAGATCTGCAGCTTTAGTCTCAGTCAGGAGCTGGATGGTTTATGGGTCAACGACATGACGCCTAAATGTTCTGTCTAATTGCAATTTCCTCAGTTATAAGGGTTCAAATTTCATAATAATTCACATTTCTGTAGTACAGGGGTGGCCAACTAGTAGAAGACTAAGAGCCCCTTCTTTTTCTGTGTTACTGCAAAGAGCCACATTATACACATGGGTACACATGAACATCATCCCATTCCTCAATCATGTATGCACGCACACACAGACCTATGCTCAACCAGATTTACTGAAAATAACCACACCAACATGATAATATTGTTTAAAAGTTGGTAAAAGTTGTTAAACAGTTAACATTGTGTGCACTGTCTCACACACAAACTCTCAGTTCAAGCAAGTCCACAAACAAAAATAAAATAATTTTCATTTTCAGTTTTTCTCTTACTATGCTGCTTAGTGAGACTTTTGGCATTCCTTATCTTGAACAATCCTTGAATGAATGGTAACGCCAGCCAAGCATATGTGACGCATGTTATGTAAAAGCTCCTGAAGAGCCGCATGAAACTAGTTAAAGAGCCGCATGAGGCTCGAGAGCCACGGGTCGGCCATGACTGCTGTAGTACCTCTGACCTCCATGGAATCAAATCATTTTTTTTCAAAACTCAGTTGTTAAAATGTCATGTGGTGCGACCGTGCATCATGTGGTGCGACTAATAACAGCAGGAATTCTATGGCTGGAGTTTAATAACAGACAAAGTCGACTTGGGTGAACGGTTCTTTAGGCATTTTTCTTCATTTTTCTTCATTTTCCAGGGCAGTAGTTTGTTCATTAAACACAAGCAGGCGACTGTCATATTGGAGCAAAAGAAAATATCAAAATGCATTAAAAATCTAAAGAAACACAACAGTTTGTTTCTGTAGACTTCATATTACTCACAACTTAGATTAATATCCCAACCAGGTTTTGGAAAATAAAACTATTTTAAGGTTATTCTCAGTTGCACCATATGACATTTTTTAAGGTTGTAGCCAATTCATATAGTTAAAAAAATACTAAAAATCCTTAATATAAATGTTAAACACAGATTTATGCACCGGACACTGTAAATATTTGAAAAAAGTTCAATAAAAACTAATATTTTTTTATATTTTTAATTTGCCTGTTGAAAATCCTGACACATAAATTTCACCTGTGACTTGTGCAGGTTTTGGATTGACGGGAGAATCTGTGTGACGCCCGCTCACACACAGGCAGAACAACCCACAGGAAAACCCACAGCTCCCGGGAGTCACACCTCCGCTCAAATCAGACTGAGGTTTAAGCTGTAGTGTTTAGACTTTTTATTGTGAAATCCTCTTTTCCTGTTTCTGCTCACTCCACTGAAGCGCTTTGACTGAGCTCAGAGCAGATCAAGAGCGCTCATCTCTCTATCTCTCTCCTCTCTCTCCATCCCTCTGTCTCTCTCCTCCTTCACTCTCTCTCTCTCTCCACTCTTTCTCCTCTCTCGCCCTCTCCCTTTCTCTCTCTGTTCCATTTCTCACCCTTTCCCTCTCTCCTCCCTCCCTCATCCCCATTTCTCTCTGTCAGATTGTTTGTGTATTGTATCTCTCTTTCTTCCTCTCTGCCCTCCTCCTCCTCCTCCCCCATTCTCTCTGTCAGACAGCATGGATAAGTCGTGTACTGTATGTCTCTCCCTCCCTCGCTCTCTCCTCCCTCTATCAGACAGTGCAGGATTGTATTGCATCTCTCTTTCTCTCTTTCAGTGTCAGACAGCACAGATGAGCCTTGTATCTCTCTGTCTCTCCACCTCTCCTCTCTCTGTCATACAGCAGTGATGAGTGCTTAGTCTACACAGAGGACCCTCGTGCTGTGAGGAGCACAGAGGAGCAGATGTGAGGAGCACAGAGGAGCTGGTGTGAGGAGCACAGAGGAGCTGGTGTGAGGAGCACAGAGGAGCAGGTGTGAGGAGCACAGAGGAGCTGGTGTGAGGAGCAGAGGAGCTGGTGTGAGGCGCACAGAGGAGCTGGTGTGAGGAGCACAGAGGAGCTGCTGTGAGGAGCACAGAGGAGCAGATGTGAGGAGCAGAGGAGCTGCTGTGAGGAGCACAGAGGAGCAGATGTGAGGAGCAGAGGAGCTGCTGTGAGGAGCACAGAGGAGCAGATGTGAGGAGCACAGAGGAGCATGTGTGAGGCGCACAGAGGAGCAGGTGTGAGGAGCACAGAGGAGCTGGTGTGAGGAGCAGAGGAGCTGGTGTGAGGCGCACAGAGGAGCTGGTGTGAGGAGCACAGAGGAGCTGCTGTGAGGAGCACAGAGGAGCAGATGTGAGGAGCAGAGGAGCTGCTGTGAGGAGCACAGAGGAGCAGATGTGAGGAGCAGAGGAGCTGCTGTGAGGAGCACAGAGGAGCAGATGTGAGGAGCACAGAGGAGCATGTGTGAGGCGCACAGAGGAGCAGGTGTGAGGAGCACAGAGGAGCTGGTGTGAGGAGCAGAGGAGCTGGTGTGAGGCGCGCAGAGGAGCTGGTGTGAGGAGCACAGAGGAGCTGCTGTGAGGAGCACAGAGGAGCAGATGTGAGGAGCAGAGGAGCTGCTGTGAGGAGCACAGAGGAGCAGATGTGAGGAGCAGAGGAGCTGCTGTGAGGAGCACAGAGGAGCAGATGTGAGGAGCACAGAGGAGCATGTGTGAGGCGCACAGAAGAGCAGGTGTGAGGAGCACAGAGGAGCAGATGTGCGGAGCAGAGGAGCAGGTGTGAGGAGCACAGAGGAGCTGCTGTGAGGAGCAGAGGAGCTGGTGTGAGGCGCACAGAGGAGCAGGTGTGAGGAGCACAGAGGAGCAGCTGTAAGGAGCACAGAGGAGGAAATGTGAGGAGCACAGAGGAGCAGGTGTGAGGAGCACAGAGGAGCAGCTGTAAGGAGCACAGAGGAGCAGATGTGAGGAGCACAGAGGAGCAGGTGTGAGGAGCACAGAGGAGCAGGTGTGAGGAGCACAGAGGAGCAGGTGTGAGGAGCACAGAGGAGCAGATGTGAGGAGCACGGAGGAGCAGGTGTGAGGCGCACAGAGGAGCTACTGTGAGAAACACAAAGGAGCTGGTGTGAGGAGCACAGAGGAGCTGCTGTGAGGAGCACAGAGGAGCTGGTGTGAGGAGCACAGAGGAGCTGCTGTGAGGAGCACAGAGGAGCTGGTGTGAGGAGCACAGAGGAGCAGATGTGAGAAACACAAAGGAGCTGGTGTGAGGAGCACAGAGGAGCTGCTGTGAGGCGCACAGAGGAGCTTGTGGATCCGCTTATAATGAAATAAATGAGATATGAGTGTTATGTAACCACTGTGGGATCTGCATCAGCATGGAGCTGTCAGTCAGTGTGCAAAAACAAATGGAGCTGTTGTTGCCCTGCAGATTGTTCCACAGTGTGGCATTAAACTGGTGGGGATGCACACCCGCTCACAGGCTTTTATTTACATGTATTCTTTGACTAAAAAGTTGCATATTGTGGCTTTAAATAAATGGATAAGACATGTAGATAATAAGACATGTTTGACGGCGTTCTCGACCATTCCCACATGTACTGCAGCCAGACCTGAAAAGAAAAATTACATAGAGCATCTTTAAATTGAAAATATATTTTTCCAGTTTTTCCGCTACTGAGAACCATCCATCCATCTTCTCCCGCTTAATCCAGCTGGGTCAGTGTGCCAATCCTCATAGCACCTGACCCCCCATGAACCCCTCTGCAGGTGGTGAACCCACAGGAGGGTGGACAACATGGTCCTTGATGTTAGTTCATAGGGGTTAAATATATGAATAATTTGAAAATATATTTAATTTGAAATATTATTTAAAGCTGTTTAAATAAAAGTTTGTCACTTTTCTTGTGGAGCCTTCACTTTGACCCCGTTAAGATGTAATTGTTTTGTGTGTAATGTTCATCAGATAGAACAGAATAGATAGAATGCCTTTTATTGTCACTATACATATGTACAATTCACACTATACACATACACGAGATTAAAAGCAACTCACCCTCCGATACAGACATAGACGTATACAGACATATACGTGTACAGACATATACGTGTACAGACATATACGTATACAGACATATACGTATACAGACATATACGTATACAGACATATACATATACAGACATATACGTATACAGACATATACGTATACAGACATATATGTATACAGACATATACATATACAGACATATATGTATACAGACATATACATATACAGACATATACGTATACAGACATATACATATACAGACATATACGTATACATACATATATGTATACAGACATATACGTATACAGACATATACATATACAGACATATACAGACATATACATATACAGACATATACGTATACAGACATATACGTATACAGACATATATGTATACAGACATACGTATACAGACATATACGTATACAGACATATACGTATACAGACATATGTATACAGACATATACATATACAGACATATACGTATACAGACATATACATATACAGACATATACGTATACAGACATATACATATACAGACATATACGTATACAGACATATATGTATACAGACATATACGTATACAGACATATACATATACAGACATATACAGACATATACATATACAGACATATACGTATACAGACATATACGTATACAGACATATATGTATACAGACATATACGTATACAGACATATACGTATACAGACATATACTTATACAGACATATACGTATACAGACATATACGTATACAGACATATACGTATACAGACATATACGTGTACAGACATATACATATACAGACATATACGTGGTACATTTACACACAGTATACAATAAAATACATAAGTAAGCTGAGACACCCAAGACTACACCACTCAGTCGAGCAGGATATTGCACTGCTTTAAATATTGCACTCAATCAACTATTGCATGGTATCAATACTGCACTCAATCAAAATATTAAAATATTGCACTGTTTTAAATATTGCACAGCATTAAATATTGCACTATGACTAAATGCTATACATTATGAAATATTGCACTGTGATATTGCACCCAGTCAAAACATTGCACTGTATTAAATAAATATTGCACTTATGATATTGCATTATATTAAGTATTGCACACAGGTGAATGGAAGAGGATCAGGGGATATAGGGATTGAAATGCGGGATCAGTCAGGCAGTGTGAATTCAAAGTGATTATGGCCATTGGGGGAAAAAAACAGTTTTTGAGTCTTGTGGTCTTTGCTTTGATGCACCTGTACCGTCTTCCTGAGGGCAACAGGTTGAACAACTCAAAGCCAGAGTGGTAGCCGTCCTTAATAATGTTTTTGGCCATGCTGAGGCAGCGAGAGGTGTAGATATCCAACAGGGAGGGGAAAGGGCAGCCGATGATCTTCTGTGCTGTTTTGACTACCCTCTGAAGCCTCTCCCTGTCCGCCATAGTGCAGAGCTACCGTACCATACAGTGGCGCAGTACGTCAGCAGGTTCTCGATGGACACACGGTAGAAGGTCAGTAGCAGGCTAGGTTCCAGGTCATACTTATTGAGCACCCTCAGGAAGTGGAGTCGCTGCTGGGCCTTCTTGATGATTGCTATGATGTTCTCAGTCCAAGAGATGTTCTCAGAGATGAGAACACCAAGAAACCGGAAGGTGTAGACCCTCTCCACACACTCGCCATTGATGTTGAGGGGGACTAGTTCTGTGCTGTGCCTCCTGAAGTAAATGATGATCTCTTTGGTTTTCTTGGTGTTCAGAGCTAGATTGTTCCCCATGCACAATGCTACCAACTTCAGGACCTCCTCTCTGTCGGCCGTCTCGTCCCCTTTGAAATGAGCCCAACCACAGTTGTGTAATTGACAAACTTCACAATGAGGTTTCTGTCGCTGGCCGGGCTGCAGTCATGGGTGTAAAGACAGTACAGGAGGGGGCTCAGCACACAGCCCTGTGGAGAGCCGGTGCTCAGCGTGCAAATGGGGGAGAGGTGGAAGCCGAGTCTCACAGGCTGAAGTCGGTTGGTTAAAAAGTCTTTAATCCAGGAGCATGTGAGAGTGGGGAGTTCAAGAGTGTCCAGTTTAGTAATGAGAATGTCCAGTATGACTGTGTATGAAGCTGAGCTGTAATCCACAAAGAGCATCTGGACGTAGCTCTGCGGTTGCTCCAGGTGTCTCAACACAAAGTGGAGAGCTAACGCGGCGTCGTCTGTGGAAATGTTTGCCCGATATGCAAATTGATATCGGTCGAGGTCTGGTGGGAGATAGTCCTTGATGTGTTGAAGGACCAGTCTCTCAAAGCACTTCATGATTACTGGTGTGTGTGCCACAGGACGGTAGTCATTGAAGGTGGTGACAGGAGACTTCGTGGGCACTGGTATGATGGTGGCTGATTTTAGGCAGGATGGGATGACTGGCCTGGGCTTGGGCTAGGTTGAAAATTCTGCTGAAGATGATGTCAAGCTGGTGGGCACACTCTCTGAGCACTCTGCCGGGTACTCGGTCTGGACCTGTAGCCTTCCTGGGGTTTACTCCTAAGAGCACTTGTCCGACATTGTACCCCGTTACAGTGAGTGGAGTGGTGGAGGGAGGATGGGGTGGGAGCAGGACTGGAGCCACTGGGTGGTGCTGTTGTGTTGGCTCAAAGCGAGCAAAGAATTTTTCAATTCAATTCAACTTTATTTCTATAGCCCAGAATCACAACAAGAGTTGCCCCCAATGGGCTTCACAGTGAAAAACATGGAAACATCATCTGACATAGACATCAGCAAACACATTGTCCCATCCTCAGTCTCTCAGTGAACACACGATCCTTGGTGCCAGAGAGCAAAAAACCCACCGGCAGGTGCAGTGTGGGAAAATTCTCTCCAGACACTGTTGCCAACCAGCTGTTGCAGTTTAGCTCCTCTGCCAGCTGTACACTCAGATCCTCTGTTGTCGCTTGACAGCCCCTGTCATTCATCATTCATGGCCGCTTCCATGGAGACTGAAAAGGTGACTTCACTGTACCAAGTTACATGTCAGATCAGTAGAAAGACAGACCTGCTCCCAGTAAGAATGCCTGTTTTTCAAAATATTTTACCAATAACTTTAATAACAGCTTTAACATCTCCCTGAAGAGAAGCACATACTGACCCCCCACCAGAAATGTTACATATCATACCTTTAAAGAATGCCTATTGTGCTTGTTTCTGCGATATATTTACAATCCAAGACAGCTGTGGATCATTCTGTTAGAATTTGAACAATTTAAATGTACTGAGGGTTGATAATCTTTTTACCCAACAGCAACTGAAGATATCTGTACACCGTTTTGGGATTTTTTACAGACACTCCTAATGCATTATCATCCTATGGAGACTGCAGATCACACCAGCAACTAGTGGATTTTTTTGTCATTGGTGCAAAAATGACTACACAACGCTGCTGAACCTTACGTATATCACTGATTAAGAAAATTTAATTTGAAAACAAAGTGCATATGTGACAGTGGTCGTGTACAGGTGGAGGTGAAAAAGGGAAGATCCAGAGCAATAATGTCTTGAATATGTGAGAATAAAGATGACTCAAACATGCACGAGTCACTCGAGATAGGACTTCAGAAGGTCAATGAGAAGGACACGACTATAACCTGGTTAAAAGCTCTGAAAAGTTTACTTTTGCAGAATTGGTCTGATTTAATGATTTAATGAATCTGTACAAAATAAGCATCATTTTAAACAGTTCTCTCCTACAGGGCTTTTGTCTCTACTCACTCCATTTCATTCTAAGACGGTGGCATATGCTTTGACCCCAATCAGGCACAGAGCTACACACTGAGAGGTCAAGGGTCAAGCGCATTGTTCAAACTGGCTGATTCCCCTTTTCCCCCCTCGAGACTTGTTACACAAACAGGAAGTGAAAACCGCACACGACACCACAGCGCATTCACCTTTATTCAAATGGAGATGTGTGAGCCAAATGAATGCAGTCCATAGTTATTATGAAACAGAAATGAGATGAGCAGAGATAATTTTACCCCACAGGATGTGATTAAAAACGGGTGAGTCAGACAGTCATTGTTGTATTGTAATAGTAAACGGTGACAATGGTCAGATGTGTATGGCCAGTTCACCACCTGCCAGATTCACGGAAATATCTCACTGAATGTCAATGAGAAGATATGAAAAAGACTGAATCGAATGGGGCAACAGCAGTATTTTGAATTGCCCTTTTGAACAATTATTGGTTTTACTACTATGACAGAAACAAGTAACTCAATGGCAAATTCTTATTTCAAAGTTTTTGGAGCTTTCTACGATGTTTCGGCCAAAGTTAAAAAGTCCCCTCATCAAAAACATGCTTGAAGAAGTTTTAGACGCCGTCCATGCATGTTTGAGTAATCTAGAGAGCTTGGTCAGATAGAGTGACTCCCCCGGTTTGTGGTGGTTGGTAATAATAAAACTGAAATTTTCTTTGTGTTTTAGTCATTTTTAAGCAGCTTTTCTTTATTTTACCTAAACAAATGACAACATACGCCTCTCTTTAGAGTTGGTGGTGATCAGAATGGTCAAAAAAAGAGACACCTGGGACAGTTCTTGTACAAAACTTGGACAAATCAGTGCTTTTGCATAAATCTGCTGAGACAAGGGACCCAGTGCTCAAAACTGGGACTGTCCTGGGTAAATAGGGACATCTGGTCACTCTACTCCCGGGCCCTGTTCAAACCCTCCTTACTTTTAGCCGTAAGATTCTGTGTAAGTCTCCGCCCACAAACTTGTCATGTGGGAGCATGAGGGACGTATCCCTCATGCTCCCACATGACAATTCTCCATAAATATACAAAAACATGATAGAAAACGGTACACAACAACTAGACAAACCTGATTAGAGGGACGCACACTGATTGTAAGTAAGTAAGTAAGTAAGTGTTTATTTATATAGCGCTTTTCACAAACAGATGTCACAAAGACGCTTTACAGAGGATTATTTACAGAGCATTCTTCATTCGCTCCATACCCGGTGGTGGTAAACTACTGTTGCAGCCACAGCTGCCCTGGGACAGACTGACGGAGGCGTGGCTGCCAAACCAACAGGCGCCAACGGTTCCTCCGACCACCACCATCACTCACTCACACAACTTTCACACCTACAGTGCATGTTTTGAGTTGATGGGGGAAACCGGAGAGCCCGGAGGAAACCCATCCAGACACGGGGAGAACATGCAAACTCCACAAAGAAAGGCCCGGGCGACCCGGGGATCGAACCCGCAACCTTCTTGCTGTGAGGCATGAGTGCTAGACACTCAGCCACCATGCTGTGATAGTGCTCTGAAGGGGGAGTGACTTTGCATGGAGAGCGAAGGGAGGGGAGTCTCAGAGTGTTACTTATAAAATGTGTTCACACGTTGTTTTTGGCGAACAGCATTTTCAAAACAATATAAAGTAACAAGGTGATCTAATGATGTGATGTATTAGCAGTTAATGCCCCAGAGAAGTAAGAAACCTCCTCTTTAAAGGTAAACTAGGTTTTCCCATGGAGATTATTAATTCTTTACCTAGAATGTTTCACAGTATGGAATTAAACTTACCAGCCTCTGTGGTGACAAGCAGAGACAAGGCCAAGTTACAGGTCGGGTCTGCGGAGAGGACGGCCCAATGCATCTCAGTTAGAGAAAACAGCTTCAAGTACAGAAACAATGCAAATTCCCAAAACTCAAACCCAAATTTTAATGAGGAACAAACAAAGAATGTGGTGCAAATGAAAGAAAAAAAAAAAAACCTGCTGAAAAAGCAAAGAAATGTATCATCATCAAATGTGCCGCTAATAGAACAAGAGCTCCGCCAGCGGGGCAAAATACGCCCGTAATAATCAATAGGGAAATCTGGCTCTTGCAGTAGGAGTATGAGTATGACATCATCACATTCTAGAATCGGAATTCCACCAATCAGATTGCAGCAACAGAACTTAAAGACACTACAAAGCTTTGAAGTGTCCACAGACGGACGGACGGACGGACAGCGCCATACCATAATACGTCCCGTTTTATCACGGGCGTATAAAAATGACAAAGCACAAAATGAAAACCAAGAAAATATGGAAAAACAAGAGCTCCTCCAGCGGGGCAAAATACGCCCGTACTTTGAATTATCGTATATAGAATTAAGTTAGAATTTGTCAAACCCAGTTAAAGATGAATTGTTCGTGCAGTTTGGAAGTTTGACATTCCTAGGTGAGACGGTTGTCGAGTTAGAGCGCGGACAAGGTAATGTGTAGTTGTCTTGTATTCTCTCTCTCCCGTTGCCTAGCAACCGCTGCAGCTGGAACTGTGTGTCACCTTTGAACTTTAAACTTCAAAGCTTTGAAGTGTCCACGGACGGACGGACAACGCCATACCATAATACGTCCCGTCTTTTTATACGGGCGTATAACAAAACATAAAGAATCACCACAAAGGAAGTGTTCCAAACCTGCAGGGGGCGCTCTCAGTGGAACAACTCAATGGAGAGACACACCGGATGGAGAGAGAGAGAGAAAGGTTCTGCCCATGAGAAAGACAGAAAATGGCCAACTGACGATAAACTACAGCAGAGCAAATGAGCAAATTATTGTCACGGCGAATGGACGTGCAAATGTGTCGCCTTAAAGTCTGGTGTGAAATACGATCAGATAAATGTGATGTACCAAGTTCTACAGCAATCTTTATATGATTTATAACACAGTATATGAAACGAATCAAATAAAAGCCACATGACCGTAACAAACATTGAGCTATTACACTGAGAGCGCAGTATCCATTGCAGTGCATTTGACCCCCATCAGCCACCGTAGTATTATTAATTTGCCCCAGTGCATCCAGGGATCTCCTTTTGAATCTCACTTTTTTCTTTTTAATAATTCAAGTTTTTATTTTATTTTGCCTTTTTTAACATAACATATAACAATTCAGTTTTATTTCTATAGCCCAGAATCACAACAAGAGTTGCTCCAATGGGCTTCACAGGGAATAAACATGGACCACACACTGTTGCCACCGTCAAACCAGTCAGTTTATAAAGAGCAGAGGTTTGGACGGACAGGCAGATGTGTGGG
This sequence comes from Odontamblyopus lacepedii, assembly GCA_034769755.1. Lineage (NCBI taxonomy): Eukaryota > Metazoa > Chordata > Actinopteri > Gobiiformes > Gobiidae > Odontamblyopus > Odontamblyopus lacepedii. The sequence continues at coordinate 4,941,608 of CM068354.1, read as the reverse complement.
GGACTGGCCATCGGCTCATTTGAGTTGAGGGCTTCAACCAGGCAGGGGGCTCGATCCAGGCAGGTGAGGGGCTCCATGCAAGGCCAGTGGGGGGCTCACGCAGACAGGTGAGGGCTCCAACCGGGCAGATGAGTGGAGAGGGGTAGAGCTAAGGTCTGGTCAGCGTCTGCTCACGGGAGGGCATCTGATTTGTCTGTGTAAGACATGAGGTTATGGGACAGAGATGAAGGAGAAGGAGCAGTTAGAATAAGAGGACAGAGGCTCAGGGCTCCATACTTCCCCCAGCATCTAACTCCTAGAGCAGCCTGACTTCAGCTGTGGAGTTAACCCTGCTCCTCTAGCCTGGCCATAAGCTTTCTCACAGAAGAATGTTTTAAGCTGAACCTTAAATGTAGAGACTGTGTCTGCCTCTCTGACAGGAGGTGGAAGCTGATTCCATAAAACAGGAGATTGGTAACTAAAAGTTCTTCCTCCCATTGTAAGTTTATTAAATTTGGGGACCACTAGTAGCCCTGCATTTTGTGAGCGCAGTGTCTGTTTGGTTTGTAAGGTTAATTCTAAACTCGACCAGGAGCCAATGAAGTGAAGCTAACACCAGAGTAAAGTGTTCTCTTCTATTTGTTCCCGTTAATAATCTTGCTGCAGCATTTTCAACAAGCTGAATGCTTTTCAGTAGCTTTTAGGGCAGGCGGTCAGCAGAGAGTTACAGTCTAATCTTGATTAAATAAATGCATGGAAAAGCTTTTCTGCATCATTTTTGGATAAGATATTTCTAACTTTGGCGATGTTGCGGAGGTGGAAGATGCTGTTTTACAGACTTGGTTTATATGGGCTTTAAATGATAAGTCTTGGTCAAATATAACCCCCAGATTCCTCACAGTGGAACTCGAGGTCACACTGATGCCATCCAGGGAAACTATCTGATCTTATAGAGCCTCTCTCAGGTTTTTGGGGCCAAGTATAATAAGTATAATAACAGACAGCAGCACATTACTCTGGGCCAAAGGGATAATATAGTTTAAGAAGTGACCTGTATCTCTGCACATACATACAGTGAATGGCACTCCAACAATAGAATACCAAAAAAATACATAAACCGTACAATAAAACAGTCAAAAAGCATGTGTCAGGCCTCTGTGACTCTCTAAATTCCACTTTTCCAATTTCTTCCAATTTTAATTCATGAATTTAATTTAATGTAATCTGTTACAAATACAAATAATTTCAAGACCAAAACAAGTCTTTGTTTTTCCAATTTATTGATCTCAGCTGTGTTTTAGTAAAGCAGACAAACCTGACAAGTCTAAGAATTTACAAAAATGTCTATGTTTTCATTCAACCTTGCCAATAATTTCTCATATGAAACTATTTTCATCAAATTACCGGTATCCATGTTTAAAGTCTGCAGGAGAAGGACCCTTCCATACACTAAGAATGACCCATGCTGCAGTTATTACCCCAAATCTCACTTTTTTCATGAGGAAACTGCATTTTCAATTGTAAAGCAGATGGAAATGGCCAGGGGACTACAGATGAAAACGAATTCTGGCTAATTCTGGCTTTTTTTTTTTTTAAACCATGTGTAATCACGTGTTTTACGAAATTGCACTGTCCCCTTTCAAATAAATTAAAACTAATTATATAAGAGGTATGTCACAGCTCCTGACTGTGTACATGTGGAAAATGATCTTGAACAAGAAAAAGGGTTCAGATCTGATGAATGACACATGCTGAGGATGTAAAACCCTGTTCCTGATTTGTTCTCACGAATTTGAGTGAAAAATCAGGATCCTCCAGACTTCTCCTCCCTTTGGGCCTTTGTGTTTGTGTCTCTCACCTGGAGGAGGTTCACCTGAGTGGAGTCCCCCCCCCCCGCCCACAGCAGCCGCACTCTGTGTCAATCACATGAGTCCCGTCTATTATTTTTAATTTGTATTTGGTTATTTCCTTCATAAAGTATAAAAAGACATGAACAGTGCCATAACATTAAACACAAGAAATGAACGAAAGGAGCAGAAAGAGGAGGTATCCGTTATCTGTCCCTCTTCCCTTTTCTAGACACATTAACACTGAGAGTTTAAAACATTTCATCAACACATTTCAGTTCAATCGTAAATATAAATCAACTGCAATCGCATCTCCAGTCCTGCTTCTTCCTCTTCTCTTCCCACTTTTCCAGTTATCCCTTATGTATCACCAGCTCTCGGCTCCTTTCTGACGATCGTGATATGTAATATTTTCCTGGACCTTTTCTAATTTGATGACTCGGTGCTCCCAGGCCAGTCTCCAGTCTCCGCTCACCTGGTCTCATGATTCCTGCTCCTCCAGACCCCCCCGCCCCAGATCCACACCCACTTGTAAAAGAAACCAGTTCCCGTTTACCTGGAGTTCTGGGTTTGGGTTCAAAACACAGAATGTGTCTTGCCTCAGTACAGGTATATTGTCTAACCAGCTCTTGCGGTCAAAGTAAGCCCACTGTTAAATGCTATTTCTGCATTTAATTTGTGGCCACACCGGCTCGTCAAAGCCTGATCCCGTCAGATCTCAGAAGCTCAGCAGGGCCTGGTTAGTACTTGGATGGGAGACACTGGGAATTGCAGGTGCCACAGTGGGGCAAAAGTCGCAAAAACTGTCGTAGTGTCCTTAGGCAAGACACATCACCCACATTGCCTAGTATGAAAGTGGTGTGTGCGTGAGTGATGGTGGTGGTCGGAGGGGCCGATGGTGCAGATTGGCAGCCTCGCTTCTGTCAGTCTGCCCCAGGGCAGCTGTGGCTACAATAGTAGTTTACCACCACCGGGTCTGGAGTGAATGAATAATGCTGTAAAGCGTCTTTGAGTGTCCTGAAAAGCACTATATAAAACTGATGCATTATTATTATTATTATTATTTAATTAGAAATATTTTTATTGTTCGATCATTAGAAAGTGCACAGTTAACATGCTAGTTGTTGTTTGGACAAAACTTCACTCTGGTCCTGAACGTTGTGAAAAGCTCTACATCGTGGAGAGTAATTAGGACGGTCTGAATGCAGAAGGGAACTGAGGGAGAACTCTGGACCACTGCAAACTCGTTCTGTTCTTCACATTTGTATGCAGTAAAAATCAGGCACAGCTGTTTTAATTCACACTACTTATATCTTCAGCTTTTTACTGCATTCCAAATTATGACGCCAATGATATTTTTCTCTGATCTTGAGCCAAATTGTCGATATAAATGAGAGTCATCAGAATGTTCTAGTTATCGACCTTTAGAGTGCGATTGAAATGAGAGTTTGAAACCGTGTTATTGTTGGGGCCCAAAACATGACTAGTCAAGAGTTAAATGCAGCCTGTGCCAAGCAGAGTTTCAGCACCACCGAAGAACGTCTGGTCTAAGTTTGCAGCTCCGAGCTAAACACCCGGGTGCAGCGACCAGAGCGTCCGAGCCAAGAGCCTCAGATCAGACAAACCTGAGGATAATCACACAGCAAAGAAAATAAGTACAGCAATCGTTAAATGGGTAAGAATTGCTTTACATTATGGCCTTAAAACTGTCTTGAAATGCAAAATAACACAATTTTAAACATGCAATTCAATATGTGATTAATCGATTTCTTATCTTAATTGAGATTTTGTTGTTTTCCTCCCTGCTGACATCTCACTGAAAATTAGTCTTCATGTATTTCTGGGCCCCTGGAGCTGTTTGTGCTTGTGGCCATGATTTAAAGGTGGCCCAGTAGAAGGTTTATGCCTGTGGAGGACGTACACCGTGATGTTCGCGGGACTCCAGAGGCACCAGCAGCTTCAAATACCTGTTTGTGCTTTGTAATGGTATTTCAGCAGCTGCTCTCTTAATCTGATGTATTTGTCTGGCAGAAACCTTCCTCATTGTGCCTTTATCTGCACGAGTCCATGTGTGCTCTGAATCTGCTACAAATCTCTTAACAGTGTGATGATCATGCTTAAGTTTTTGTGAAATATCTCAGGTTTTCATACCTTGTACAGGGTATTCAACTACTTCACGCTTTTTCTTTCCCATATTGTTTGAAAATGGCGCTCTGCTTAATAATGTGGAACGTCCTTCTTAAGTAGTTTTTCCTTTGATCGGACTTACCTGGCAAACTCATTGGCTCAGGAGTTTGAGATTGATTTCACCCAAAACCATCCATGACATTAATTTGTAACGTGATGTATTTCGACAGATCCTGTTACAGAGATGAATACAATCTGTACTGTTTGAGTGTGAGATTGGCTTATTATTATATTTAATTATTGTATCAAAATCTGGTCTTTTCTTGTTCTCACGGTTCTCATGGTTCTCACAGTCCGAGGCTCATGTTGTGTCTCCTGATCCCTGACAGTCAGGCAGTGTCACTGAACATGTGACCAGGCTGTGTCCATTCTCCTGTTCACTGTGTAAAAATAAACTTTGACCTAAATCATTTCATTTGAATTAGCATCAGCGGGAGCATGTTTTCCCCTGTAGTCCAGTGCCCTCTCCCTCCACATGTACCACCACATGTGCCACCACACTGCTGCTGCTGCTGCCCACAGCCTGGTGATGTCACCATCCCATCATGCTTTGCAGCGACAGATCCGGCGGAGGACGCGGGTGGCATAGCATTAGTGTAGCATTAGCGAGATGCAGATTACGCCACACTTTGGGTGAGTGAGGGATTGGGTGTAATCCTGAGACAATGCGAACACATCTCCCGGATTATAAATCTTAAATGTACAGAGAACACAAAAAAACATGATGTCATATGTGTGCGTAGTGCCCATGGCCACCAGCGAGGGGCAGACAGGAGCCGGGGCAGATTATGTGAGGAGGGTTACATAACCCAATATATCATGTACATGTGTGAGTCATATACAGTAGGTTATGAACAGCCCAGGACTGCATAAACTCTACAAGCATCAGACATAAGAGGACGGGAGGGCATCTGACACACAGGAGGACGGGAGGGCATCTGACACAAGGATACAGGAGGATGGGAGGGCATCTGACACAAGGATACAGGAGGATGGGAGGGCATCTGATGCAGGGATACAGGAGGATGGGAGGGCATCTGATGCAGGGATACAGGAGGATGGGAGGGCATCTGATACACAGGAGGATGGGAGGGCATCTGACACAAGGATACAGGAGGACGGGAGGGCACTGACACAAGGATACAGGAGGACGGGAGGGCATCTGACACAAGGATACAGGAGGATGGGAGGGCATCTGATGCAGGGATACAGGAGGATGGGAGGGCATCTGACACCAGGATACAGGAGGACGGGAGGGCATCTGATGCAGGGATACAGGAGGACGGGAGGGCACTGACACAAGGATACAGGAGGACGGGAGGGCATCTGACACAAGGATACAGGAGGACGGGAGGGCATCTGACACAAGGATACAGGAGGACGGGAGGGCATCTGATGCAGGGATACAGGAGGATGGGAGGGCATCTGATGCAAGGATACAGGAGGATGGGAGGGCATCTGATGCAGGGATACAGGAGGATGGGAGGGCATCTGATGCAGGGATACAGGAGGATGGGAGGGCATCTGATGCAGGGATACAGGAGGATGGGAGGGCATCTGATACACAGGAGGATGGGAGGGCATCTGACACAAGGATACAGGAGGACGGGAGGGCACTGACACAAGGATACAGGAGGACGGGAGGGCATCTGACACAAGGATACAGGAGGATGGGAGGGCATCTGATGCAGGGATACAGGAGGATGGGAGGGCATCTGACACCAGGATACAGGAGGACGGGAGGGCATCTGATGCAGGGATACAGGAGGACGGGAGGGCACTGACACAAGGATACAGGAGGACGGGAGGGCATCTGACACAAGGATACAGGAGGACGGGAGGGCATCTGACACAAGGATACAGGAGGACGGGAGGGCATCTGATGCAGGGATACAGGAGGATGGGAGGGCATCTGATGCAAGGATACAGGAGGATGGGAGGGCATCTGATGCAGGGATACAGGAGGATGGGAGGGCATCTGACACAAGGATACAGGAGGATGGGAGGGCATCTGACACAAGGATACAGGAGGATGGGAGGGCATCTGACACAAGGATACAGGAGGATGGGAGGGCATCTGATGCAGGGATACAGGAGGATGGGAGGGCATCTGACACAAGGATACAGGAGGATGGGAGGGCATCTGACACAAGGATACAGGAGGATGGGAGGGCATCTGACACAAGGATACAGGAGGATGGGAGGGCATCTGACACAAGGATACAGGAGGATGGGAGGGCATCTGACACAAGGATACAGGAGGATGGGAGGGCATCTGATGCAGGGATACAGGAGGATGGGAGGGCATCTGACACAAGGATACAGGAGGATGGGAGGGCATCTGACACAAGGATACAGGAGGATGGGAGGGCATCTGATGCAAGGATACAGGAGGATGGGAGGGCATCTGATGCAGGGATACAGGAGGATGGGAGGGCATCTGACACAGGGATACAGGAGGATGGGAGGGCATCTGATGCAGGGATACAGGAGGATGGGAGGGCATCTGACACAAGGATAAAGGAAGATCATGTAGGATAATGTAATATAGTTGGGCTGCACTTTCCCAACTGCTCTGAAGAAAATACTATTGGTGCAAAACCGTTTCATTCAAAGTGCAGCTCATTCCATTAACACTGTCTGCTCATTTATTCATTAAACTTAACATTCTTAATATTTATGAGAAATATTTACCAAATTTGTATTTTTATGTATAAAATTCTTTATAATTCAACTACAGTCCCCCACACATTTCACATTTTAGTTTAAACCAATGCAGAGATTCATAGACATATATATATATACTATAATATAATAATATAAAACAATACAGAGGAGGGAAATAATAAATAATAATAATAATAATAATAATAATAATAATAATAATGATCATGATAATAATAATAATAATAATAATAATAATAATAATAATAATAATAATAATGATCATGATAATAATAATAATAATAATGATAATAATAATAATAATAATGATAATAATGATAATAATAATAATAATAATGATAATAATGATAATAATAATAATAATAATAATAATAATAATAATAATAATAATAATAATAATAATGCATCAGTTTTATCTTTCTCTATATGTTTCTTCCTCCCTCTCTGTCCTCGTCTCTCTATCTCTTTCTGTCTCCGTTTCTCTCTCGGACTCTCTCTCTGTGTCTCTCTGTGTCTCTCTGTGTTTGTGTGTTTGGAAATTACAGACTCATTAAATGATACTTTGCAGCTGATGCCGTCACCGTCCCACGGGGGAGGGGTGCTAACTGGGGGCACTGTTCTGTTTGCGGCTGTAATCTGAGCTTTATTTTAACACAACTGACCACAAAGAACTGACTTGGTTGGAACTGCAACAGGTTTTGTATTTTTTTTGGAGTTTCCATCTTAAAGGAGAGAGAAGGCGACGTCACTGCACAGTCTCCATACGCCCTGTCGTCCCTTTCAAATACATAAATACAGAAATAAGCTCCACACTTTGTCCATATGGCCTCTCTCTTTCTCCTGGACGAGGATTTTTGTCCTCTACCCATCTGTGTTCAGAAATGTATTCAAATCAATGGACATCTCCTCTTTTCTCTCATTCCTTCTCATCTCTTTCTCTCTCCTTTCCTTCCTCATTCTCTCTCATCTCTAATAACACTCGGACTGGCCCCACCCCCCACTCTGCTCCTGTCACATGACCCTGTGTTTTCACACCTGCCTGTTTTGCACTGATCATTACCTGCACTCTTATACTCTATATCAGGGGTGTCAAACTCATTTTGGTCCGGGGGCCGTATGCAACCTACTTTGATCCCAAAAGGGCCGGATCAGAAAACTCAGTTCTCTCTTCAAGTTATTGTATTTTTCTCCGTGTCTCGTAGTGGTGTTTAAGATTATATTCCTCGAGCAACGCCACTTGTTCCAAACACACTGAGCACAGATTTCCCATTCACCTCTGTCAACAAATAAGAATTAGACTATTTTTCTTGGGAAATCCTGAACTCAGCATCTGCTTTTCTCATTTTTTGACATTTTGCTGATGAGGGTCACGGTCGACAGTCAAAACGATCGTCCTTCAAGAGCGTTTGGAAAGAGGAAAGTCTTTATTTGTGCTGCTCTGGTGGGAGTCGCAACGTACAGAAACCCCGGAGACGCTGCTATGCTAAACGGTGCAGAAAATTAACAGAAAAATCTGAAAATTTTAAGTATTTTAATAGAAAAATCAGCCGAGGGCCAGATTAAAGGTCTTGGAGGGCCGGATCTGGCCCCCGGGCCGCATGTTTGACACATGTGCTGTAAATTGTAAATTTTGTTGTTATATTATAGCTTTTTTTCCTACTTTATTTTATTCTATTATTTGTTGCATGTCAGTGTTTGTCTACATCTGCTCCAAGTACCGCAGCAATTTCCTAATGTTGTGAACCTGTTCACTCATATGGCAATAAAAAACATTCTGATTCTGATTCTCTGTCCCTTCTTTCTCCTCTCTAACCCTTTCCCCCTTCCTCTTCACCCTCCTTCCTCCTCTCTTTGACCCTTTCTCTCTCCCTTCCTACTCTCTCTCTCTCTTCCTCCCCTCCTGTGCCTTTACTGTCTCTCCACTTTCCCTCTCTCTTCTCTTCTCTCGTCCCCCTCTCCTTTTCTCTCTCTCTAGTCTCTCTTCCTCCTCTCCTTTCTCCTGCCCCCTTTCTCCCTTTTTTCTTTCCTGTCCCTTTTGCCACTTTCCCTCTGTCCTCTCTCTTTGTTGCTCTTCATCCCCCCATCTCTCGCTCCCCTGGACTGTCCTTATCCTTCTCTCCTCTTTCTCTGGTTTCTCTCTCTCCATTTCCTCCATCATTTGTCTTTTTCTGTCTCCCCCTCTGGGACTCTCCTCATCCCCTTCTCCTTTAATTTATCCTGTCTCCGTTTTTCCATCCTTTTTTCCCCCTCTCCCTGCTGGACCCTCATCACTACCTCTCCACATATTTCTCCTCTCGTTCTCTTTCTCCCACCCCCCTCTGGACTTGCTTTAATTTCTCTCCATCCTTTCTCTTGCTCTCTCTCTCCCTCCTTTCCCTCCTGGACTCTCCTCATCATCCTCTTCTCCTCTAATTTCTGTGCTCTCTTCAGGCTATTTCCGTCCTGCAGCCAGGGCTATATTTGGAACGGGTCCATTTGCAAAGGAGAGCGAGAAAGAGAGAGAGTAGGACATGGAGGAGAAATAGAGAGTGGGATGAGGGAAAGGGGGAGGATAGAGAGAGAGAGAGACAAGACAGAGCAGTGAGGGGGCTGCGGAGTCAGAATGAGAGAGGAAAGGAAAGAAGGGAGAGACGGGTGCGGCTAGGGAAAGGAAGGCAAAAGAGAGGGAGAGATGAGAGGGAAGGAGAGAGGAGGAAGAGAGAGAAAGTGAGACAGGAAGGAAGAGAGGAAACGAGAGAGTATTCAGGGGAGAGAGGAAAAGAGAGGGTGGCAGAAAGGGAGAGGAGAGGGGGAGAATGGAGAGATGAGAGAGGCCAGTGGAAGTGTAGAGGAGCTGAGCTGAGGTATTGGTAGTGACAGAGTTTGGGGCTCTGCAGGCTCACCCTGTCAGACCTGTAGCACCCATGGGACCTATCGGACAGGGGGAACTATGGGAACTATGGAACCTATGGAACCTGGCTTTATGTGTTAAACCAGGGGTGTCAAACTCATTTTGGTCCGGGGGCCGTATACAACCAACTTTGACTCCAAAGGGGCCGGATCAGAAAACTCATGGTATATTTACCCCAAAAATAGCAATAAGTCCAAATATTTGTGCAGAGAAATGCAAATCTTTTTTATTTGATTTGATTTTACAAAATATTATAATATTATGCTAGGTTAGGTTGTTTTCACAGCAGCATCAGTAGCCTCTTGGCTCTGGGTGAAAACAGACGGCTGTTTCTTCAGTTTCAGCAATAATTCGTTGATCTTCTGTCTTCTCAATTCTCCGTTCAAGTTATTGTATTTTTCGCAGTGTCTCGTAGTGGTGTTTAAGATCATATTCCTTGAGCACCGCCACTTGTTGCAAACACACCAAGCACAGGTTTCCCATTCACCTCCGTGAACAAATAAGAATTAGTCCATTTTTCTTGGAAAATCCTGCACTCAGCTCCACTTTTCTTATTTTTGACATTTTGCTGATGAGGGTCACGGTCAACAGTCAAAACGATCGTCCTTTAAGAGCGTTTGGAAAGAGGCAGGTCTTCATTTGTCTGGTGGAGGCGCCAGGCACAGAAGCACTGGAGATGCTGCTATGCTAAGATGCTCAGAAAATTACCAGAAAAATCTGAAAATGTTTAATATCTTAATAGAAAATCAGCCGAGGGCCAGATTAAAGGTCTTGGAGGGCCGGATCTGGCCCCCGGGCCGCATGTTTGACACCTGTGTGTTAAACCATGAAACATAAATACATGAAATAAAATGTGCACTCGTAAAATATTTTCAATTATTTAAAAAAACTGTTGCCGAATAAACAGCAGTGGCCCCAGTGTTGTTATTTTGAGCGAATGAGAACTGAACGTACTGTATCACCGCCCGATAAACGAACTGTGAACGCGTTATTCTGGTGTCCGTGAACGGCATTCACAATCTGTTTAACTTCGTTCAGTGGGATGCGAGAATTTTTTAGTGTTCCGGGTGAAAACGCCGCTAACAACACGAGGCACCGGTGTCGCATCACCGCATACGTTAGCTTAGGTTAGCTTAGGTTAGGTTAGGCTTTATTTGTACCCGTAGGTAAATTTGCTTTGCAGATTTGAGAGGCTGGTCCCACATTTCATTCATCCACATTCTGCACAATAAACACCAATAAAAATACAAATATAAATATAAATAAAGTGTTGCAGTTCTCCAGTGCAGTGGTTGTTCCATAAATAAAAGAATTCATCTGACTGAGCTAAAAATTGCAATACATATGGACTATATCAAAAACATGATAAATAAATAAATTACAATTTATTCATAAATACAACAGCAGCTGGAACGAAACTCATTTTAAAGCGATTTGTTCTTGATCTTGGAACTGAAAACCTCTGACCAGAGGGAAGTAGCTTAAACTCTGAATTTAGAGGATGTTGCGTCTCATGAAGAATATTCTGGGACATCGGCTGTAACTGTCCTGAGCACAGGGAGTCCAGGCTGTTCTGAGGATGGACCATCACCTTAAACTCGCCCATTTAATCAACTGATTCAGGGAGTTCTTGTTTTTAGCAGAGATGCTTCCGAACCATGAGACCAGTGAAAAAGTTCAAACTGATTCCATAAACGTCTTACAGAACAGTGTCATCATGGTTCTATCTACACGGTAGAAGGACAATTTCCTCAGACAATGAAGGCGTTGGTGGCCTCTTTTACGCACAGCAGCACAATTATCATCAAAGCTCAGTTTCGAATCAATGAGTTTTCCCAGATACTTATAAGAGTCGACACACTCTGACTGCCCCTTTATGTGCGTTACATCATTCTGAGGAGCACTGTTCCGAAAGTCAATAAGCATATCCTTCGTTTTGGACACATTAAGGTGTAGATATGACTCCTCACACCACTTTGCAAAGTCCTCAACAATTGGCCCATGTTGGTTTTCATTTTTCTGAAGCAAACTCACAATAACAGAATCATCCGCATACTTTATTATTGTTCTGTCACGTCATCAAAACGAGACAAAACAAAGGCACAGCGTGGAGGCGACTGGAGCAGGAGAAACAAGGATTCATCACGTGAACATTTAAAAGACTCTAGAACAAGGGAAGAACCGCACATTTACCTGCTTTGCCGACCGCCTTTCAAAAGAAAATCCGCAGTTACATCAACGGCAAACTTAAAATGACACATTGAACTGAAGCACACGGCGAGACTTTCAAGGTTCATGAAACATGTACAGAATTAAAAGACAAGACAAGACAGATCCTCGACCCGAATAGTTTCATTGTTAAAACTGATAAAAGAATTGCTGTCTGTGGTTCTATGGGCTTTGGCGTGATACTGAAACATGATAACAGCAACATATTGAACTAGTTCATTTTTTGGAACTATGAACTAACTATTAACTATAAACAATTAGGAACTATGAACAAACTAGTTCATTTCGAAATTTGTGAACTGACCTTTGATCTAGTTCATGTAGAAAATGAACTTTCCCAACCCACAGTGGACTGATCATTGAAGAGAAGAGGCTTAACACTGGAGAAGTTTCTTTACAGTACAGAACCAGCAGAGACATGAACCTCAGGACACCGCGATGGTGCTGTCCAGTCTCACTATGGTTAAGGTTATGGTTAAGGTTCACTTCATGTGTCCTCTGCATTTGACCCACCGCAGGGGCACATCTTCAGATCTTAAGCTTGGTCTTGGTAAGTCTTGGTCAGGACGATCTTAGCTGGAGGATTTCTATTGTACATGTTTTGACTTGCTTTCATTGTAAGGAGTATTATACCTCTGATGATGTAGGCTGAGATAACAGGGTTTGAGCTGCAGTGATTTCTCACTACAGCACAGAACAGAAATGGAACTTCTTTAACACAAATCATATGTTTGTGTAGTTGTGACCAGGGACGTGCAGAGGGGGGTTGCTTTGGTTGCCCTGGCAACTGCCCTATGGCCTCCTCGACTGAAGTTGCCCTTCCGAGGAAAAAAAATTATATATATATATATATATATATATATATATATATATATATATATATATATATATATATATATATATTATTTATTTTTTTCGGTCAAAGCGTACAGGTTTTCATGTATGAAAATGCCTATGCGTAGATTTGAAATTGAAAATAAAATAGTCGCCTCATTCACTTACATTAGGGCACCGCGCGATTTAGACCTGCTTTAGGCTTGGTTTAGTACTCTTTTAATCCTTCTTTAGACCTGTTTTTGTTCTTCTTTAGTCCTGCTTTAGACAAGTTTTAGACCTGGTCTAGACATTCTTTTGTCCTGTTTTAGTCCTGCTTTAGACCTGCTTTAGACTTGCTTTAATCCTGGTCTAGACCTGCTTTAGACCTGCTTTAGTCCTACTTTAGACCTGGTTTAGTCCTTTTTAATCCTGCTTTAGACCTTATTTAGACCTTCTTTAGTCCTGCATTAGACCTGCTTTAGACCTGCTTTAGACTTGCTTTAATCCTGGTCTAGACCTGCTTTAGACCTGCTTTAGTCCTACTTTAGACCTGGTTTAGACCTGTTTGAGTCCTGCTTTAAACCTGCTTTAGTCCTGTTTTAGACCTTTGTCACGACCCCTTCCTACAAGTGGGCGTGTGTGTGGGTGCTGCCTGTGCGTCTGTTTATTTCTGTGCAGGTGAAGCTGAGGGCGGACTTAGGTGTGTGTGGTGCGTCTGGGCCCGACGTGCCTATTTAAAGTCCCACCTACTGACGATTGCTCTCTCTCTCGAAGCCGTCACCTGCGCTGCACAGGACACAGTGACAGGAGCAGAGGACACACTCAGGACAGTGACAGGGGCAGAGGACACACTCAGGACACAGTGACAGGAGCAGAGGACACACTCAGGACACAGTGACAGGAGCAGAGGACACACTCAGGACACAGTGACAGGAGCAGAGGACACACTCAGGACACAGTGACAGGAGCAGAGGACACACTCAGGACACAGTGACAGGAGCAGAGGACACACTCAGGACACAGTGACAGGAGCAGAGGACACACTCAGGACAGTGACAGGAGCAGAGGACACACTCAGGACACAGTGACAGGAGCAGAGGACACACTCAGGACACAGTGACAGGAGCAGAGGACACACTCAGGACACAGTGACAGGAGCAGAGGACACACTCAGGACACAGTGACAGGAGCAGAGGACACACTCAGGACACAGTGACAGGAGCAGAGGACACACTCAGGACACAGTGACAGGAGCAGAGGACACACTCAGGACACAGTGACAGGAGCAGAGGACACACTCAGGACAGTGACAGGAGCAGAGGACACACTCAGGACACAGTGACAGGAGCAGAGGACACACTCAGGACACAGTGACAGGAGCAGAGGACACACTCAGGACAGTGACAGGAGCAGAGGACACACTCAGGACACAGTGACAGGAGCAGAGGACACACTCAGGACAGTGACAGGAGCAGAGGACACACTCAGGACAGTGACAGGAGCAGAGGACACACTCAGGACACAGTGACAGGAGCAGAGGACACACTCAGGACACAGTGACAGGAGCAGAGGACACACTCAGGACACAGTGACAGGAGCAGAGGACACACTCAGGACAGTGACAGGAGCAGAGGACACACTCAGGACACAGTGACAGGAGCAGAGGACACACTCAGGACACAGTGACAGGAGCAGAGGACACACTCAGGACACAGTGACAGGAGCAGAGGACACACTCAGGACACAGTGACAGGAGCAGAGGACACACTCAGGACACAGTGACAGGAGCAGAGGACACACTCAGGACACAGTGACAGGAGCAGAGGACACACTCAGGACACAGTGACAGGAGCAGAGGACACACTCAGGACACAGTGACAGGAGCAGAGGACACACTCAGGACACAGTGACAGGAGCAGAGGACACACTCAGGACAGTGACAGGAGCAGAGGACACACTCAGGACACAGTGACAGGAGCAGAGGACACACTCAGGACACAGTGACAGGAGCAGAGGACACACTCAGGACAGTGACAGGAGCAGAGGACACACTCAGGACACAGTGACAGGAGCAGAGGACACACTCAGGACACAGTGACAGGAGCAGAGGACACACTCAGGACACAGTGACAGGAGCAGAGGACACACTCAGGACACAGTGACAGGAGCAGAGGACACACTCAGGACAGTGACAGGAGCAGAGGACACACTCAGGACAGTGACAGGAGCAGAGGACACACTCAGGACACAGTGACAGGAGCAGAGGACACACTCAGGACACAGTGACAGGAGCAGAGGACACACTCAGGACACAGTGACAGGAGCAGAGGACACACTCAGGACACAGTGACAGGAGCAGAGGACACACTCAGGACACAGTGACAGGAGCAGAGGACACACTCAGGACACAGTGACAGGAGCAGAGGACACACTCAGGACACAGTGACAGGAGCAGAGGACACACTCAGGACACAGTGACAGGAGCAGAGGACACACTCAGGACACAGTGACAGGAGCAGAGGACACACTCAGGACACAGTGACAGGAGCAGAGGACACACTCAGGACACAGTGACAGGAGCAGAGGACACACTCAGGACACAGTGACAGGAGCAGAGGACACACTCAGGACACAGTGACAGGAGCAGAGGACACACTCAGGACACAGTGACAGGAGCAGAGGACACACTCAGGACACAGTGACAGGAGCAGAGGACACACTCAGGACACAGTGACAGGAGCAGAGGACACACTCAGGACACAGTGACAGGAGCAGAGGACACACTCAGGACACAGTGACAGGAGCAGAGGACACACTCAGGACACAGTGACAGGAGCAGAGGACACACTCAGGACAGTGACAGGAGCAGAGGACACACTCAGGACACAGTGACAGGAGCAGAGGACACACTCAGGACACAGTGACAGGAGCAGAGGACACACTCAGGACACAGTGACAGGAGCAGAGGACACACTCAGGACAGTGACAGGAGCAGAGGACACACTCAGGACACAGTGACAGGAGCAGAGGACACACTCAGGACAGTGACAGGAGCAGAGGACACACTCAGGACAGTGACAGGAGCAGAGGACACACTCAGGACAGTGACAGGAGCAGAGGACACACTCAGGACAGTGACAGGAGCAGAGGACACACTCAGGACACAGTGACAGGAGCAGAGGACACACTCAGGACAGTGACAGGAGCAGAGGACACACTCAGGACAGTGACAGGAGCAGAGGACACACTCAGGACAGTGACAGGAGCAGAGGACACACTCAGGACACAGTGACAGGAGCAGAGGACACACTCAGGACACAGTGACAGGAGCAGAGGACACACTCAGGACAGTGACAGGAGCAGAGGACACACTCAGGACACAGTGACAGGAGCAGAGGATACACTCAGGACAGTGACAGGAGCAGAGGACACACTCAGGACACAGTGACAGGAGCAGAGGACACACTCAGGACAGTGACAGGAGCAGAGGACACACTCAGGACACAGTGACAGGAGCAGAGGACACACTCAGGACACAGTGACAGGAGCAGAGGACACACTCAGGACAGTGACAGGAGCAGAGGACACACTCAGGACACAGTGACAGGAGCAGAGGACACACTCAGGACAGTGACAGGAGCAGAGGACACACTCAGGACAGTGACAGGAGCAGAGGACACACTCAGGACAGTGACAGGAGCAGAGGACACACTCAGGACACAGTGACAGGAGCAGAGGACACACTCAGGACAGTGACAGGAGCAGAGGACACACTCAGGACACAGTGACAGGAGCAGAGGACACACTCAGGACACAGTGACAGGAGCAGAGGACACACTCAGGACAGTGACAGGAGCAGAGGACACACTCAGGACACAGTGACAGGAGCAGAGGACACACTCAGGACAGTGACAGGAGCAGAGGACACACTCAGGACACAGTGACAGGAGCAGAGGACACACTCAGGACAGTGACAGGAGCAGAGGACACACTCAGGACACAGTGACAGGAGCAGAGGACACACTCAGGACACAGTGACAGGAGCAGAGGACACACTCAGGACACAGTGACAGGAGCAGAGGACACACTCAGGACACAGTGACAGGAGCAGAGGACACACTCAGGACACAGTGACAGGAGCAGAGGACACACTCAGGACACAGTGACAGGAGCAGAGGACACACTCAGGACACAGTGACAGGAGCAGAGGACACACTCAGGACACAGTGACAGGAGCAGAGGACACACTCAGGACACAGTGACAGGAGCAGAGGACACACTCAGGACACAGTGACAGGAGCAGAGGACACACTCAGGACACAGTGACAGGAGCAGAGGACACACTCAGGACACAGTGACAGGAGCAGAGGACACACTCAGGACACAGTGACAGGAGCAGAGGACACACTCAGGACACAGTGACAGGAGCAGAGGACACACTCAGGACACAGTGACAGGAGCAGAGGACACACTCAGGACACAGTGACAGGAGCAGAGGACACACTCAGGACACAGTGACAGGAGCAGAGGACACACTCAGGACACAGTGACAGGAGCAGAGGACACACTCAGGACACAGTGACAGGAGCAGAGGACACACTCAGGACACAGTGACAGGAGCAGAGGACACACTCAGGACACAGTGACAGGAGCAGAGGACACACTCAGGACACAGTGACAGGAGCAGAGGACACACTCAGGACACAGTGACAGGAGCAGAGGACACACTCAGGACACAGTGACAGGAGCAGAGGACACACTCAGGACAGTGACAGGAGCAGAGGACACACTCAGGACACAGTGACAGGAGCAGAGGACACACTCAGGACACAGTGACAGGAGCAGAGGACACACTCAGGACACAGTGACAGGAGCAGAGGACACACTCAGGACACAGTGACAGGAGCAGAGGACACACTCAGGACACAGTGACAGGAGCAGAGGACACACTCAGGACAGTGACAGGAGCAGAGGACACACTCAGGACACAGTGACAGGAGCAGAGGACACACTCAGGACACAGTGACAGGAGCAGAGGACACACTCAGGACACAGTGACAGGAGCAGAGGACACACTCAGGACACAGTGACAGGAGCAGAGGACACACTCAGGACACAGTGACAGGAGCAGAGGACACACTCAGGACAGTGACAGGAGCAGAGGACACACTCAGGACACAGTGACAGGAGCAGAGGACACACTCAGGACACAGTGACAGGAGCAGAGGACACACTCAGGACAGTGACAGGAGCAGAGGACACACTCAGGACACAGTGACAGGAGCAGAGGACACACTCAGGACACAGTGACAGGAGCAGAGGACACACTCAGGACACAGTGACAGGAGCAGAGGACACACTCAGGACACAGTGACAGGAGCAGAGGACACACTCAGGACACAGTGACAGGAGCAGAGGACACACTCAGGACACAGTGACAGGAGCAGAGGACACACTCAGGACACAGTGACAGGAGCAGAGGACACACTCAGGACACAGTGACAGGAGCAGAGGACACACTCAGGACAGTGACAGGAGCAGAGGACACACTCAGGACACAGTGACAGGAGCAGAGGACACACTCAGGACACAGTGACAGGAGCAGAGGACACACTCAGGACAGTGACAGGAGCAGAGGACACACTCAGGACACAGTGACAGGAGCAGAGGACACACTCAGGACACAGTGACAGGAGCAGAGGACACACTCAGGACAGTGACAGGAGCAGAGGACACACTCAGGACACAGTGACAGGAGCAGAGGACACACTCAGGACACAGTGACAGGAGCAGAGGACACACTCAGGACAGTGACAGGAGCAGAGGACACACTCAGGACACAGTGACAGGAGCAGAGGACACACTCAGGACACAGTGACAGGAGCAGAGGACACACTCAGGACAGTGACAGGAGCAGAGGACACACTCAGGACACAGTGACAGGAGCAGAGGACACACTCAGGACACAGTGACAGGAGCAGAGGACACACTCAGGACACAGTGACAGGAGCAGAGGACACACTCAGGACAGTGACAGGAGTAGAGGACACACTCAGGACACAGTGACAGGAGCAGGTGACACACTCAGGACAGTGACAGGAGCAGAGGACACACTCAGGACACAGTGACAGGAGCAGAGGACACACTCAGGACACAGTGACAGGAGCAGAGGACACACTCAGGACAGTGACAGGAGCAGAGGACACACTCAGGACAGTGACAGGAGCAGAGGACACACTCAGGACACAGTGACAGGAGTAGAGGACACACTCAGGACACAGTGACAGGAGCAGAGGACACACTCAGGACAGTGACAGGAGCAGAGGACACACTCAGGACACAGTGACAGGAGCAGAGGACACACTCAGGACACAGTGACAGGAGCAGAGGACACACTCAGGACACAGTGACAGGAGCAGAGGACACACTCAGGACACGAAGGATTTAATTTGGGTCACATTTAGCTCCACTTCATAATGTTGGGTCAGACCCTAAAACAGCAGCCCAACTGCCAATAATAATAATAGCCAAATAATCGCTCGATAACACCATCCAATTTCCCTAATATACATTTTATTTATCTTCTCATTTCTTTGCCTGCACTGATTTCCACAACTTCCATCGTGTATTCTGCGTAACTCTCATAAGGTCCAAATCGTGACCCATGATCTGCATTTGTTGCCCTAATTCAATCTCCGCTGCCATCCGTTCTACATGTAGCTGTATCCTGTCCTGATGCCACCACCTGAATACTCCTTCTATTATTCCCATCTTACCTGTGTATCTACTCCTCTTCTGCAAATCTCTGTCCTCTCCACTAACCTGAAACAGAGATGAAAAGCCCCACTAAACTTGGCACAAAAACTGTTTTAGGGCAGGAAACTTATACAAAAATCAAAAGCGCCAATTTATCTAATATGTGAATATATGTTTAAAGTGCAGACATAACCAGTGAGGTGGTGTTTGTTGTATAGCAGCTTTAAATGTATGGTCCTTACGCCTTCTCCGTCTCTGTGTGAGCTACTCTGAAACATCAGGGGAAGATCTATTTTTAGAGCTGTGAGGTGAAACTGCTCGAGGGAAGGAGAAGTTTACAGCACTGCCCTGTGAGGCTTAGGTAGTATATATGTATGGTGCTGAGGTCATAAGGTCAAATTAATTTGTTTAAACTGTGGGAGCTCTTCCGTGCTGATTTGGGAAGCACGTCTGCAATACTTGAATTGCATATGCATTAGGGTAAACTGTAATGTGTAGCATTTAACACGTTTTTTTCTGGCATACTCTGCCCTGTTTTCCCCTATCCTTCTTTTTTCCATCATTCATAACTGTCTCCCTATTTCCTCCCAGGAATCTGTTCCCTCACAATCCCTTGAGTTGTTATTGATTAATTCTTCAAATTTTCCGTCTATCGGAAGTTTTTCTGTACTATTCCTTCCTTCCATTATCGTTCTCTGGGCCTTCTCTCTCCACTGCTCCTTCTCTCTCCACTGCTCCTTCTCTCTCCACTGCTCCTTCTCTCTCCACTGCTCCTTCTCTCTCCACTGCTCCTTCTCTCTCCACTGCTCCTGGCTGTATTTTGTACCATTACAGCATACAGGCATATCAAATACCTTCACAACTCTCCGATATTGTTCGTCAAGGAAGTCTTTTCCCTCAAAATTCTTTTAATTTTTTCCCATTAGAAAATTCAAAGTGGTGCTGATCCAACCAGTGCTTCATCCTTTTCCATCCTACATGACCTAATGACTCATGAAGTATACCTAATATATGGTAAGTTTCGTCATCAGGAACCATTATCTTTCCGTCCTCCATCCACGACTTTGGCACCAGGGGCACTCTTGTCGTTAATAGCCCTCTGGCCTGAGCTATTTCGCCTGATTTCTTAGATAATCTTCCTCTTGTAGCCCTGTGTGGCTTCTTTTCCTGGCCATAGGCCTACTATTGTATATTCAAAATCCTTTGCTAACCCTACATCATTTTTAAATCTTGCATAATTACTTTTATTTAATATTTCAGCCAGTCGTGATTCATCCTGTACCATGGATTCCAATATCACTGTTCTTTTCTGCTCCTCTACATCATATTCTTTTAGCCACCTTAATTGATCTGCCTTGTCTAAGTCTCTTATGCCTAATACATTTCTATCCCCCTCTATGGCTGTAATTCCTTCAAACTCTACTTTAGGCATTTGTTTTATAGTGCCGTCAGCTAGTACCACTGTCTTCCTCCCTCCAGTCTGCCTCCCTAGGCCTGGTTTCACCACTGTCACATCCGATCCTGTGTCTATTACAAACTCTTCATCGCCTATTCTGGCATAAAGTCTTTGATCGTTTTTTGTGTAGGCTGTTTTAGACATATCGGCCACCTGCGGCGGGGGGTCTACTCGCACCACTGTTCTAGAAATTCCTGCCTTTTGCGGAGACACTCTGATTTTTGCTCCTGGGTCATGCCCAAATATTCCTCCCTTGGTATGAAGCCTGGCGGGGCGGGAGCGCCTGGTTTTACTTTCCTTCCCTGGTAATGCGTCTGTCTTCTTTCTCTTTGTGGATATCTGAAACCCTGATTTTGTGGAGGACCCTGCTGCTGCTGTCTGGGCTGGATCTGTCTCCTGTTCCCCTGTATGGGGTCATTTGTTGATTGCCTGGTTACAGGGTGATTGACTTCCTGTCTCTGTCCTCCTGCCTGAGGTGTAGTGAGAGGTGAGAACCTGGGGACCCCTTGTGGTCTGTTCCCTAAGTTCTGCTGCTGCCTGACTGGAGTCTGAGGGGCCCTTGAGGGGCCCGCTCTCCGTTTTTTGAATCCTGACTTTGTACTTTCTGTCCTAAAGCTTTTTCTGAACTCATTTCCCTTTGTTTCCTTTTGATTACTGTGGTAAGAATGTCCCAGCTTCGAATGATATTTGTTCCTGAGCCATTAGCCAGTTAGATGCTAACATTACCCCTCTGGGTATTTGTCTTAGTAATTTTAATATATCTGATTCTTTGGCTCCCTGCCCCAGTAAATCTGTTACTGTCAGTGCACGTGTAGAGGCCAATTCTCCGTTTGTCAGTAAATCTTCTACATTTCCTTCCACTAGTTCTACTATCTTATGTCTATATATTCGTTTATAGACTTTACATTTCTGTTTTGGATTAGGGGTTTTTCTGGCCTTTGAGAGGGGCCCTCTCCTCCTGACTCGACCTGATCTGTTTGTATGTCAACAGCTCCCTCTGCTGGGGATTCGTTCTCACTTTCTAGGTCGGGCTCTAATCTCTTTCTTTCCGGGCTTTTTTCAGGACTCTTTTCGTTCCTCACTGTTGGTCCTAGGGCTGTCCTCTGAACCTCTACGCAATCTCCGGGACTGCCTACACACGGGTCCAACCCTACGAACAATTGTGGGTAAATTGAATTATATGGGGGAGGAAATTTGATTCACTCAATTAACCAAATGAATAATAATTTTCTTTTAAGTAAAATTTCAAAGCCAAAAAAAAAAAGGGCCAAATTTGGAATATCTGTGTGTTTTTTTTTTCTTATCTTAAATATATATTAATTGTTATACTATAATCCAGCCTGTCATAGGCACTTTAAATAACAATAAAACACACAATCCAGGTTTATTAAAGAATTTAGCTTTTATTCTAATTTAGTAGTACATCTAAATGCAAATAATTGTATAATAATTGTAATTATTATTATTCATATTGAAACTAATTATTTAAAATAAATCTTAATGTTCAGAGAGTGTATACTGTATTGCCCATAAATAGTTTCACCTAATTAAATTACAATATTTCAAAAACATTGCAATTGACTGTCTTTTTTTCTTTTATTTATGATAAATATTGTTGTTTTATATTATTGTTCATGCAAATTTCATAATACATCATAAATACATCTTAATGATAAAAGAGCTTATATTGCATTGCCCATGAATGAGTGATTTTATACTTTTTAATTGTTGCATAATATTGAATAATAAACATTAACATACATGATGTTGTGATGTTAATGTAGAATGAGACAAGTGTGTGAGAATGTGCTTTATTAACAGAATATTTTCTTTGAGTATTTGTGCTGAGGTACAAATACAGAAAAAATTACGTGATTATTGTATAAGAAACTATAAGGTAAAAGTACCAAAGTGTAACAGTGGTGCCTGTAGTGAACATAGGACCTCAGTCCAGTACAGGTTTAGAAAATTAAATTAAATTTTTTTATTTTAAACTGTGAAGTTTAAAGAAGTCACATGTTTTTGTGAAGATGCCTAAATGTGCCCATGTGGTTTGTCAGGTGAAGGTACTAAGTTTCAGAGCTCAGGACAACCCGCTGGTGGAGTGACATTTGAGTCATTTCCTCTGGTCGACAGGAAGGAGGTTTGCCAGAGCCATGTTTTTTTTCAAGGTGCATTTCAAGGGACTGTGTGATCAGTCCGAGGTGAGTTACTGTTACTGTCACAAATCATAACGTCAGAGTAATTCTGTACTTGCAACATGTTGATACAAACAACAAATTCTGGCCCATCCCAATGGGTGTTATGTATTTTTCTGTGGGGCCCTTGTTTTAGTCCTTTGTGTCACAGCGGGACACGAAACAAATGAAGACACACATTCAGCCACTGCAGGGAATCTGGGTCCTTTTGACTGGAAACATTTTTAATAAATGCATTGATCCCTAATACAAAAGCTATTTGGTGGAATAATGTTTAAAACACCCAATTATATTCCAGTAAATAAGCTTTATAAATGTTTTGCATTATAATAACTAGGGATGGATATGATTAGTTGACGAGTTGAAAATGTAGATTTTTGTGCGTCGCGTAAGGAGACGAGGCTGCGTCTGAGCACAAACACAGGAGTTGTGGCCCACTATACCACTGTGGGATATTCCAATAGTAACCTGGATACTGTGGCCTGTATCAACCACACGATATACACACAGAACAGACTCACCGTCCTCACAGAAAGAACACTCAAATTCCACTGAGACGTGTTTTTAGTCCGACAGAAGCTGTTTATGCAAACGAACCATGTGGTTTTAAGTTTTGTTGCTGTACGACATAAATGTGCCAAAGCTGAATATATTATCAAACAGGCTGATACGGCTAATGTTAATGATGAATAAAAAAATTATAAATTAAGAAAATTGTATCAAATTTCCATCCCGAATAATAACTAGGCCTATAGATTTTTGTCATTCTACTGAGTGTCACAAAACGGTCACTTTGACAAGATGAAAGCTCAGGCAAAGTGCACTGTACAAGTGTTCTTCTAGTGGAGGGTCCGTCACCTGCTCGTCTCTATGGAGATGTCATTGCTCTGCCTGGAATGCTCCAGACTATGACAATAAACAGTTCTAACTTACATTTATTAAATTACAGGTGGTTTACATTGATTGACTGATGGTGACCTGACCTATAACTTGGTCTGGTTTGGTCTCGATGAAGATAGAAAGGTTTAATGCCATACTGTGAAACATTCCAGACAAAGCAAGGAAAAAAGCATCTGACGGACTCTCCACCAGAAAAGTTACATAATCCACCTTTAAATATCTTTCTTTTCATATCTATGAATGGCATTAAAATATTGAATAGAATTAAAAAGACATTGAAGCATTAAATTTGGTTTGTTGAATCCTGCATAAACCCTGATAAGGTAATTTCACAAATATGGTGCTGAATCACTTCTGTCAGTAACTACCTTGTTATATAACAGCATGTTGTTTTATTTGAACTATTTTCTTTTTGACTGCCCACTGTCTGTATTAAAATAATATTGGCCTATAGAATGTTGTGATGTCATCTGAAACTCAGTAATTTCCATGATGCATCTGTGTACTAAATCTGGTTGGGCTACACCAGAGACTTTGTCCATTAGAAAGAGTAGATATTTGACCTGTTACCATGGTAACATGAAATATCACTCGTTGATATCAGTTTTCGAGTTGCAAAAACCCCCCCAAAATGTGTGTCGTTGCCATAGCAACACTGTTCCGTATTTTTAAGAGCTTTTAACAACTTTTAATGTTCCACTCGTCAAGATGACACAGAATGATTCTGGTGAGGCTACGTCAAAAACCTCAGGACGAGTTTGTTAAAGTACGAGGACAAGAAAATGCGCCTTTGCCATCAGGTCGCACAATCAGCCCAGTATGGCCGATTTCCTGTTGGTTGCCTAGCAACCACATAATATACTTTTTTGTTCCTATTCCCATGATGCATCTGTGTACCAAATTTGGTTTGGCTACACCAAAGTTTTTGTCGGGCATCCTACTGATGAGGACAGATGTTTGGGCTGTTGCCATGGCAACACCATGGGAAATGGTGTGGGGGCAGCATTGACTTTTTTGATCGAGACCAGGTCACAAACGTGTGTACCAAATTTTATGTCTATGACAAAGTGAAATTTTGCTGTACCATGCAATCTCCCTAGGGGGCGCTATCGTGCCCATTTGAGATTTTCTTATATAATTCTGTTCAGGGTCGGGGCGTCCACCAACGCTTAAAGTTTGAGTGAAATCGGCCAAAGTTTGTGTGAATTATCACTGGTCGAAGTTTGATGGTGAGCCACAAAAAGGTACCCGAAATTTGAGCTGTTGTCACGGCAACATCGTTTGGTCGTTTTAAAAGCTTTTAACAGTTTTGAATGTCCCACTTGTCGAGATGACACAGAATGATTCTGGTGAGGCTGTGTCAAAAACCCTAGGACGAGTTCGTTAAAGTACGATGACATGAAAATGCGCCTTCGGCGCCAGGTCGCACAATTGGTCCAACTTTCTGTTGGTTGCCTAGTAACCACATAATATAATTTTTTGTTTGGAATGACAAAACCTATCCACCACCCGAATTTTGTTTGTCTACGACAAAGTTCATTTTTCGGGTATAGCCATAGGCGCAATGTATTTTGATTTTCCTGGGGGCGCTGTCGCGCCACTTTTTTGAGTTTTTGGATGTGGAGTATTTGAAAA
Source organism: Odontamblyopus lacepedii (assembly GCA_034769755.1). Lineage (NCBI taxonomy): Eukaryota > Metazoa > Chordata > Actinopteri > Gobiiformes > Gobiidae > Odontamblyopus > Odontamblyopus lacepedii. The sequence continues at coordinate 4,916,030 of CM068354.1, read as the reverse complement.
TTCCTACTTTGGCATTCTTGAATTTTGTGCAAAATTTCGTGAGTTTTTGTCGGCGGGAAGTTGCCGTACTGTGTTCGGGGGGCGGAGGAAAATAATAATAAGAAAAACCAGAACAATAACAATATAGCGCCACGAATGGGGCACAGATACATGTCATTGGAAAGCACTCGCGTCCAGTAACGCACCCGTGGGGTCAATTGACCTCTTCGGTTTCTGACATACCCAGTGCACGTTTTTGGCGTTTACCCGAGTTAACGATTACAATTATGCCGCTGTCGCGGCAATGGGCAGTGCCAGTCTGTACTACTGTATACCATGAGTGTCACTGATGAGTGGCACTGAGTGTTTGATAAGGGGGCGAGCGCTTCATGCTCGGTTTTCGTGGGCGCACATCATGTCATGCATCATGTCATGTGCGCCCTACGTTTTTGGGTGAACGATTACAATTATGCCGCTGACGCGGCCATGGCGATGCCACTGTGCCAGGTCAGCGGGCACCAGTCAGTGACATGGTGATGCCAGTGTGCTTGGAAAGGGGAGAGTGCTTCACGCTCTGTTTGTGGCAGCGCCGCAGTGCTTCACACTGCTGAACAATCCCGAGGCGCTCGGGCCTAATAATATCAACCTTTGACAACATAATATTATCTCGAAATAACGAGATAATATCTTGAAATAATGAGATAATATCTTGAAATAATGAGATAATATCTCGACATAATGAGATAATGAGTCCAAATTTTCTTTTTTAATTTAACATTTTATTTTATTCTTACACTTGCGGCTCAGGACTTCCGTAATGAGTAAATACAATACAAGAGTTTATCAGTGTATTAGTGTAAATAAACTGTACTTCAGAAATAACTTACCAGGAACATGACATATATATTGTATTAACATGTAACATATGTCAGTAGGTTTATCAGGTTAATCATTGGACAGGAGATGTTCTGCTGTTGTCCACTTCCTCTCTTCTCCTCAGATCTCTCTTTGGTTCAGACCTGCTGTGTCCTCAGTACTTCAGTCAGCTTCTGCACACAGCAGAGGCACAAATACATCAGACAAAGTCAGACAGATCAGTCTGTGTAGAAATAATAACTATAACTAATACCGTTTCAAAAACAGATTTTGCTTAAAATTATTAGTCTTGTGGTCATTAATTACCACAGAGCTAATTAGTCCTGAGCTTTCATATACATGATATATGTATCATTCTTTTGGTTAGAGGAGCTGGAGCAATAGTGTGTGTTACACCTCATTTAGCTCCAGTTTAGGGCCAAAAAGCCCAGTGTTTTCTTAAGTGGCACTTGGTGTGAAAAGACTGAAAGCCACTGGCCGAGAACATTCCATATCCACACTATGGATCAGGCCAAGTTACAGGTCAGATCTGTAGAGAGGTGACTCCATCCCCATGGAGACAACCAGGTTTTGTATCCTCTACCAGAAGTTACCAGTGCAAGTAATTAAAGTCAGTTATTCCAATTTCATCAGTTAAACTATGTGTATGTGTGTGATGTGTAGATGAGTGAATGTATAAGTTTGTATAATGGTGTAATTTTGACGATTTTTCATTGATTTCTGAACTTCGTCCCTCGATCGCTCTCTGCGTGAACAGCAGTATCCTAGCAACCCATGCCAGAGGCATGGGACATGCATATTTGTTCTTACTAACAAGTCATCGTCAACATTGAGTTAATGGGCGAAGTTCAGCGCGAAGCCGAATGTGAAGCGCGGCCCGCGAGGGCCGTTCGATGCCGCTTGCGGCTTGAATTCTTTTTTCTTCTGCTCTTTGAGCTCTAATTTGACCCTCTGAACACGCTCAAAAACTCACCAAATTTTGCCAAAAATTCAGAAGTGGTGAAAAATTTGATAAAATATATGTTGCATGTGTGGGCATAAAAAAGTGGCGCAACAGCGCCACCTGCAAAAGTCAAAATACATTGCGCCTATGGGAGACGTCCCGACGTAAAGTTTGTCATACAGTCGCGAAATTCGGTACAGACATTCCTCATGTGAAGACAGAAAAAAATATTAATATGGCCACGCCCCCTGACAAACCAGAAGGCGGCCATCTTGAATTGAAATTAAAAAAAAGCTGAGTCAGCATTTTCGCTCACGTCGCCTTTGAACGAACTCCTCTGAAAGCGCTTCACCCACTGGAGTGAAAATCGCTGTACATCAACTAGAGAAGTGCGGCATCAAACGAAAGCTGAATTTTTTTTAAATAACTGTGACGGTTTAAAATTTGTTCAGATTTTTTGCAATTTTCAATGTGTAAATTTGCTCCCGTTCGGCCATACAAAGTCCGATTGTCCTCAAATTTGAATCACTTGTAAAACTTTCATGCCAAAGCCGAATAATTGTGACACAAGCAAAAATAGTGTGATAGCGCCCCCTGCAGGACACAATTACATTTTGCATGGACGGTCAAAATTTAAGTTTTTCTAAAATGTACCAAATTTTGTAGAAAATTACTTTGGGCCATCTCAATCAAAAAATCCAATGTAAACCATATAGTATTTTTTACCGTGTTGCCATCGTGATGCACAAAAGCTCCAATGTTATCCTAATGGGAAAGATCAGATAAATTCCCATTCATGACAAATATTTTACTTTGACTGAATATTCTCAAATTTTCTCATATGAATATTCTCAATGACTCTTCATGTCATCCCAATCAAAAAAGTCAATGACAACCATATGGTATATTTCACTGGGTTGCCATGGCGATGCGCCAAAGCCGCCATGTTATCCTAATGGGAGAGATCTGGTAAATTCCCATTCATGAAAAATATTTTATCTTAATGGGAAAATTTCTACAATTTCTTACATTTCAAAGTCATACAACGTCTTAGTAGTTTCATTGAAGAACATGAAATTTGGCACAGTGATTCTTCAGGTCAGTTTGATCCAAAAAGTCTGGGGGGCCAAAGTTGTATTTTGCAGTGTTGCCATGGCGATGTCCCAAAATGCCCATGTTTCTCTATGTTGGCACATCAGCATCTCCAGTGTGTGTGGACTTTATGTGTTTAGTGACAAGTTCAGCTCAAAGCCACAAACACACAGACACAAGAGGCTCATCAGCGCCACCCGGGGGAGCGTCAGCGGCACCCGGGGGAGCACCGGGTCTGCTGAATGCGAATGCGAGGGCCGTTCGATGACGCTTGCGGCTTTAATTTTAATTGCAAATGTATTTATTTATGTACGCTTTTAAAATTGGTTCTTAGATTTGTGTGTCTTGTTTAATGTATGCTACTGGACAACTTGAATTTCTCCTCATGGGGATGAATAAAGTATACCTACCTACCCACCCACCCACCCAACGCACCCACCCACCCAACCCAACCCACCCACCCAACCCACCCACCCAACCCACCCAACCCAGAGATATCATAGGACAGGAAGTGGTGATGCTAACAGTAAGCTAGCTGAGCACTACTGCGCAGAGACAACTCAATGGTATCATAATACATTTCTTTTGTTTTTGAACTGATTTTGCTGCTTGAATGTTGACATATCTGTTGTGTGATTTTTTTACAGCATTCTCAACTATCCAATTTCAAGTTTTAGCTCATTACAGTAAAGACAGTAAAGAAAGATTTGAAAACTGATCAGTGTTGTTTGTTACACTTTTATTTTCTTGTCTTCTCTTGTATCTTTGCCTTTATTGCTCTATGAACAGCAGCCATATTAAAATAAAGAAATAAAGTGAAATGTTATAACATAATTCCACCACATGATGATTCACGGCGCTGGAACATGCACTCTGCACCTTTAAACTCGTGTAAATCTTATCTATCCTATGGAGCCTGTAATTCTCCGTGCTGTGTGACGGGGCCGGCCTCTGCTCACTGAACACTTTTTAAATGACTGGAGCACTCATTGAGATTGACACATGTTCAATTTGCACCGATCAATAACAGCGGAGTTAAAGGTGTTATTTAAGGGGGCAGGATAGATGATGAGGAAGGGGGAGAGAGTGCATCCTCAGCAATTCCTCAGGCTAATCAACCCGGAGGGGAGGGCACCGGGGTTAACGGATGGAGCAGCAGACTCATGATTTACACGGGAAAGCACTGGATCTGGAGGGAGGGACCACAGGAAGACAGAGATGATCACCTCGTTCGTCTGTACATTGTGATTTGACCTTTCGGTTTGAACTGTGATGGGACAGTCGGCCTTCTCCTGCACAGCTGCTGGGAACTGGAACTCACTTCCAGTTGAGCTTAAGATGTGTTCAAATTATTGGGCGTTTTCCTCTGGGCTCAGGCGATGGCCTCTGAGCAGGCAGACTTACAGCATTAAGCTTCCTCTGATGTGATGTAGATCTGTTAGTCTGGTAAATGTAGATGTGTCTCGTCATTGGTAGAAATAGAGTTGTAGATTTTTTTTTTTTTGTGTGGCTATTTTAGATGATGACCAGTAATAATGAATTTCCAAAATGTAATTTTAAGCGGTCCTTGTAATGATGATTTATGGATTTAATATAGTGTTTTAGTAGTTTTGTCAAAAATGAAATGTATTTTGTATTTTAAGAGGTAATGTATTGAATTAATGAATTGAATGAACTGCTTAAGTATGGGAATTATTTAACTGCTGTTTAAATTATGTTGTTTGAAAGCACTGGTTTCTGTAAAAAAAAGCTAAATCTGGTGCAGAGCATCTTTTCTCTATGAGATTAATGTCTTCTGTGCACTGTCCTTGTTTTAAATAAATAAAAAAATGAATAAAATAAATAAACAAAGTGTATGGAGCAATTTAGGGATAATACACTGAATATTGCTGGTTGTTATTTCACCATAGAATAGTGTAAGGGGTTGAAGGAAGATAATTATCCTTGTGTCTGCTGTATAGTTATAATCTGACACTTGGATCATTATGTTGTAAGTTCGACATTTGAAATCATAATATTGGTCTAAAGCACCTTAATAAAAGAAAAAATGACTTGGTTCCTAATGGGAGCTGACGTCACCATAAACGTCATCACAACAAAGAGTTGTAACACTAGTGAGCAGAGCAGGTTTTTTTTTTATGTCAAAATGAATTAGTTTCTAAAATGTGTGTTTTTGATTAAAAAACAAAACAAAACAATTATTTATTCAGTTTATTTATGAGACAAGGACAGTGCACAATATTCATTAACCTTAACAGGAGAAATGCAATGTGCCAGGTTGGAGAACTCGAGCTAATTCCCCCCTGTGGTCCCTGGTGCTTTTTAGGTTTGATGGGGGAAACTGGAGTGCCCAGAGGAAACCCATCCAGACATAGAGAGAACATGCAAACTCCACACAGAAAGGCCCAGGCGACCCGGGGATCGAATCCTTCCTGTGAAGCATGAGTGCCAGCCACTCATGCTGCCTTATCTTATCTTCATCTGTCAAATTTGTCAAAAAAAATAAAAAATAAATAAATAATTGATCATCATCAATTGATCAAAAAGTAATTGATCATCATTGTCAATTTCAGCTCTAGATCTCACTGCTAAATGGTTTTGTTGATGTTTTAATTAGTTTTTTTTTAATTTTATTTTTTATTTTTAATGCCTCACCTCTGATTCAGAAGTGGTATAATCATACTGAATGACTGAAAAAATAAATCTTTGAACATTGAACAATAACATGGATCTAGAGCTCATGGATTAATGTGGGGAAAAAAGCATGACTGATTTTTTTTTTTTAATTTTTTCGTGTCTTGTCATGGGCCCATATCCACCTCGGCAATGCACACAGCACAAACACTGTGTTGGTCATTATCCTGTAGCCCCTACTTATATTACATTTACATAATGTAACAATAATTCAAGCTAAGGTAAGACCTTATTACTATTGTCATTTAACTGGATATAAATTATGAAACATTAAGTTTTGAATGCAAATGTATTTCAGTGACAATGGTGCATAACAAAAAAAGTGCAAGTGCAGATCAACTAGAACAGGGGCCCACACATTTTCAGCATGTAAGCTACTTAAAAAAATGACCAAGACAAAATGAGCTACCTACTGTACTGCAAAAATGCAAATAATTTATTTATTTATAAATATATCAAGAATGAATCATGGTGGAACTTAATGGGACTTAATGATCTTCATGTGGGAAAAGGCCGACTCACATAAATACATTTTTATAGATCCATTTATCTTATAAATGTTAATTGAATATTAAAGACAAGCAAACTGTACTTGTCATGGCTGGTGTCTGAGTTCTCCCTCTTTTTATTATGTTCTGTTTTATTTTGTAGACACTTTGTTTCTCATTCCAGATTTACTTCCCCTCCTGTGTGTGATTGCCTGCTCCTCCCCTAATGTGTTACACCTGTGTCTCATTCTTTTCCCCACCCTTCAGTATATATAGTCTGAGTCTCCGCCTTTGTCTTTGTCAGATTGTCTTTGTCCCTGTGCAGGTAATCACTCCTTTCTCTGTTGTTCAGTATTCTGTGTTTTGTCAGTTTTATGATTTGTTCCATTTTCTTTGTCCCTGTGCAGCATTTATTGTGACCTGGAAATAAACCGCATTGTTTGAGCCACGCATTTGGGTGTCCTGTGCTTAGTGTGATAGTACAATCTGACCAAGACAGAGGGGGAGACTCAGGCTATATATACTGAAGGGCGGGGAAAAGAATGAGACACAGGTGTAACACATTAGGGGAGGAGCAGGCAGTCACACACAGGAGGGGAAGTACATCTGGAATGAGAAACAAAGTAAGTGTCTACAAAATAAAACAGAACATAATAAAAAGAGGGAGAACTCAGACACCAGCCATGACAGTACTGCACTGAACTGCACTGTGTGGAGTGAAAATCTCTGTGCCCCTTTTTTGGACCCTGTAGCAGCCGATAATGTAATAACTGCCTATAACGTAATCATTTTTATGTAATAAAACCAATAATGTAATAACTTGGCAGTAATGTAAGAAAATGTCTGAAACGATAATGTAATAACCTGATGCCAATAATGTAGTAACATATTACATTATTGGTTAGTTATTACATTATTGGTTAGATTAATAAAAAAATTATTATTATTGTCATTGTCACTGGCAAAAAAAAACAGAATAATAATGACAACACAGGCTGCAACTTCTGGTATAATGTCAATGACCTGAGCCCTTGTCACACACATCGAATGAATTACTGTATAATTAAAGGGTTATTCCTTGACATGTGTGTGGGTTTGATAGAATATTTGTGCTGTGTGGAGTGATTAGACTGGGCTCAGATCCATATGAGAGCGGACATAATCCAACCACAGCCTCAGAAACAATGCGCCTGTTTCCGGGAGCAATATTGATCTGCACCACTTTAATTAAATCATGAACAGGTTCTTTTGTGGAGGAGCAAACACAGCCACATCCTCCGTCACACTGCACTGAGACCAAAAGGAACGTACAGAGACTTACATTCTTATTAGCAAGCGACTGTAATTCACTGACATTTACAGTCATTTACTCAAATGTTGAATGTCCCCATATTCTGATTTATCTGATCTTTTAAAATCTCAAGTCAGTATTTAATTTTGAAGAACCAGCACTCTTTTATGGAAAACAGAAACATAAAGTTACTCTTCTATCGTCCTGTTCATAGTCTGAGCAATGAAGCAAAAAACACACACATTGTAAAGAAGACAAGTGGTGATTTGAATGAGTCTAGTTAATGTGCATTGAGGTTCTGAGGAGCACTGCTTAGGTCGAAGTTCTAGTCTAACAATTTGCAGGAGACAGGGCTGGGAGCATTACTCAATACACTCCATCTATTTACATTCAATTCAATCAGTTCAACACATTCTGTATCGCCCAAAATTACAACTGCTGTCACCTTCAGGACTCAACGAAATCATAAACAAATGATTTAACAGCTGCAGCTTTGTACAAAACAAATAAATACGACTGTCGAAAAGAAAAACAAACACGTACACAAAGATAAACCTTGACCTGAATAAAGACGAATAATTCATATCTATTTGTTCCACCAAATTTTCTAACTCTCTGTTGACCAATGACATTTGCCTCCACACGGTCCTCATCCCATAATGTTTAATAATACAAAATGGGACATCACACCTTTGTTCAAGCCTGTTCCCTTCACCAGTATCAGTTATTTGGGTTTGAACAGGCGCCGGACGAAATTGCTAAATGACTCAAACGTGCACGGATGACATCTAAAACCTCTTCAGACCCGTTTTTGACCAGAGAACAATGTTAGAACATCATAGAAAGCTCCCGAGAAGTCGCCAAACCCACACAAATGGCGACTACTTCTGTGGGTTCGAGTCAATATAACTCAGTTGAAGCAGTGTCGTAAACCGCTCGTCTTCTCAGGTTCAACTATATTTATGCTGCCTGCTGGTAAACCACTATAGATCCATTTGCACTTAATCCATTTCCACACTTGTTTATCTGCATCCATCTTTCTCTCTGTCTTTCCTTCTTTGTCTCTCTCTCTTCCCTCTCATCTCTTCCACTTCTGTCTCTCCATCTCTCTCATTCTCTCATCTCGCTCTGCCTCTTTGTCCCTCTGTCCATCTGGCTATCCCCATAACTCTGTTCACTCTCTTCCTCTCCTTCTTTTCTCTCTCTCTCTCTCTTCGTGCTGTGGATCAACTCCTCATTAAGTGAAATACTCTTAATGCTGATTATTTGATTATCATGTCCTGACTCTGGTGTTGTCTTCCCAAACAACAAGGTGTTTAGAAGCGGTGGAATTGGGGGAAATGGAGGGCATGTCGCTGTATGTAAAAAATTACTTGGAAAGCTCTCAACTTAGTGTCGCTAACAAGGTCAAAATAGAGAATATCTCTGTGAAAGTCTCTCTCTTTCTCTCTAGAAATACTTTTCACTTCGATTTGTCTGTATTGTCCTCCTTCCGCAAGAATTAACTTCTATGAACAATTGCAGACATTACTTAAGCACCAAACTATATAATAAGTCCAGTGAAATAATTGTGGTTGGTGATTTTAGTGTGAACTAGGACTATAAGAAAGATAGAAAAATGCTTAATATTATAGACATATTATAGACAATTATAGACACAATTTTGTTCTCAACTTATTGAGCATCCGACCAGATTCACAAGACATTCGAAAACTAAAATAGATTTGCTCTTTACTAACAACAACAACGGATAATCATATCATGTCACTTTCTGACTGGTATTTCAGGCCACAATTTTATATTAATTTCTAGAAATCTCATCAGGTCAAGGGTCACTAATGATTTTACCAAACCATTTAACAGTTGACCTGTTATTAAATTGATTATTGATGATCTTCAGTTTTGTAGCTGTCGACTCAATAAAACTGTGAAAGATGTAATATCAACCTTCTCCACCAGAGGGAAGCTTAAGTTAAAGACCAAAAACGTATTTGCCTTGGCTGAACAAAGAAAGCAGGCGTCTGATGAAAACTACACGGTCACATCTTTATATAGCGCTTTTCCACCTTCAAGGCACAACAAGAAACCACTCACCCATTCACACACACTCATATGGCGAGGTGGGTTAAGAGTCTTGCACAAGGATACAACAACATCATTCATGTCATCTGTGGGAGCTGGAATCACACCAGATCTGACGACTCAACCAATGATGTTTTTTTTTTTTTTATGTCGAGAGCGGGAACTGCCAACCTTCGGGTCAGTGGACAAACGCTCCAGAGACCAGTTACTGAAACAATTTTTGAAAACTGGTCTAAGTATAGACAGGGATTTACTCATAAGCAAAATAAAGTAACTACACATTTAAGGCAGGCAAAAGTGTTTGCATAAATGTAATAGAAAATGCAAAAGGTAATGTAAAATTATTTGGCAACAATTAACAATTTGCTTGGCTATCACAAAAATGAAAAGCTAATGGAGCTACATGTCAATAACTCCAAGAATCTCTCTCCTTAGCTGCTCTTTTTATTTATTTATTTTTATTTTTTTTAATATAACCGCCGTAAATGGGATCCCCCAACACTTCACTCCACATGGTTGCTCTGATAGTATCAGTGACCCTGCTATGTACAGAATCACTAATATTTCAGACCATGAAGTTGCAAAATTAATTACAGGCTTAAAAAGCACTTGATGCATTTGGTCTAAATACAATTTTACTTAAAGAATTTAAGAATCCTCTTGTACAGCCCATCACACATCTCATGTCCTTCAAACTTTCGGTTGTCCCAAGTGATTGGAAAATAGCTGTGGTGACACCAATTTTTAAATCGAGTGCTAAAACGCACATGGCTAATTATTGGCCAATAAGCATATTTCCTGTTAGAAAATAGCTGAGAAGTGGGTAGTTAAAATCCTTATTGCTCACTTGGAAAACGCCTAACCCTCTCTACACCCGCTACAGTTCGGCTTTCGGGTCCATCACTCTACTGACACTGCCCCGTGTGTGCTAACAGAAAACTTAAAGAGCTTGATAGAAGTCCAGGTGTTGGGACAATAAACCGTATAAATGAGTCAACTAAGCAGCCCCCGCGTGCCAAACAGGAAGTGCTCCAGAAGGCTCTTCGGGCTCCTTCTCTCCCTTTTTCCCATTGGCTTACATTGAGATCTTTTCTCTCTTTGTAACTCCTGCACTGAGCCTCGTCATTTTGATCTTAAAATGTTCGTATGAACCCGCTCTACATGATCCTGAATTTTTTTCCTGCTATTTTGTCCATAAAAAAAAATCATATTCATAACATAGAGCCTAGCTCCAGATTCGCTCCTGTAACCGTTAGCATCACGAGCCTCATTTGAGCGGTGCTAAAGGCTATGGGTGATGTCACACTCACTTAGTCCACTCATGTATACAGCCTACGGTTGGGACTGTCTTCTTGGACTTGAAGAAAGCCTTTGACTCTGTAAATCATCAGATTCTGCTGTCCAGGTTCACTCAATTTAATATCTCCAGCCAAGCTCTTCAATGATTTACATTGTATTTGTCCCACAGGAAACAGTATGTGGTATTTGATGGTGTAAAATCTCAATGTATGGATTGTGATGTTGGTGTGCCACAGTGGTCAGTCCTTGCGTGTTATTCTCCCTTTTCATCAATAATTTGCCAAATACTTGTCCAAATATATTCTCACAGATGTAGACGGATGATATCATCGACACACAAGCCAAAAGCTTTCCGTAAGCCACTAATGCCCTATTGTCTGTGCATAGCTGGCTCAAGGATTCATGCCTATTGTTAAACATCAAAAAAATATGTGCTTTTCAAAATGTCATACCGAATTGAACTAATCAAATGTTGTTCTTAATGGAGTAGAACTTGATCTGGACCCAGAATTTAAATACCTTGACGTTATGGTGCGTTCATTTATCCATCCGATTTGGAGATCTGGGGACGTTGCCTAACCACATGCACTGACACGCCCCTTTTCCTCGGACAGCGGAACTTGAAAGAGCTTGGAGGAAACCAAGCAAAGTTTCTGAGACAAAATCCAAGATGGCTATGCCCAGTGTCACTTCTAGTATGAGCTGTTTTCTTTGTGTACTTTGGTGGTTTAAATGTCAGTTTAGGTCACTCATATTACTGCAGTATCTTACCTTATCACTTCCTATTGATATGGTAGCTGGTGTTTTTAGCCCATTTCCTGTGAGCTAGTGTGCCCAAATGATCTACTTTCACTTTGCTAATATACTGAATTATACTATTTATACTGAATTCTTACTTAAGGTTGTGTAGTTGAAGGCAAGTTTATTTGTATAGCACAATTCGTGCACAAAGTAATTCAAAGTTCTTTACAGAATACGAAATACATTAAAATCACAATACAAACAAATCATGACATAAACAATCATCAAAAAATTAAAAAAGAAAGAGAGACATTAAATGAGAGAGAGCAGAGTGTAGATAAAAAATGAAGCCTTTCAGTCATCTGCACAGCTAAACAGAACTGTTTTGAGCCTGGATTTTAACAAAGTAGAGGCCTGTCACACATGTTCAGGGAGACATTTCCAGATTTTTTAAAACTGAAACTCTGACTTCCCATGTTTAGTCCTGACTCTGGGCACCAGCAGGAGGCGGTCCCTGAGGTCCTCCGAGTGCAGATGGTTCATGTGACACTAACATGTCACAGATGGACTTTGGTACTTGGCCATAGAGAGGCTCGTACACAAGCAGAGCCACTTTAACGTCTATTCTCTGAGCTAGTGCAGAGACCTGAGCACAGAACGCATGTGCTCGTACTTCCTGGTTTGAGCCAGGACTCGAGCTGCAGCGTTCTGGATGTACTGCAGCTGTCTCACAGCAAACACATTGTTTGGAGAGGTCAGTGAGCAGGCTGTTACAGTGGTCTAACCTACTGGAGACAAATGCATGGATAAGTGTCTCCAAGTCTGCTTTAGACCGTATACCTTTCATTTTTGCTATGTTTTTAGATGGTAAAAGGCTGCAGATATTATTGATTTGATGTGGCTGTTAAAGTTCAACTCTCAGCCCATTATTTCTGATTTGCAGGTTTGGGAGAGAGAGACTCTTTGTTTCTAAGGGCCAAAGACTATGACTGTCTTGTTCGAGATAAGATGGAGAAAATTGTTTTGCATCCACTACTGTTGGATGCAGTGTCAGAGTGAGTCCACTGGGCCATAGTCCCCTACTGCCAGTGAGACATAGATCTGAGTATCGTCTGCATAGTTGTGGTAGGACACATTATTGCTGCGTATTAACTGGCCCAACGGCAGCATGTAGAGAGTGAACAAAACGGGGCCCAGGATCGACCCCTGAGGCACCCTTAGGTCAAAGCCATGTGATCTGAGACACAGTTTCCAATTTCAACAAAATACTTCCTGTCTTTTAGATAGGATTTAAACCAGTTTAGTGCAGTTCCAGAGATGCCCACCCAGTCCTCTAGTCTCCGTAAGAGGATTCCATGATCAACAGTGTCAAAAGTAACACTCAGATCTAACGGGACTGAGTGCGACTGAGACTTTGTCTGCATCAGTGTTCAGGTGGATGTCATTTGTCACCTTGATCAGAGCGTCTCAGTGCTGTGGTGGGCTTTGAAACCTGACTGGAAAATATCAAAGGTGTTGGTAAACAGCTTTTTCAAGGACTTTGCCAAAAAACATCAGATTTGAGATGGGCCAGAAATTGTTCAGTACTGCGGCATCAAGACTTCTCTTCTTTAGGAGAGGCTTAATGACAGCAGCTTTCAAAGGTCTTAGGAATGTTACAGATTGACGTGACAGACTTTAGAAATCTAGTGGGTAACACATCGAGGCAAAATGCAGATAAACTCAGACTGGTGATCATCTCTAAGACAGTTTTGTCACTTACAGGTACAAAGTAACTATGTCCTAAGTGTCTCTGTGGCGGCATGCCTGTTAATTGCATTATGGAATCGATGGCATTTTTGATGCCCTGAACCTTGTCATTAAAGAATACTGCAAACTCATTGCACTAGTTAGATGTGGATCTAAAAGCAGATCGACAGATTGGTTCCAATGGCAGTGGAGCTGGAGGGTTTATTAGTCTGTTCACTATTGCAATCAGAACATGAGAGTTGTTCCTGCAATTTCCAATAATGTCCAAAAAGTACCTTTCTCTTCTAGCACTCATGCCTCACAGCAAGAAGATTCCGGATTTAATTCCCAGGTCGCATGGGCCTTTCTGTTTGGAGTTTGCATGTTCTTCCCATGTCTGGATAGGTTTCCTCCAGGCACCCCGGTTTCACCCATCAACCCAAAAAACATGCACCAGCTGTATGAGGGCAGCTGTGGCTGCAGTAGTAGCTTACCACTACCAGATATGGAGTGAATTAATAACGATGGATAAATAATACTCTGTAAAGCGTCTTTGGGTACATGTGTCTGTGATTCACTTCAAACCACATCAAGTTTGCAGATGACACAACAGTTGTGGGCCTCATCAGCAACGATGACGACTCAGCCTAGGTCCACGAATCATTAACTGGTGTGAAATGAACAATCTTCAACTCAATGTCAGCAAAACAACATAAATAACTATGAACTTCAAAAGGAAACACCGGTCTCACACCCCATTCACCATCGATGGCAGTGCTGTGGAGTCTATGAAAAGAACCAACTCCCGGGGGGTGCAGATCACTAATGATCCCATCCTTAAGGTTATACGGTACTCCACTCTCTCTTCATGACAGCTACCCAGAAATGCAGCTCAGAGCTTACTGTTAAGGTTTCTTTATGAGCAAAATAAACATATTAATAAGAATGGCCACAACTCTTTTCCTGCCAAAGGATGAACCATATATCTGATCTAGTCATTCTCTCTAAAGTCTAAAATTGTCCCTTTCAGACAGATGTGTTTCCTGAATCATTGCAATAGAACATGTAGAGTTTTTCAACTGATTAAGTATTTTTTATGTATTTTATTTAATTTTATTTTTTTTATTGGAGTGCTTATGCCTTTAACATTATAACTAATACAACTTAGATTACTCATGTAATACACATTAACTGTTCATCTTGTTTTAACCTCACTGTTCTGTATGTGACAAAAAATAAATATCTTGTACCTTGGTCTGTATAAAGCCGCACAATGGCCAAAGCCAGTCTCAACACTGAATGAACTATCTATCTGCTTCTGAAGAGTGCGGACGCTATCCTTGCTTGCTCCTGCAGTTTCCTTCTTTACTTTGCCTTTTAATCAGTTTACCTCCTCCAACACTGGATAATGTGTCTATTTTTGATTTTCTTTCAAGTAAATAAAGACTTTTAAACCATTTTTACAATTTTTAACAAATCATCTGATGAGCCAGCAACATGTCGGGGGAGAGAAGCCAAGGGAATCCTATCCGTGAGCGCTGTCGGGACTATCAACAAGAAATTAATGAGCTACAAGCACGGATATTTGCTTTAGAAACTGAACAAGGACTTCAGACGATGCTACCAATGACTTCCAGTGGTGAGCAGCGCACAGTTACTTCCAGAGAAGAGGGTGAAAAAACTTTCAACTTAAACCTGAGTGATACTGTGTCTTTTCCAAAATTTGGTACAGATCAAAATGCTAAACAAACGTGGCGAGTGATAAAAGACAATGCTAATATCATTATATCACCTACAGTAATGCTAACAAACAGATTTTTACCACTGTCACAGACTCTGTTTAAATCCAGGCTAAAAACGGTGCTGTTTAGCTGTGCATATGACTGAAAGATCTTCATTTTCCATTCCGCACTCTACTCTTCTCTCTAATTCTCTCTAATTTAATGTTGCATCTCTATTTTAAAATTGTATGATTATTTATGTTTTACTTTGTAATTTTAATGTATTTCTCATTCTGTAAAGCACTTTGAATTACTTTGTGTCCGAATTGTGCTATACAAATAAACTTGCCTTGCCTTGAACTTGAAATAAAATAAAAGATAACAAATGGGAAGAATTTCCACATAACCTACTGGAACTGAAATACAGTTTTCCAAATTACCAGTTCCGTAGTCCTACTGGAGAGTGGGTCCTCTGTGGTGCAGACCGATCACATATGTGTGGCTCCATGCATCCATCTCGCAGAGTGGGTGCTGTAACTCCGTTTGCAGCTTTAATGCTCGCAATAGTTTTAAAGGTCCGTCCGATATCTTCAAGTATCACGTTATTAACCTAACATTAGTAATGTTGAAATCAATTCCACACAGTCGGCAAAAATCAACATTCAGCTGTTATACATTGCTCAAAGAAAGCGTGAGCATCCGTGTGCTCCAGCGG
Organism: Odontamblyopus lacepedii; assembly: GCA_034769755.1. Classification (NCBI taxonomy): domain Eukaryota; kingdom Metazoa; phylum Chordata; class Actinopteri; order Gobiiformes; family Gobiidae; genus Odontamblyopus; species Odontamblyopus lacepedii. The sequence goes on along the minus strand of CM068354.1, from coordinate 4,900,381 downwards.
TAGCGGGCCAGCTCATATTCCATCTTCTCCCTTTCATCTGAGCATACCTGGATTCAAGCTCCTGCAGCATCAGCGCAGCCTCTGCGAGTGATGAGTAGGTCTTGTCTCCTCCCTCAGTCAGAAATTTGAGCTACACTGGATAGATGCATTTGACTCTGTTTTTCTGCTTCAGCTGTTTAATAGCTTCTTGTACTTGAGAACACCTCTTCTGAAGTTCTGGAGAGTAGTTATGGTCAAAGAACATAGGGCTGTCTTTGTAGAGTACCTGTTTCTGGCTCCACACCTGTCTCAAGATCTTTAACTGAATAGTCCACAAACTTTACGATAATGGACTGGGGTGCAGAGTTGTTTAGAGGTGACTGCTCTATGGGCTCGCTCTATTTGCATTTTAGCTTTTGAGGATAGCTGAAGTGTTGTTTGAATAAGATCTTTCACAAACGCTATCACATCCTTGCCTTCACTGTCCTCAGGCACTTGATATATTCTTAGATTGTCGTGAGCGGTTTTGCAGGTCCTCATATCTGGCTGTTCAATCAATCTCCCTGTGCAACAAATATCTGATTGCTTTCTCGTGTCTCTGTGATGTGTCGCTAATGTGGCCCTCTGCTTCCGCAGTTCTCTTTTCAAGATTTTTCCTTTCTTCCATTGAGTTCGCCAGATTAGTCAGTGATCTGGGCGTGTCCTTTTTCTTGCCGTAGTTTCTCCAGTTCAGCAAATGTTTGACTTTTGGAGTTACCTGGGCTGTATTAATGTCAGCATTGCTGCACATGGCCTGCGACAAGGTTAACTGCTTTAAATTGTCTTTTTTCCAGTATTACTTCTTATTTTTGTTTCTGAAAGATGTCACCATGTTGGGTTTTGTTGTTATGTCAAAAAATAAAGGTTTGCTAGGTTATTTATATTCTTTGGATGGAGCACTTTTCTTACGCTGTTGCCTTTGGCACCGGAAGTCTATTGTTCTTGTTCTGTGATGACAATTCATTTTCTGTGTGTATGGTAACATCAGACTGAAACAGTGGTAAAAATCTGTTAGCTTTATGGTGAGTGATAAATAATAGCCTTGTCTTTTATCACTCGCTGCGTTGGCTTAGCATTTTGGTCACTTGTGTTGGCTTAGCATTTTGGACTGTGCCAAGTTTTGGAAAAGACACAGTATAACTCCGGAAGCAAGAATGTTTTTTCTTCTTTTTTATCTTTGTTTACTTGAAACCAAATCAAAACTTGACACATTATCCAGTGTTGGAGGAGGTAACCCGATTAAAAAACAAAGTAAAGAAGAAACAGCAGGAGCAACCAAAGATAGCGTCCGCACTCTTCAGAAGGATCAGAAGCAGGAAGTGATTGAAGCACATACTTATTTTGGAGCACCTGGTACTCAGCCAATGCTAAAGCAACAACAGCTTTGCAGTTAGCATCCATGTTTTTCTCCGTGTCGGACACAAGTAACTTAATAAAACAGTTGACGCGTGGACGTGACGTCATATCTGAAATCTGAGTGGGAGACGGATGAAGAAATTAACGCAGCTTTATTCAAGATCCCATATTGTCATTCAAGTCATGTTAAAAAAGTGTCCCAGGTAATTCAATTCAATAATCGGAATTTTCATCACATCAGGAACAACTTACACATGAATGCTGCAAAATGTATTTCTATTTCTATTATATCTACTATTATTATATTATTTCTCACACAGATGAGTTTAATCACTTGGTCTCTTGCCTGCCCCACAACACTTAAAACCATTGAAAACCTCTATGAAAGAGATCTAAGAATACTTTTTTACCCATTTCCCACCACCACTGTCACATTCTGAAAAAGCATAGGCTTTTGAACTTTAGCAATATGTTCATTCTTAAAGGGGCTTGTCTAATTTATAAGGTTCTACACTCCCTCGCACCACCACCGTTAAAGGTGTACATCAAATACAAAGACAATTCAGAATGGTGGTCCTGAATTGTCACCAGTGGTGACTTGGCCATACCCCACTGACAGACCACATTTGGTCAGAATGTATTATCTGTCCATGGTGGAACAGTCTTCCACTAACACTGAGAGAATGCCCTACGTACAGCTCTTTTAAAGTCGAAAGAAAAATTGTCTATGGTCAAACCAAACGTACTCAGTGCATTGTGATTTTAACTTCTATAGACACAGTGATGCAATAATGGGAACTGTGTAGTGAGTGAAGTGTACAATAATGGAATCAGTGCTATAAATGGAGTGACCCCAGATGCTTGGGCTGCAATCCGGTGTGTTTACATTCATGATTGTGTCATGATTGTCCATCAACATGCTCTCTCCCAATCAAATAAATAAATAAGTAAAATACACAGAATCTGACAGACAGTAGTGGAGAGGGACAGACAGGAGCAGGCATGAGCAGACTGTAGCAGGCAGGAGAGGACAGGAACAAGCAGGACCAGACAGGAGCCGAGAGAAGCAGACAGGGCAAGCAGGCGCAGGCAGGTACAGACACAAGCAGACAGGAGCAGACAGGAGCAGAGAGAAGCAGAGAGAAGCAGAGAGGGACAGGCAGGCGCAGGCAGGTACAGACACAAGCAGACAGCAGCAGACAGGAGCAGAGAGAAGCAGAGAGGGACAGGCAGGAGACAGGGGCTGTACCCCCCTCCTCTGTATGAATCATTTTGGGAGCCGTTAGTGTCCCTTCAGTGAGCACTCGTGTGGTTTTAAATCCTGGAGGCTAATTGGGAGGCAGACAGTTGTACACACTCTGCAAGCTGTTGGAACGTTCACATGACACAGGAGGCTAAGCTAATTAAGCATCTCTGTGGATAACCCAACTTAGGAAAACACCAGATTTAAGTGTGAATGTCAGAGCACGGCATTTCTGTTTCTGCTACAGCTGCACCATGTTAGAAATGCAGATGTTTAGTGGAACTAAACACTAAATCCACTTTTCTTACTGCGGCATGGTGACTGAGTGGCTAACGCTCATGCCTCACAGCAAGAAGGTTGCGGGTTCGATCCCCTGGTTGCCTGGGGAGTTCGTGTGGAGTTTGCATGTTCTCCCCATGTCTGGATGGGTTTCCTTCGAGCACTCCGGTTTCCCCCATCAACATGCTAGCACCCATATGAACTAACATCAAGGACCATGACGTCCACCCTCCTGTGGGCTCACCACTCACAGAGGGGTTCATGGAGGGTCAGGTGCGCAGAGGACTGGGCAGCGCATTGCTGCTCCCATGACTCAGCCGGATAAAGCGGAAGAAGACGGACGGTACTTTTCTTATTAAACTGTGTATATGGTGTTTGTATAGAATTGCGGTTTATGTGGCCATACCGGCTCGTCAAAACCTGATCCCGTCAGATCTCAGAAGCTCAGCAGGGCCGGGCCTGGTTAGTACTTGGATGGGAGACCACTGGGAATTCCAGGTGCCACAGGGGGGCGCCAGTCGCAAAAACTGTTGTAGTGTCCTTAGGCAAGGCACATCACCCACATTGCCTAGTATGAAAGTGGTGTGTGCGTGAGTGTTGGTGGTGGTCGGAGGGGCCGATGGCACAGATTGGCAGCCTCGCTTCCGTCAGTCTGCCCCAAGGCAGCTGTGGCTACAAATAGTATCTTACCCCCACCGGGTCTGGAGTGAATGAATAATGCTCTGTAAAGCATCTTTGAGTGTCCAGAAAAGCGCTGTATAAAACTGATGCATTATATATTTTTTATTATTCATTTTCTTGCAATTTTTGTGCAAACTAGGTAAATTTGCTGCTTTGCCCCTCCTTCCCCCACACTCTCCTCTTTAACAGCCCAGTTTAACAGCTCCAGGAGAAATGCAGGTATCAGTATGTAGAGTCATAGAAGACGTCTAAGACTCTACATACTTTCCTGGTTAAGGATCTGCCACCTGCTTGTCTCCATGGGTAGTTTTTATTTGCCTAGAGTGTTTTCACATTAAACTTATGTCTCTTTAGTACAGATTCATTAATTCAATCTTTAATTTAACCAGGATAAAATCCTTGAGATTAAAAAAGTCTTTTACAAGGGTGTTCTGGTCAAGAGGCAGCAGCACAAATGTTGACAGTCAATTACATTTCTTTGTTGCTAAAAACACCTTGGAAATGATGCATTCTAACTGAGCTCAGGGTCAATGCTCAACGGATCTGACTCATAACTGGTGATTTCACCTGCTTGTCTTGAGAGACTGAGGATGGGACAATGTGTTTGCTGATGTCTATGTCAGATTATGTTTCCATGTTTTTCACTGTGAAGCCCATTGGGGCAACTCTTGTTGTGATTCTGGGCTATAGAAATAAAATTGAATTGAATTGTCTGGTCCCCATAGAGACCAGTTTAATGCCACTTTGTAGAACATTCCAGGCAAGGACATAACATTTTTATGGAGACACACAGGTGGCCAACCATCCTCTAGAAAAGTTTCACAATGAACTTTTAGTAGATTCTCTACTGTTTTTGTTATAATGTTTGCGCATTAGAAATATACTTTATAGGAGGGGGACAAGGCACCATTTTCACAAAAATTAGATAAGTTGATTTTTGTCATAATTAATAAAAAACTGTGCATTTCATTCTATAAAGATTCATAAAAAAAATATTGTTCATGTATTTTGTAAGAATGGGAATGACATGAAAGCCTTAGTAAATGACAACATTAGGTGTGTATTTTTCACTGAGGGAAAAATGGTGTGAACCATTTATAAGCTAATCACACAAAGAGGTTTACAGAGCCTAGAACATGTACTGACCGGACACAGGTGGGGTCAGTGAAGGGCTTCTGTCTGACCGTTGCTCTCTGGCCCCTTAGAGCCAGGTTCTATCCTCTGCTTCTCTCAGCGCCTTCTCCATATCTGCAACAACAGTATCAGGCACTCCACTCATAAAGTGTAGAGCTATCGCAAAGTACACCTTCTCCTATTGTGTTTATCTAGGGCAGATCATCTATTTAAAGCTACAGTATGTCACTTTCTGGAAGTCACAGTGCTTTATAAAACTGATCCATTATTGACCCATTAAGTGATTTTATTTCTCAATATTTTTTCTTGGAAAACCGTGCATACACAATTTTGATTCTGTATATGTTTCATATGAAGAATTGATAATAAACTCTTTTGAACTTGAATTCTTGCTGTGTCCATGGAGACAAGCAGGTGGCAGACCCTCCTTCGGAAAAGTCACATAATTTATTGAGTTATTTGCTAGCGCAGATGAATGAACATACATGAGATACATGAGTAAAAACACTGGATTGTAGTTCAACTTCTGTTGTTCTTCACAAACAAGCTCTCATATACTGGTGTACATGGACAACGGCGGCAAGACAGGTAGAGTGCCTTGCCCAAGGACATGACAACAGTATGCACTGAAGTAGTGGACGTGTGGTCTTACCACTGAGCCACTGTCGCAGATAAGGTAATAGTAGTGGCCTACGTTATTGATGATTAAGTACTAGGGGTGTCGAAAGTATCTCAAATCAGGCACAAATCAATACTACAAATAGTATCAATAACAGATACTCGTTTGAGCAAGTACTAAAAGAAATCAACTAAATTTGACCTTTTTTCTCAGAGGTTGACCACGTGGTAATTAAGAAATAATTTTGTGTTGTATTTTTTCATTATGATTGTGTTTCAAACTTCTTAGTATTAAACACTTAATCACACAAATGTATTTTTGATTACCAGGGACAGCAAACTCTTCTCTGTCAAATACAGTGTACATCAGTGACTTTCAAACATTTAAAGACAACTGATATTAGTATTTGAACAAAAGACAATCTAAGCTGCAACTTTGACTTTCTTACTTGACTAATGAGTCATTGTTCCACAGTCTTGGCTTAAAGCAGCTTTAACTGAAATGCCTTCTGAAGTCAGGTTATGCAGTTAGAGCTCCTTGTTTCTTTTGTTCATTATATTAATGTGTGGCCTTACGCTACAGGAAGTCTTACTCTACAGCACTACAGAATATATGTATATGAAGATTTTATGGTTTTCAGAGCTTATCAGGGCATGAGACCATAAAATGTTTTTTTCCACATTACTTCTTGTCAACAGAATGCTACTGAGGAATCAATGCACAATTCTGTCATCAATATTGTGACAACAAATACGTGCACTTTGTGACTGTTCTGACCCATCAAAACAGCAGCTACAGAGGAGCTAGCAGCATAGCTTAGGTTTATATTGAGACAAGACTAAATCTTACAAAGCTGACTTTAAGGATTTAAAAAATAATGTGTTTATTCAAATAATTTATTCAAAATGCAGGCAGTTTGAATTCACATAAATACATTGTTCTCTATGGGAGCACAGTGGGTACCACAGAGTGGCCATTAAACCAGATGTCACCAGTGCATAGGGGGGACTATCTTATCTAGTTCGTTTACAGATCCAGGTACAGCACAGGAAACCAGAGGTGTCATTGTAACCTATGTTGTGTCTTTGTAGAGCTGACCCACACATACATACTTGGAGGTGGCAGTCCCATTACCTGTGCAGACTGAGTCCAGTCCATGCAGCTCCAGCAGCAGAGCCCTCCTCTCCTCCTGCACACTCCTTAGGTATCTGCTGCCCCGGATCATCTGCTCCATCTCTGGAACACATGGACACACACATGCTTGGATGTAGTGACCATCTCAAAACACTCTCATTCATTTAGTACAGATTTCCAAAGTCCACTGTCATCTCCTCGGCCTGAGTTGTGTTTAAGACATGTCCACTGAATGGTGAGGAGTCTGCATTTCTTATTCAGACATAATAGAAAGATAGAAAATTACATATTTTGTTGATCCCAAAGGAAAATCAAGGATGTAACTGCTCTGTCAGGTAGTAGATGATCTATGCAATAAAAGCAGGGTCCAGTCTCATCTTCTCAAGTGTGTATCTCAAGAACAGAGGCTGGATTGTATATTAAAAGCACTTGAGGAAAACAAACAAAACAACAACAAAAGGAACATCAACCTGGCAGACTCCTTTCACTAAAGCAGTGAGTCCGGTGAAGCATGTACAGGATTGCATCTTCATACCCATGCTCCCCTGATAGGCAAACTGAGATCTATCTCTGGATCCTCAGAAGGAACATGCCCCTGGTCTTAATCATCACAGGTGTAAGGGCCACTGGTCTGCTGGACTCAGTGTACTCTGAGTATACCTGCCTCTGATAATGACAGCACTTTTAACATGTTCCTGTATAGCTACTTTGAATCACATCCTTAATACTGCACAGCTGTGTTCACTGGTGCATTTGAGGCTCTGTTCTAAAAATATGTGAAAGGATTTTCATAAATAATAGTCATCCTGATTATCTTTAGTAATGACAGAGTTTTGAACCCAGTCACAGCCACACAATCTCTGACACTGAATAGAAAATGTCTGTGGATATATGCATTTCAACATTTCAGCAAACACAATATTCACAAGACAAAAACTCCATTCATCACCATAACAATATAAACCATGGAATTAATTTTGGTCTTCTTAAGGAGCCTGTGATTGTTTTTTACTTCGTAACTAGTTTAACTAGTTTTTACTTCACATTTACTTCACGCTGTGTTTCAGATGACAGCAACATTCCATTGGCCAATCATATTCACTGCAGATCGGGCAGAGAGTTTTCATTGTAATGTAAGATCTCCAGTCACCAATAAAAATGATCAGATTCAACATTTGTGAATTTAGCTTTTGGATAGTTCATGGTAAAGTACAATGTAATCAATAGGGCAAATTGTCTCTGCCCCTACCTGACAGTATGACATCATCACATTCATGGAAATTTTTTAAAATTTAAACTAGCCTGCTCAGTATATAAGGTCATAAATGGACTCACTATACCACCTCTGGGTGAGTTCATTATGCTCAAATTCAGTACTAGTTGTAGGATAACGAGCCTCTACCAGACGCAACTGTGTAATACCTCATTGATGCGCAACATTCAGTCAGCAGGTGTTATCAGTCAAGGGTAGAAAAATCTGGAACAACATCCCAGCAGCAATAAGAGGCTCTACCACATTCAGTATGTTCAAAACCAATCTGAAACCATGGGTTAAGAGAAACCAGATTTGTGATCACTAATGTTATGCTTTTATGTAAATGTCAGTGTTGTATGTCATGATTGTGTCTTATTGTGCCGTTTGTAGCCTTCGGGCTAATTCTGGAATATTTACAAGTATATGTTCATGAATATGCATTGTCCCTTTTAAATAAAGAAAAACAAACAAACACAAAACATTCTAGAATCTGAAAACCACCAATGGCTATTATAAAATTACATATTTGTGGAAATTAAGTTGAATGATATAGCCTTTACATTTTAAAAGGCCCCCTCCTCAAACTGCCACCTTAACGTGGTGGAGGGGTTTGAGTGCCAGAATGATCCCAGGAGCTATGTTGTCGGGGGCTTCATGCCCCTGGTAGGGTCACCCAAGGCAAACAGGTCCGGGGGGACGGGTCACAAGCAGTAAGAGTGGTTTACAAGCCCTTTATGAGAGACACAGAGTCCAGTGACTTCGCCCGGACTGGCGCTGCAAGGGCCCCAACCTGGAGCCAGGCCTGGGGTGGGTGCATGCCAGCGAGTGCCTGGTGGCCGGGCCTTTCCCCATGGGGCCTGATCGAGCACAGCCTGAAGGAGCGACGTGGGGCCACCCTCTCGTGGGCCCATCACCTGTGAGAGGAGCTGTAGAGGGCGGGTGTAGAGAGATCTGGGTGGCGGTCAAAGGCAGGGGCCCCGACGACCGGATCTCCGGACAGGGAGACTAGCTCTGGGGATATGGAATGTCACCTCGCTGGGGGAGGAGCCTGAGCTTGTGCAGGAGGTTGAGCGCTACAGACTAGATATAGTCAGCCTCACCTCCACGCACAGCTTGGGCTCTGGAACCCAACTCCTTGAGAGGGGCTCCATTTCTCTGGCGTTGGCCGTGGGGAGCGCGGAGCCGTAAGGTCTGTGGTGCCTGTTGCAACGGCAATCCCCGAACCAGAAGTAAGGGATGCCGTCAGGCTGAAGGAGGAGTCCTATTGAGCCTTGCTGGCTCAGGGGACTCCTGAGGCAGTCGACAGGTATCGGCTGGCCAAGGGTGCTGCAGCCTGGGCGGTTGCAGAGGCAAAAACTCTGGTCTAGTTGGAGTTCGGGGAGGCCATGGAGGAGGACTATCGGATGGCCCCAAGGAAATGATGGCAAACCGTCCGGCGCCCCAGGGAGGGGAAGCAGTGCTTCAACACTGTTTACAGTGCGGGGAGGGAGAGATGCTGACCTCGACTGAGGATGTTGTCGGGTGGTGGAAGGAATACTTTGGGGATCTCCTCAATCCCACTGTCACGTCTTCCGAAGAGGATGCAGAGGCTGGGAACCCAGAGGCGGACTCGTCCATCACACAAGTCACTGCGGTGGTTGGAAAGCTCCTTGGTGCCAAGGCTCCAGGGGTGGATGAGATCCGTCCTGAGTACCTTAAATCTCTGGGTGTTGTGGGGCTGTCTTGGCTGACACGCCTCTGCAACATCGCGTGGTGGTCGGGAACAGTACCTTTGGACTGGCAGACTGGGGTGGTGGTCTCGCTGTTTAAGAAGGGGGACCGGAGGGTGTGTTCCAACTACAGGGGAATCACACTCCTCAGCCTCCCCGGTAAAGTCTATGCCAGGGGACTGGAGAGGAGAGTCTGGGCTGATAGTCGAACCTTGGATTCAAGAGGAGCAGTGTGGTTTTCGGCCTGGTCGTGGAACACTGGACCAGCTCTACACCCTCCATCAGGTGCTCGAGGGTTCATGGGAGTTTGCCAAACCAGTCCAATGTGCTTTGTGGATCTAGAGAAGGCATCTGACCGTGTCCCTCATGGTGCCCTGTGGGGGGTGATCCGAGAGTATGGGGTCCGGGGCCTTTTGCAGTCCCTGTATGACCAGAGCAGGAGCTGTGTTCGCATTGCCGGCAGTAAGTCAGACCTGTGAACAGAATCTGGTCCATGCACCGGGACCAGTTCGGGGACCACAGGATCTCATCTCTGCTCTTTGCGGATGATGTTGTCCTGTTGGCTTCATCGAACCAGGACTTGCAGCGTGCACTGGGGCAGTGTGCAGCCGAGTGTGAAGTGGCTGGGATGAGAATCAGCTGTTCCAAATCCGAGGCCATGGTTCTGGACCGGAAAAAGGTGGATTGCCCTCTCTGGGTGGGTGGGGAGTCCCTGTCTCAAGTGGAGTATCTCGGGGTCTTGTTCACGAGTGAGGGGAGGATGGAGCGTGAGATTGACAGGCGGATCGGTGCAGCGTCGGCAGTGATGCGGTCACTGTATCAGACCGTTGTGGTGAAGATGGATCTGAGCCGAAAGGCAAAGCTCTCGATTTACCGGTCACTCTATGTTCCTACCCTCACCTATGGTCATGAACTCTGGGTAATGACTGAAAGGATGAGATCGCGGATACAAGTGGTCGAAATGAGTTTCCTCCGCAGAGTGGCTGGGAGCTTCCTTAGAGATAGGGTGAGGAGCTCGGTCACACGGGAGGAGCTCGGAGTAGAGTTGCTGCTCCTCCACGTCGAGAGGAGCCAGCTGAGGTGGCTCGGGCATCTGGTCCGGATGCTTCCTGGACGCCTCCCTCAGGAGGTGTTTTGGGCATGTCCCACTGGTAGGAGGCCCCGGAGTAGACCCAGGACACGCTGGAGGGACTATGTCTCTCGGCCTGGGAACGCCTCGGGGTCCGTCCGGAGGAGCTGGAGGAAGGGTCTGGGGTGAAGGGCATCTGGGAGTCCCTGCTTAGACTGCTGCCCCCGCGACCCGGCCCCAGATAAGCGGAACAAAATGGATGGATTTTAAAAGGCATTTTGTTAGATGACAACCATAAGGAAGCAACTGCAAGAAACAGATAACTGTATCCAAACTGTATCGAGTCTATGTTGCTGGATGAGAACCATGTGTTCTCAGTCAACATGTGAGAAAATACAAGTGGACTAAGTGAGCAAGGATATGAATTTATGTTGAAAAATGTTCTTCAGCCATGGACCAAAAGCAAATATGGCCTTTTCACTTAGTTCAACTTTAAACAAAGGCTAAAACTAATGCTAGTCTTTTGAGTTTGAAATTTTGGTTGTGATTTATTAATTTAAACAGCAATGTCGGTCAAGCAATTTGAAAAATTTGCACACATTGTGGTGTGGTTCTTTTTAATAATGTAAATTATTATCTTAATCATTTGTGGAATTTCATTCACCATATTTTTCGGACTATAAGGCACGCCGGATTATAAGGCACTTGATCAATGACCAGGTATTTTTTCATACATAAAGCACGCCGCACCATAAGATGAGTTTTGAGTGAGACGGATACCTTAGCCCGGGCATCCACAACCCATTGGCAGATCGTGGCGTAACTCGCCTGGTAACTCACCCTGTGTTGCTGCCGTGTCTTGGTGAATGTGTGTTCGCCTTCTGTTGCCCAACGCTCCCACTCAGCTGCAATTTAACTCTGAACAACCTGTTGACACCCATATCTAGCAGTTGGAGTTCTTTGATTAATCTACCTGGAATGATGGCAGCACTAAATTACACTGCTCTATATATACATTGAGTAATGTGTTTAATGCAGTTTTGCACACATTTGTTTACATTTTAGAGAAATTAAACTTAAAACCGCATGGCTAATTTGCATACACTGCACTCAAAAAAACACTTCGCATGCTGAGGTGATCAGCTTCTGTTGGACTAAAGGACACGATTCAGTGGATTATTTGTGTTCTTTCTGTGACAGAGGATGTGCTGCTTATGGTGAGTCTGTTCCGTGTGTATGTGGCGTTGGAGATGGTTCATGTTAAACTTTTCGGAGATTATACGTCTGCAGTAGCATAGGCCGGTTTAGCGTTGTCGGCGTGAATTACTTTGCGGTGCATAGACCTTGACGCAGAACCATAAATCAAAAATGACGGTGACAAGGTGACGCAGAGTCGACGCACTATAATTCGGCCGTCAGTTTGCTTCAAGCAGGGCACATAAGTCAGTAAGTCAGGGGCCATTTTGGGTCCTTACAGACACACAGTAATATGTTGAAGCACAGTAGGCCTATGTATCACTCTGCACTCAGCTGCAACCAAATACGCGTGCATTTCTGTCCTATGCGCGTTTGAGAGCTTTCGTGCTCCATGTGTCAATCCATCATAGCTTAGAAAAGTACTAAAACATTTTGACAATTTTTTGAGCGCCGTGTACCATATGAAATCGGTTCAAGGTCAGTAAGCACAGTCAGAATTTATACATAACCATCCGTTATAAGGCGCACTGACGATTTTTGAGAAAAATAAAGGATTTTAAGAGCGCCTTATGGTCTGAAAAATAAGGTAATGTATTTTAAAACTATAATAAAATATTAATAACAAAAGACTTTAATAAATAATGATTCATATGGGAGTAGCAATACATATATTTTTGTGAAAATACTATAGTTTGTGGAGCGCTACTCCCCCATTTGCGTGAGGTGTATTAACACATTCTATATAGTATGCAAACAAACCATATCTATGCACAAACTAACATCATATATTGCATGATGTTTGTCCCTAAATGCCCAGGTTAAGCTGTAGTCCTTTGTCACCTCTTTGGAGTTCCCCCTCCTCCCTGAGCAGCCCCTGGACCAGTTCCTGGTTCCTGTTGTGGAGCACAGTCGCGGCGTTGGTCTGGAGGCTCATGTCACTGTTGAATGTGGAGATCTCCTCCAGAAAAGTCTCCTGCTCCTCTGAGGCCTGCTGCTTTACGAAAGCCTACAACATACAATTATAGTATGAGCAGCAGCACAATAATCAGACTTAATATCACAATATCTATTTAAAAAGAAGGTTCATATTTTACAGAAGTGGTAGAGCACCCCAAAATTGTACTTAAGTAAGCATAATGTTACTAATATTAACTCAAGTTGAAGTACAAAGTGGTCCAACAGATAAAAATACTGTTTGGGATGGTTGGGATGTAAACATCTGATTTACAATTTGAAATGAACGTAATTTGAAGGACAAAACATAAAAGTGTTCCAAATTATTATGCAAATATTTTTCTCAAATTTTGCCAAATTGTCGATATAAATGGCAGTCATCATCATTTTCAAGTCTTCAACCTTTAGAGTACAATTCGAATGTTATTGAACAAATTTCCCAATGATAAAACACACTGTTCCAAATGATTATGCAGAACAGAGATGCCACAGTTGCCCTGGGGCAGACTGACAGAAGCGCATTACTGAAATCAAAAGCTATTTCAATCCAAACTGGTCAAGTTATATTTTAACATAGGATCCCTTATTTGATAGGAGCTTCACAATTCTTACATCCGTGGAGCCAGTCATCAGTTTGTGGAGAATTTTTGTTTGAATTTCTTTCCAGAATGGCAGAATAGCCTCCCGGAGCTGCTGTTTAGATGAGAACTGCCTCCCACCCTCATAGATCTTTGGCTTGAGGATGCTCCAGAGGTTCAGTAGGGTTGAGGTCAGGGGAGGATGGGGGCCACACCATGAGTTTCTTTCTTTTATGCCCATAGCAGCCAATGATGCAGAGGTATTCCTGAAAGCATGAGACGGTGCATTGTTCTGCATGAAGATAATTCTGCTACGCATGGTTCTTTTTGTACTATGGAAGAAGATGGTCAGTCAGAAACTCTACATACTTTACAGAGGTCATTGTCACAACTTTAGGGACTCTAATGGGGCCGACCAACTCTCTCTCTCCATGATTCCGGTCCAAAACATGAGTCTGCCTACTTCTTGCTGATGTCACAGCCTTGGTGAGACATGGTAGACATCCATCCATCTGGACCATCCAGGGTTGCATGGCAATCAGTGAACAAGACGATTTGAAAATGAGTCTTCCTGTATTTCTGGATCCACTCCGTTTCCATGTCCGTTTCTATTTGCGAGCATTGTTTAAGGGTGGCCAAATAGAAAGTTTATGTATAACTGCAGCCTCTGGAGTGTTACGTCCAGTGTATGGAGGACCCCAAAGCAGACACAAAAGCAGGTACGTTTTAACAATTTATTTATAGGAATGTTGCAGGCTGTCATGATGGAGGCAGGCTGGAGGCAAGTTGATTCGGGACCAGCAGCGGCACAGGAGACAAGATCTGGAGGAAGATAAGCAGATAAGTGATAGCGCATGGAAAAATGAACCCTGGATGAGTCAGAGAGCTGAGCACTACCGCATGAGGCGGAATAAACTGGCACTGAAGAACAGGCAGGTGAGGTCTTAATACTGGAGCTGATGAGGATAAGCTGCAGGTGTGCCACTCTGCTGCAGGAGCTCCAGCCACGCCCCATCACACACCACATACACACCAGCCCTGCCAGAAAACAAAAAAACACACCTTCAAGGGGCTGATGCCTGTAGAAGGGCACATGCAACCTCTACACGCGCCATTAGCATCGCTTCCGGATGCTCCTTAACAGATGAGAGGTCTCATTTTTCAGAAACTGTTCTGCAAACTTCAAAATGCAATTTTAGGCATATACTTACATATGACAGGATAAATATAAGAGAAAGGAATTACTGCAGACACGGAAATCTTTACCTTTAAAACCAAAATCCCACAGCTCCTGCTGTCTTGCTGCTTGTCAAGATGAACAGTTTGTGTAATCCATTTCTGTCCTTGGGCTCCATGGTCGGCCAGCCTCAATGCATCTCTGCATGGCTATAGGCTTTGCCTTCACAAATGTAAAAACACATCCAAACAGAAAAAATAATGTGGTATGTAGGTATTTATACAGTGAGGTAGTGAAAACCTATCCTACTAGTTTATAGAAGCATAACTTTATTAATTATGTGTATTCCTAGAAGCAGTTACAGCGATTGTTAACATAAATTTAGATTAGTCACTCTAATCATAGGCTAATTATAGCATCTGTTGAACTAACTTGAACAATAATCTACACACCATTTACAGTCAGGTGACCCAGGTATTTAACGCTATCATATCATAGGCTACAGTGTGAATAAATAATAATGTGAATACATCTTGGTAAATGCATCTGGGTTTACTCATTGAGTTTGTTTTACTTTACTGCCCAAAGGTGATTATTTGAGCTATGTTTGCTCACCGTTTTTTGTTTTGTCTTTGACACATATCCACTCTACTATTCAGTCATTTAACGTAGGTGTTCATGTACATGTCAATGCTTACATGCTTAACTGGTCAAAACATACAATATAACCAATACACTTTTAAAATGTGACTTACTTACGTCATAACTGGTGACAGTTCTTGAAACTTCTGCCTCGGGAGCTCAAATCGATAGTCATTTAAACTGTTACAGCGCTTGGGGGTACTGTGCATGCACCGGAGCTCCGCGGGCCGGTGTTCTGTCGAAATTGGCTGCCTCGTCGAAATGAGCTACCCGGAGCCTAAATTGACAGTGAGGTCTATCGATTCACACGCCCTCGTCGAAATAATGTTATTCTTTTCTGTTTACAATTTTTTAGATCCAGTAAAGTGAACCTCCCCAATTTTACAACATATTTCTTTGGATTAGAGACAGTGGGTTTGATGCTGTTTGCACACTGTGATCACACTTTATACCTTAGTTATGTACAATTTACACTCATTTATATGAATCTATGTAGTTCATTTTTGCAGTTGTATTATGCTATCAAATAGGGCTCCGACTAAAGGTAGCACATATCGACAGGGCAATTTAGCCATCAAATCCCACTGTAGAATCACCATTATTCATTCATTTATATGAATATGTGTAGCGGCTGCTAGTTTTGACAGGCCTGTATCTTCTGTTAAATAAGGCTCCTGCTCTATATGAGAAAGAAATTACAGGAAACACTGATATCTTTATATTAAATATATAATATTTAACGCTAATATCTTAGGCTACAGTGTGAATTTCCTTTTTTAATATGGAGTGATATTTTATTTATACTGCACCTTTTTAAACAAAATTATGTTTTCTACACATGGAAACGAAATAAAATATGATGTAATGAAAATGACCATGAGAAAATCAAATATTAAACAAACTATTGGTTCATGTAACGTAGGTATTCTGATGCGAATCTAACTTGCACATGCCGATGCTTACATGCCTAACTGGTCAAAACATACAATAAAACCAATACACTTTAAAAGTCCCTCCAATTCTGCCTCGGGAGCTCAAATCGATGGCATTTAAGTGTGCGCATGCACAGTAGCGCTAGGGAGCTCAAATCGACAGGTAGCTCAAATCGACAGAACACTGGGGCTGGTGTGTTTTATGTAATAAATACACCAAAGTCACTCTCTCGACTGGGAAAACACAGCACTCGCAGACCACAGCTGACGCCCTGAATTCAAATGCAAAGGCGTCCAAAAGGGGGTTTCAAGGGCGTTTTTGGACGCTGCAGTGTGAACGTACAATAAACACTGGAGGATCCTACACCTTGATGTTCGCTCTAGGGGCACCAGCAGCTTCAAATACCTGTCTGCTGTTTTGTGATGGCATTTTAACAGCTGCTCTCTTAACCTTCCTCATTGCGTCTTTATCTGCACAAATCTATGTGTGCTCTGAATCTGCTACAAATTGTCTTAATAATATAAATATAACTATATAAATAAAATTGAATTGAACTGAATGAAATGGCTAAGGTTTTCATACCTTGTCCAAGGTATTCAACTATTTCACGCTTTTCGGCACTAGAGAGATCCTTTTTCTTTCCCATATTGCTTGAAAATGGTGGTCTGCTTAATAATGTGGAATGTCCTTCTTAAGTAGTTTTTCCTTTAATTGGACTTACCTGGCAAACTAATTGGCACAAGTGAGATTGATTTCAGTGGCCCAAAGAGCCCTGAGACACAACACCACCCATGAGTTTCACTGGAAAACAAAATATTTTACCTTTATGACACTTAAACACAATTTGCATAATAATTTGGAACACCATGTAATGTTCTAATCATTTCATATTGTCCACTAAAGCTTTTGTCACTTGTAATGTTACTCACAGTGGAAAGAGAAACTTTTACTCAAGTAAGAGTACTGTTACTTCAATTAGAATATTACTCAAATAGGAGTAGAAGTATTCTGCTAGAAAGTATTCTGCTAGAAACCACCCAGAGGTGGGTAGTACCGTGCAAAATTCCTAAATACTAAGCAGTTTTCCATGGATGATTTAGCCTTTAGCTGCTCTAGTGTTAGTTGAGTTTTAATTCTGTATGACAAGTAAAGACAGTACAAATCTATTGAATTGAATTCTGTTTGTGTGAATTCTGTATAACTATAATGTTAACGCGTCAACAGTTATTGAAAAAGGAGTAAGTAACTGTTGCTGGTTAGAGGCGCAGCCAGGCCCGGCCCAAACCATTTTGACACCCTAGGCAAGATTTTAGGTGGCGCCCCTTGGATTGCAAAAAAATAAAAAATATTGCCAGAGTACAGATACTTACAAGAAATCAAACAGTTCATAGTGACGATGTTTTAGACAGTGGAGGATTTTATCCCCCATCGCCGATTTTTGCGCTCGGCGCCCCCTAGTGGAGCGGCGGCGCCCTTAGCATTTGCCTATGTTGCCTAATGGGGGGGCCGGCCCTGGGCGCAGCAGACAGTAAGGCTTGCTTCCATCAATCTGCCTCAGGGCATCTGTGGCCACAGAAGGATCCTACTATCAACAAGTGTGAAGTGTATGAATAGTGAGTATAATGTCGAGCTTTAAGAGGCGATACAAATATTAGGTATTTTTGTTATTACACTGAAGTCCATTAGATTTGCTGTGATGTCCTGTAAGTCTGTTCCACCCTCACACCAAATCTCATACTGAAGACCCAACATGAGTGCACTTCAGTTATAACCTTTGACAGACAGTGTGCAGAGTGTGTGCAGGTGGCATGCAGACTGTGTGCAGACTGTGTGCAGGCTGTCTGCAGACTGTCTGCAGACTGTGTGCAGACTGTGTGCAGACTGTGTGCAGGTGGCATGCAGACTGTGTGCAGAGTGTGTACTGTGGGTGGGAGTACCAGGTGCTCAGTGAGGTGCTCTTTGCTCCTCCTCTGCTCCTCCATGTGGCTGTTGATCTGCTCCTCTGTCTGCTGCAGCAGACTGTACTGCAGTCTCAATGCACTAAGCTGCTGGGCCTGGACACAAGCACATACCACACACTGTTGACTCACAAGCATGTGCACGAGTACACAGCCTGAGGGCACACAGGGACTGTAGTGGTGCACAATATTGGAAAAGATTGTGATGTGCAATATGGCTGTTAAGTATACAAGAGTATAAGTCTAACATTAATAGAATAAAATATGCAGGTGCCATAAGTCATAATAGAATTTTATGACAATAAAGTCATAATTTTATGACAAGAAAGTCAGGCAGAAAAAGTGTAATTGTTACCAAGATTTTGGGCCGAGATCAATGTTCCCAGACTAAGCAAATGCAGATGGCTGCTTACACATAATTCTTCGGTGGATGCCAAATGTTATCATGCTGCAGTTTTCAATGTCACAGACTGTTTCTATTTGCCCCATGCAGTGACTCCCTGAGCCACAGAGCCACAGACAGCAGAAGGAGTCCGCTCCTTTGGCTTCGGCCTTTCTAGCTTTGATATATATGTACTAAATCACTGATCATAAATGGGCTTGTCTTTGTCTGGCAAATCCAGACTGATATCTCTCTGCTTGTTATGTTTTATACAGATCAATATCAGTCTGGTCCCCATGTCTCTGTCTCAGGCCTGGCCAAACATGATTGTCTAATCAAATGTTTTATTTTTTTTCAGTGATACATGTGAAATAAAGGAGCTCATTGGTCACCTATGATTTACAAACAAAATCAAATCTTTGATAATTTTGTAAAAATCCATCATGTTTTTCAGTCCCCTGTGAGAGTTTTTTTTTTTCCTTTTTTCTAATCCCCCTTTCAATACTGCCCATCTGAACATGGGGAGATTTACTGGTGACCAAACGTTGTATTCTGGATTATAGGCAAGGGTTGTTGTGGAAAGGTTTTACAACATAGCATTTTATGGATGTATAGGGAGGCCACAGGATGAGGGGTAAACTCTGACTCCATTACACTTTCTGTTGAAATACTGCCACCCTCCTCTCTCTCTCTAACTGCTGCTGTCAGGCTCATCATTCTGGTCTTAAACTGTTTGTATTAACCTGCTCTAAATGATCCCTGGGTCTTCATTTCACTATTTTGTCCCTAAATCAAGATATGAACTTCTTCTAGTGTTAGCAACAGGTTTGATTGACCTGATGTTACTTATGTTATGATTCGCAGTTGGAATCCGAAATATCAAACTGCTAACCTCAATGAGCTTCATTTTTTTCTTAATACAGTCTGTTGTTTAAATGTAAATGGCTGCCCCTGTGTACTCCAGTGTACTCCAGAGACCAGAAAAGTTACACTGTGCACCATCAAATGTGTTTGAGGAAAAAAGAGCAATAAAAGCATAATATGTCAAGGTCCACACACAGATACCATAGGTTACTGTTTCAAGTACACTTTTGAGAGCTTCTGTATAAACTGCACCCTCAGTAATGTACCAATATACAACACTATACTATGTGAAAAGGCCAAACTACCTCCTGTGAACAGTCAATAGAAGAGTCAATAATAAAGACATATCAATACATCATTCATTATCAGACAGTCATTCGGCCAAGATCACTCTTCTATGACTAACACACTTTTACTGTGTCAGATCAGGACTTTGTATCATAGTGCTTTGTATCATGAAAACCACAGAAATAGTGATGGAGGGGTGGGCAATATGGACAGCTATCCGTGTATCAATCAATCTATCCATCACTCCATCTATCCCTCCTGCCACTATATCCCAACTGCCCAACTCGTGGCCATACCAGCTTTCAGATCAAGGTGGGAAATGCCTCCAAAGGTTGTGGAGAATGACCGAATGATCCTAAGATCCTGTGAGACTTCCAGATACAGATTGACAGGTGATGGTGATAGCGAACCAACCAGACATAGTGATTCTGGATAAGCAACAGAACAAAGCCGTGGTGGTGGACATTGCAATACCAAGCGATGGTAATGTCAGGAAAAAGGAACATGTATACATACACAGTCGTGTGAAAAAGTTTGGGCTCCCTGATCATTTTCAAGATTTTCCTTTATAAATCATTGGTTGTTTGGATCAGCAATTTCAGTTAAATATATCATATAGCAGAAAAACACAGTGATATTTGAGAAGTGAAATGAACTTCATAGGATTTACAGAAAGTGTGCAATAATTACTTAAACAAAAGTAGGCATGTGATGTGCATAAATTTGGGCACCCTTGATGTTTATTGATTTTAATACCTTTAGCACTAATTATTGGAACACAAAATTAGTTTGTTCAGCTCATTGACCCTTAGCCTACAGACACAGGTGAAGCTGATCATGAGAAAGGGGATTTAAGGGGCCAGTTGCAAGTTGTTCTCCTCTTTGCATCTTCTCTGAAGAGTGGCAAAAAAACAACAGCTTCAAAACAACTATGACCTGAAAACAAAGATTGTTCAACATCATGGTTTAGGGGAAGGATACAAAAAGGTCAGAAATTTCAGCTGTCAGTTTCCACTGTGAGGAACATAGTGAGGAAATGGAAGACCACAGGCACAGTTCTAGTTAAGGCCCGGAGTGGCAGGCCAAGAAAAATCTCAGATAAGCAGAGGTGAATGATGGTGAGAACAGTCAAACTTAACCCACACACCAGCTCCACAGACGTACAACATGATCCTGCTGCAGATGGTGTCACGGTGCATCGATCAACTATTCAGCGCACTTTGCACAAGGAGATGCTGTATGGGAGAGAAATGCGATGGAAGCCTTGTGGTCTGCTAAAGCACATTTAGACAAGCCAGCTTCATTTTGTAATAAGGTGCTGTGGACCGATGAAACTACAATTTAGTTATTTGGACACTTGCTACCCACAGTAAAATTTGGTGGTGGTTCCATCAGGCTGTGGGCCTGTGGCCAGTGCAGGGACTGGAAATCTTGTTAAAGTTGAAGGTCGCATGGATTCCAGTCAGTATCAGCAGATTCTTGTGAACAATGTTCAAGAATCAGTGACAAAGTTGAAGTTGTGGCAGGGCTGGATACTTCAACAAGACAACAACCCTAAACACTGCTCAAATTCTACTAAGGCATCATGCAGAGGAACAAGTACAATGTTCTGGAATGACCATCCCCAGGCCTGAATATGATTGAAAATCTGTGGTGCGATTTAAAGCGGGCTGTCCATGCTTGGGCACCATCAAACTTGACTGAACTGGAGATGTTTTGTAAAGAAGAATGGTCAAAAATACCTTCAACCAGCATCCAGACCCTCATTGGAAGCTATAGGAAGCGTTTAGAGCAGAGGTACTCAATTGTCAGACTCCGGTCCAGATCCGGACCCAAACACAATGACATCCGGGCCGAGACAAAAGTCTCTCTCTAGCTGTTTTTTTCATAGCGTTCCAGATCCACGCAGTATTTCATTGGCCTGTGCTTTGCTGTGAAGCTGTGTTCTCCATCCCCGCTGGAGGAGGTCCGTAGCGTGTGACCGGAGGAGGCGCGCTGAGGGTAGCGGGAGGAGGCGCGTGGCATGCCGCGGGAGGACGCGTGTTGCGTGCGGTTGGAGGAGGCGTTTAATCCTGGTTAAATCCTGTTGTAGTCCTGTTTTAGACTTGGTTTTAGTCCTGTTTTAGACTTGGTTTTAGTCCTGTTTTAGACTTGGTTTTAGGCCTGTTATAGACCTGGTTTAGTCCTGGTTTAGATCTGGTTTAGTCCTGGTTTTGTCCTGATTTTAGTCCTGGTTTAGACCTGGTTTGAGTCCTGATTTTAGTCCTGGTTTAGTTTTAGACCTGGTTTAGTCCTGGTTTTAGACCTGGTTTAGTCCTGGTTTAGATCTGGTTTAGACCTGGTTTAATCCTGGTTTAGTCCTGGTTTGAGTCCTGATTTTAGTCCTGGTTTAGTTTTAGACCTGGTTTAGTCCTGGTTTTAGACCTGGTTTAGTCCTGGTTTAGATCTGGTTTAGACCTGGTTTAATCCTGGTTTAGTCCTGGTTTGGGTCCTGATTTTAATCCTGGTTTAGTTTTAGACCTGGTTTAGTCCTGGTTTTAGTCCTGTTTTAGACGTGGTTTTAGTCCTGTTATAGACCTGGTTTTGTCCTGGTGTGGATCTGGTTTAGACCTGGTTTAGTCCTGGTTTAGTCCTGGTTTAGACCTGGTTTTAGTTCTGGTCTTAATCAGGACTAAAGCCAGGTCTAAAAACCAGTCATAGTCTTTATTGTCTGTGTTGTTTTGACGTGTAGTTAGAAAATTTCGGAGGTGCAGAGAAATATAATAAAATCTTATTATACACCCATGGGTGCAGGCGGTCAACACAGTTTTGACGCAGAATCATAAATTGGCCTTAATTCAGCCTTTAGCTTTTCACACTGATTTGGACAGAACACACAATACTTTGTGCACAGTTCAAATGTTCCATGTGGATTTACAAAAATTTTTGTTAGAAGTTCTAAGTTTGAAAATCCACCGTCACTTTTTCGGACCCTGGAAATGTGGTAAGTGGACCTTTTGAGTTTGTAATTGAGTACCCCTGGTTTAGAGGCTGTTAATTCTGCAAAAGGAGGATCTACTAAATATTTATGTAATTTTTGTTTCTGTTTTTCTGTTGGGGTGCCCAAATTTATGCACATGCCTACTTTTGTATTGCACACTTTCTGTAAATCCTATAAACTTCATTTCACTTCTAAAATATCACAGTGTTTGTCTGCTATATAATAATAAATAATGCATCAGTTTTATACAGCGCAGTTTTATACACCCCTCCAACCACCACCACCATTCACGCACACACCACTTTCATACTAGGCAATGTGGGTGATGTGCCTTGCCTAAGGACACAACGACAGTTTTTGCCACTGCTGCCCCCCTGTGGCACCTGGAATTCCCAGTGTCTCCCATCCAAATACTAACCAGGCCCTGCTGAGCTTCTGAGATCTGACGGCATCAGGCTTTGACGAACCGGTATGGCCATATAATATATGCAATATGATATATTTAACTGAAATTGCTGATCCGAACAACCATTGATTTATAAAGGAAATCTCTATGTCTATGTTTACATTTAGATTTTACATTTACTTTTACACTTAACACATTGCACATTTTGTTTTTATAACACTTTTTATAACACTTTTGTGAAGCACATTATTATTGATAATGATAGATAATTGTTCAGCTTTCATTGTGATCATAATGTTGAATGTGTGTTGACATTCTTTAACCTCTAACCTGCTTATTGACTGTCAGAGGAAGGTTAAGTTTAAAATAAAAATGTTTAAATTTAGTATTTTTCCCTCCAAGCCCTTATTTAAAATAGGTCATAAAATATTTCAATAATTATTGATATCGACCGATATGAAATATTTATATCATCATACAGATTTCAGCCATATCACCCAGCCCTAGTCCGTGAGTGATGGTGGTGGTCGGAGGGGCTGATGCTGCAGACAGGCAGCCTCGCTTCCGTCAGTCTGCCCCATGGCCGCTGTGGCTACAATAGTAGTTTACCACCACAGAGTGTGGAGTGAATGAATAATGCTCTGTAAAGTATCTTGTGTCCAGAAAAGCACTTTATAAAACAGATGCATTATTTATTGTTATTTAACATAGACACAAACAGGTAACAAACACTCTACCAGAAAAAGTTACATAGTGCACCTTTAATATATATTGCTCTTCTAATATTCAATGGTACAGACAGATGAGCCATATTAAATGCAGCACTATAATTTCCCAACATGATTATGATCCGAATAGGCTGTCATAAACCTCTTCACGTCTTCTGCTGTAAACAATGTGGTTAACAGTCCCAGGATGATGCTAACACATTCAATATTTCATACACTGAAGCTAACTACTCCCCCCACACACAGTCAATGGCATACTCTGTCTTGTGTCTAATTAGCCTAAGCTGTGTGAACTTTTGATCTGAGGAAGGAGTTGGCCATATTTCACAAAGGTCAGTGGGCGTTGGGACACATCATAGCGCACACATGCTAAAAGGTTAGCTAATGTTATCCGCAAGGAAATTAGACATTGATTGGGCAGGCGCACTCCCGATTGATCCGGGGGCTGTTGATTAAACACAGAGAGGGGGATCAAGTCATCTGAATCATAAAGAAGATCAGCACGTCAATACGCCAATGTGCTCCACCATCTTTCACAGCACCGACTTAAACGTTTACGCTAACTTCAGATGGACTGGATTTAACAGGAAATGTCTTATGTGAACCACTGCAGTGTTTGGAAGACAATGCCAAGGATTAAATGGTAAATGATGAACTAATAGACTCTGAAGTTTCTAAACAAGACCCTTATAAATCTTATAATGGAGGCAACTGGAGCCAAAAAAGTGTAATGGTACATTATGTACAATATCACAAAATATGAAAAATCTATTTTATTTTAAAGGCTATCTCTTAGGAAAATCTACAAAAACTGTGTTAGTCAAATGTATAGTGATCCTGATGATGAGCTGTGCTGATTTAAAGGTCGTATGGAGGATTTTCTAAGGAAGTGGAAATACTGCGTTTGTCCTTTTTCAAATGTTGCGCCACATCCCCACAGCTCACTAAGTAGAAACGCCTCTTTCCCCCTCCTCCTCCTCCAGAAACCATGCTTGTTTACAGCCGTTCAGCAGACCTGCGTGAAGTTGTCTCCCCATCAAATGCAAACCTACTCAGAAACTATGTAAATTGCTTGTGCTGTTATGTGCTGCAAAAAGTTTAGTTTGTACTATTATGGTTCTGAAGATATTAGCTGTTTTATTTTCACCCGATGATGTCATTCAGTATGTATGTATCAGGCTTTACTAACTTGCGTTTGATTCATATTTTATATAATAACATACTTTTTCACAGTCTGAGATAGTTTATCTTCACTAGTTTTGCAGTTTTGCTAAAGCCACTCCGGCCAGCTGAGCAGAAATGATGTCATATAATTTTTTGTCGTATAATAATAAGTTTGATTGATTGATGCCACACATGAACCTGTTTATTTTAGAAGATGATGTTCTGTGAACAGAATTTGCTCCCCACCGAGCTAGGGCGGGATCTTAAGAGCTTCAGAAAGAAAATGTCAGTTTAGATATGCAGCCTACAGACAGTTAGTAGTGTGGAGATATGGTATTCTTGAAAGAGATCACAGGATAGTTATACCAAGTTGCTGTGTGTGGAAGATCTATGACGGTTGTAATAATCCAATAATAATTATGTTGGCTTTGCTCCTTCAAATGTTTTGGATTGAGTTACTATCACACATATTGTGACCTTGTGTTATGAGTCTGTGCAATATCAGAAAAAATATGTTGTTGGACATTTTTCTTTTCCTTTGTCTTTCTTTAGCCATGTCACTGAAGATCATAAAAGTAAAAATATAACCGCAAGCGGCGATGATCGGCCCTCATGTGCACCTACACCACATCCCGCAAACACCGTGGCCCGCACACGGCGTGCCCTACAAACACGCTGTTTGTAGGGCACGCCGTGTGCCCTGCACATCGCACCCAGCAAAAGCCGTGCCCCACACTAACCCTAATAACCATAAGCCCCAACCACACTTTTCATATGCTTTACAGTGTATTATATTCAGGCAGAGATCACGCATTAGTGATTCAAATTTCACAGGCCAACACATCCTCCATCAGAAAAATTATATAGTGCACCTTTAAATGATTTTTGAGGAGTCTTTGCGCCCCCTCCTGGCCAACAGTGAAAAATTCCCCATGTCCGTAATATGTTTTTTGGTCGTAATCATGCACAGAATTTAATTCCCAAATTTGATACAAATCTGATAATGTTGGCGTTTCATGTCTAGGGGGCGCTATAGTGTAATTTTCCATATGCTTTATAGTGGATTATATTCAGGCCCAGATCAGCATCAGTGATTCAAATTTCAGCACGATCGGACGAAGCCTGTGCCAAAGGGAGCAAATCTTCACATTGAATCTTGTCTAAATTTTGATTGAACTTTGCAGCTTCGCCGCACGTAAACCGTGACAGTTTTCAAAAAAATGGAGCCAACGTTTGAAGCCGCACTTCTCTAGATGATGTACGGTGATTTTCAGCCCTGTGGGTGAAGCGCCTTCAGAGGAGTGCGTTCAAACGCAACATGAGTGAAAAGGCCGACAAGATGGCCGCCTTCTGGTGTGTCAGGGGACGTGGCCATAATAATATTTTTTACTTGTCTTGTCATGATCGACTTCTGTGTTAAATTTCATAATTCTACGTGCAATTTTTTTTTTGGTGTCTTTCGTATACCCTAATGTATTTTTGTGTCGTTTGGGGGCGCTGATGAGCCATTTTATTTATTTCTTAAAAATGGAAATAGCCAAAAAGAAGAAAAAGAATATTCTGATACGAGAACAATGTTCCGCTTTTTTTTGGCTGACAAACCATACATTTTTGGAAACCTCTGGTGCAGCTACGTCATGGCGAGGGTCCCTGGTCACTACGCGCGAGTCACGTCTCTTAATTTTAGTTCCCGCCCCCTATGAGCATCACTATGCGATACTAATAGGCCCTTCGCCAGCCTTTGGCGCTCGGGCCTAATTATGAGTAACTGTATTCCGTTACTGTTTCAATGAGTGGTCAGTGGATTACAGTTACTTTGTTGAAATAAATGGATTACACAATGGTATTTCCTGTTTTCACATTTTGGGCTGTAACCATTTTTAATTTCGGTAATTCCACTCATTGCCGGAAACCCAAACAAAACACAATAAGAGCGATGTAAACGTCCTGTTAACATTGGTGGCGACTGCGTCAGTCACACAATGGACGAAGTCGAGGAACTAGTAGAACAGAGCCAATAGTGCACAGGCAAAAACGCATTTGTGTTTTTGAAATTCAGCCATCTCTTTGTATTTAAAAAAAGAGAGGGACGAGCTGAATCTGACCGTGCAGTGCAAACTCTGCTGCAGCAACCGAGCGGCTTTCGATGTCGAGATTTTTTAAATCTAATGTTAGCCTACTACAATTATGTGACTTGAGTGCCAGTGCCACTTCTGGAACATAAATGTCCTATTTGCGATGTGCTTTTAACGTACGTACACCGCGCCTCCCCCCGTGCGCCGTGTTTCTCGCATATGCTGCGTGAACCCATAGACCGTATGCGCCTCCTCCCGTACACCGCTCACACTGCAAATCCTTCCGCCACGTCTCTTCCCGCTCCCGTACTCTGCACGTCCCCCCGTACGGCACGGGCAACGCGCCTGGACCGTGTCTTGTCACATACGCTGCGTGGACGGCGCTTCCTCCTGTGCGCCTCTAAACCAGAACTAACACCAGATCTAAAACCAGGACTAAACAAGCATTAAACCAGGACTAAAAACAGGTCTAAACCAGGTCTAAAAAAAATAAAAATAAATAAAAATTGGAGGATGTGGTTGCTCCTTTCATGTAGTTTTAAAAAACATGACGATATCAAGCAATCCAAAGTATTCAGATTACGTTACTCACCTTAATGGATTATGTTACAAAACTACATTTTGGGGTGTGTAATCTGTAGGGGAATACATTTTAAAAGTAACCGTCCCAACATTGATTATACCTCCTTATGAATAACATTAAAGTATATTTCTCAGAATACTGGGCTAACGTCTTACCTTTTCGTCCAGTTCCTGATTAGCGTATTCAAACTTCTTATTTGTGGCTCTAATCTTCTCATTACACTTGATAATAGCTACCTTCACTAATGATAATAAACAAAAACATGAATTATGTTTACAGCAATCTGAGAACCTGACCACTTTTGTAATCATGCTGATTAGCTTGGTGCTAGAGCTGTTACTGTTACTACTAGCATTGTGTAATAAGGAAAAACTAGCCTGAATCGACTACAAACTGGAAGTCCATAGTGACCTTCTTTAAACTTGTGTGTCTGCTCAGCCAGCTGCTGCTCGCTCAGGAGGATTTGCTGAAACAGAGAGTCCAGACTCATCCTGGGGTTGTATGTGTCTACTGATGCTAATGCTACTCGCTAATGCTCTGTGCAGTATGGCAGCTGAGAGGGCTCAAACACAGAGAGGAAGAACACAAAAATATCAACATAGAAAAGAAATTCATTGAAGAAATTATATTGATGTGTATTAATTATTTAATTTTCAGTACTTCATATACACATTCAACATCATATTTAGGCTATGTCCAAAATTCTGAACTGTCTGTTTAAGTTTGTGATAAGCGTAAGCGCTCGTCATTCACCAATGACCCCACGGTGACGTGGGGAATCTCGAAAGCTTTCAAAAAATGTATATGTGTTTCCTATGTAAAAGGATATATTGTTTTTGCTAAAATTATTATTATTTTTATTAGGCCCTAGCCCCTACAGGGCGTAGGGCCCACACACACACTCCTGACATGAAGCTGTATCCAAGCCCCATATTTACAGCTGCTAAAATGAATGTAAAACAATGGGAGTCAATGGCCGACCCCGACGAGATGGTGAATCATTCACCAATGACCCCACGGTGACGTGGGGAAGCTTGAAAGCTTTCAAAAAATGTATAATATGCGTTTCCTATGTTAAAGGATATATTGTTTTATTTATATTGTATTATTATTTTTAGGCCTGAGTGCCTCGGCGGCGTAGGGCCTATTGGGATTGTTCAGCAGTGCGAAGCACTGCCGCGCAAACAGAGCGCGAAGCGCTCTCCCCTTTCCAGTCACACTGGCATCACCATGTCACTGATTGATGCCCGCTGACCTGGCACCGGTGGCATCGCCATGGCCGCGTCAGCGGCATGATTGTAATTGTTCATCCTATAACGTAGGGTTCACATAGGGTGAACATGACATCATGCACTATGTGCATGATGTCATGTGCGCCCTGTGCTTACGCGCTTGTCATTCACCATCTCGTCGGGGTCCGCCATTGACTCCCATTGGTTTCCATTCATTTTACCAGCTATAAATATGGCCCATCCCTTTGGCATGGGGGCTTGGATACAGCTTGATGTCAGGAGTGTGTTTTGGGGACAGGAGGTGCTTCGCGCTACTTTTGTAAACATTGAGTGAATGGGCTTCACCCATTCACTCGATGTTGACGATGACTTGTTAGCAAGAACAAATATGCATGTCCCATGCCTTTGGCATGGGTTGCTAGGATACTGCTGTTGACGCAGAGAGCGATTGAGAGAGAGGTTCAGCGCGAAGACAGTCGACAGTTGTTGCGAAAGCAATAGGCCCTACGCCCTGTAGGGGCTCGGGCCTAATAATAATTTTAGCAAAAACAATATATCCTTTTACATAGGAAACACATATTATACATTTTTTGAAAGCTTTCGAGATTCCCCATGTCACCGTGGGGTCACTGGTGAATTCACCATCTCGTCGGGGTCGGCTATTGACTCCCATTGATTTGCGAAAGCAATAGGTCCAATGCCCTGTAGGGGCTCGGGGCTTACAAGCTTTGAATATTTACAAATTGCTCCCATTTATTCAAACAAACTCTGTTTTCAATGAGATTTAACACAGTTCTTAAACTCTCTGCCCTAAAGCTAAAGAATGTGAAAACATTTAATTTGGTGCATTAGCGCCCCCTACAGATTGAAATAAAACGTGACCCTCAAACACGTTCAAAAATGTTGAAAAACTCACCAAACTTTGCCAAAAGTTCCGAAATGATGAGACATTCGAGAAAATATAGGTTTCATGCGTGGGGATCAAAACATAGAGATAATACGCCAACTCGAATATTAGGCTCCGCCCACTCCTATGGGAGCCGTCCCAGCTCAACTTTGTCATAGAGCCACAAAATTTGGGACACACATTCGTCACGTGAAGACAAACAAAAAATATTATTATGGCCACGCCCCCTGACAAAGCAGAAGGCGGCCATCTTGGATTGAAATCTTCAAAATGCAGAGTCCACATTTTCACTCATGTTGCATTTGAACGCACTCCTCTGAAGGCGCTTCACCCACAGGGCTGAAAATCACTGTACATCATCTAGAGAACTGCGGCTTCAAACTTTGGCTCCATTTTTTTGATAACTGTCATGGTTCATGTGCAGCGAAGCTCCAAAATTTCAATCAAAATTTAGACAATAT
The DNA here is from genome assembly GCA_034769755.1 of Odontamblyopus lacepedii. Lineage (NCBI taxonomy): Eukaryota > Metazoa > Chordata > Actinopteri > Gobiiformes > Gobiidae > Odontamblyopus > Odontamblyopus lacepedii. Next base: position 4,870,375 of record CM068354.1, on the reverse strand, counting down.
TCAATGTGAAGATTTGCTCCCGTCGGCACAGACTTCGTCCGATCGTGCTGAAATTTGAATCACTGATGCTGATCTCGGCCTGAATATAAAACACTAAAAAGCATATGGAAAATTACACTATAGCGCCCCTGAACATACATGAAATGCCAACATTATCGGATTTGTACCAAATTTGGGTATTAAATTCTATGCTTGACTACAAGCAAAAATATATATTACAGACATGGTGAATTTTTCAATGTTGGCCACCAGGGGCACAAAGAATCCTCAAAAATCATTTAAAGGTGCACTATGTAATTTTTCTGATGGAGGATGTGTTGGCCTGGGAAATTTGAATCACTGATGTGTGATCTTGGCCTGAATATAACACACTGTAAAGCATATGAAAAGTGTGGTTGGGGCTTACGGTTATTAGGGTTAGTGTGGAGCATTGCATTTGCTGGGCGTAGCGTTTGCATGGCACGATGTGTAGAGCACGTCGTTTGCAGGGCGCTGATGAGGTTTTTTTTTTGTTTTTTTTGTGGTGGACAATCCATTAGAAATGTTGCATAGGGGACCTTTAATGCAGCTACTCCAAGATCCAAAAGGGATGCTTCATTGTAATTGTTATTATTAATTAATTAATCACTGCATTTTATATAGTGCCTTTCAAGACACCCGAAGCGCTTTACAGTTCATTATTCACACTCAGTGGTGGTAAGCTACTACAGCTGCCCTGGGACAGACAGAAGCGAGACTGCCAATCTGTGCCATTGGCCCCTCCGACTACCACCATCACTCACGGACACACCACTTTCATACTAGGCAATGTGGGTGAAGTGTCTTGCTTAAGGACACAATGGCAGTTTTTTTGGATTTGCACAATATGTCCCTTTAATAGCAAAAGTGCTTTTGAAAAGTGCTTTGGCTTGAATAATGCTCGCTCAGCTCTCTGTTTGAGATCTGTCAAACCGGGCTCTCCCTTCACTCCCTTCACACTCCTGATCTGATGCCACGGAGCGCATTAGACCCACTGTTAAATTGCTGGATACATCACTCTATGGCTCTATGAATATGGCCGTATTGATCTGAGTCTCTGCATAGATCATCCTGCAGCGCCTGCCCTGACAGACAGGGGTCCCCGTGGAGATGCAAGAAGGGTGCAGTCATCAAAGTGAGCAGACGATTAGCCGCTCTCAAGACCAGCAAGTACTATAGTGCCACTTTGCACTGTAGGCTAGCACTGCTTTGCACTGTACACTCAGAACTAGCATGGATTATGGACTATAGCACTACTTTACACTGTACACTCAAGCAACTACAGAACAACTAAAGTTCATGCATTATGAGACTTTATGAACAGTAGTCTTATTACCAGTGTGCGAAATACGGGGGGGTGGGGGGGGGCCCGACCCCCCCATTAACCCATCACACCCCCCCAAAAGCCTTAAAAGCAAAATTTTGGGGGGGTTCAAATATGATCACTAATTGGTCACTAAAATGTTTTCTAAACTCATAATGTCCAATATTCAGAATTCAATAGTCACAAAATATTTTTTGCCAATCGGAGTCAGCCAATCTCTGCCCGTATGCAAATTAGCCATGCGACTAGCCTAGCAATTTGATAGTGAAAACAAAGTACTGTCAAAATCGGTAGCAAGCAAAAGCTACAGAGTACATCACTGGCTCACTTTGGGTTCGTCACATCAAAAAAATTAGCACTGAGAGAGGAAGATGTTGGTGCAGTGGACCCACTCCCTGTCACAACAGAAGACCCTAATCTCCCACCCCATCAAGAACAAGATGAAGCTGAGTCTGTGGCTGAAGCAGCAGGTGCCGAGTTAATGTCAGAAAGTGCTGCTAGTGCTAGCACAAGTGACTTGCCTGCTGGTTGGACAAAGCAGGTGGATGAATGGAAAGACCGCAATTCTTGGCTTGACTTTAAGGCAGGGAAATTGTGGTGTTTAGTGTACAGAAAAGCTAAAACATTACTAATCGCAGAGAAGGGACCCGGTTTACATCTCGCAGAGGAATGGATTAACTGTGATATTACGAGCTCTGACACAAAGAAGCTTCGAAAGAAAATATACACTCCTGTTTGTGGACCTCAACGGACCTCCTCTGGTCAAATTTGATCCAATTCCTTTCGTCACAAACTGGATTAAAAGAGGACATCGTCTCTCTTCTTCCTGGAAACCAGGACGGCAACCACAAGAAGTACAGCCGAGGCCTATTTGGTCTATTCTAACTTAAGGTAAGAGGCTATTGTTTCAGTATTTGCAGTGACTGAACTGTGATGATAGAACTGATTTTGCACAAGATGTGTGTGCGTGACTGTGTGTGTCCTTTTCGACTTATACAGCATGGTTATGTCTTGTGGTTGGTTGAAGCAGTCTAGCCTAGCATTGAAGTTGGGGTGACTGTGTTTGTGTGTGTTTGAAAGCGAGAGCACAGCCGCTGTGGTGCGGTGTGGCTCGCTATAGGCTGTCTGTGGAGTCCACCGTGGTGTTTTGTTTTTCACAAGGACCCTGGTCCTTGACAAGTCACTGACTGCGTGTCAATAGCCCACCTAACATTTATTCACTCGTTTGCTCACATTGTAATACACAACTTTGCATAGGCTTCTGCATATTGAAAATGTATATCTGTATTGCTCAGCAATTCAGAGGTGGGGACCCCCCCGAATACTGACGGGTATTTCGCACACTGCTTATTACCATATATCCATATACCCATATACAGTATCTGATCCAGCAAATGTTTCAGTATTGGCTCCAATAGATAGACCAGTATCAGATGGGTGCATCCAGACAAAAAACTGTACCAGCTGAAAACACAGTGTGTGCGAGTGTGTTCACACAAAAAGAACATAAAAAATATACACTAACACTTCTGCCTGGCAACTATAGAACAAAACCACAAAATGACTTCAAAATGACTTTGGCTGTTTTGTGATTATGGCCTTTTGAGGCATTTGACACACGATTGACGCCACACTTTCTATGACACAAGACAATAAATGATTAAGAGGTTGTCGAGTTTAACTTAATTCAAACGGAAATGTCACACTTTTGATAAAGACCAATAGATTATTTGCATACATCTCATGATTCGTTCATCTGAAGAGGTGAAACTGGCAGCAGAGGTGGTTGGCCTCACCTAGCTTTGACTCATGCAGAAAACTAATGTTCATAAATGCAAAGGACATGAATTTAGGACGGCCTTCATCTGTACACTCAGGACCAGCACGACAGCACTACTACGTTTGTGAACTTAGAATGCTCCAATAATGTGGCCGACCTCATAAGGATACAAGATGTTTCAGAACAAATAGTCTGATGGAAAACTAACGCTGAAATGATAGACTGTATTTTTACATCCAATTACAATACAGCTTTGTTTTACAAAGGTCACTAATAAGGCAAAATTAAGCTGACAGCATTGGTGAAATAACATTATCTTTATTTGAACAGTTTGTGTTGAATTGAAAGAACTGTATGTGTATCCTGTGCTCTACAGTAAAATATGAAAAACAAACCAACAAACAAGGAAAAACACATCTAAGTTTGTCTCATTCTCAGTATATGGACAGGTCATGCCTCCTGTGAAAGCACAAAACCTCCAGAATTTACTCCCTGAGCTGAAGAGGCTGTATTAGCACTGACTCATGGCTGCAGCTGTAGGTACAGTAAAGCAGCATTCATTGTTATCAGTAAAATGTCTATTAGATTTGAACATGTTTACCTCCTATCTGGGGACACATGGTGGGTTATGTATAGAGGGATTATCAGACTTGGTCACATCACACTCTACTGCGTATGTCTCCTGCAGAAAGAGCAGCTCTCCTGTCTTGTATTATGCAGATTTCAGGCTCTCCCGGAGCTAGTTGTATCTATCAGCTATGAATGTATTTGAGCCATTCTGATCATTTACACATTCACCTGCATTTAATGTATATAGGTTATTGAGACATATCCCACTCACTAATGTTAATTTAGCACCATAACTTATTGTATTACACAGTGATAAACTGTTTTAGTGCACTGACATCGCTAGCTAGCATTGAAACTTCATAACCGCACAGATAAAGCGCTTTCTGCACTCAGGCTGAGCACACATCTGCTATGCTGATAAACAAATAATCAATTTATATGGAATTGAACATCTCTTACATATTGTTTCTTTAATTTCACTCAAATTTAGTTTTTCATTTAAAAAAATACAGTGCCAAAATATTTACATCATGATCTCATGATGCCCCATGAGCCCCAGCTCAGAATCTCTTGACCCCCACTTTAAACACAGCAAATACATTTGAACAAAACCAGCACAAGTGATTGAGAACAATTGAACATGCACTACAGGCCTGTTCAAGGCTCTCAGAGTGCTACACACTGTGGTCATTCTTAGTTCACTCCTCACTCTGGTGGTATACTCCTAAGGTAGCCACAGATGCCCTGGGACAGACTGATGTAAGAGAGGCTTACAATCTGCACCAATGGCCCTGCCCAACACCAACTACCCTCACACACACATACCACTTTCACATTAGACAGGGTGGGTGAAATATGGGTGAAAGCACATTGTGATAGAACTCGGTTTGAGCTTTGGGTTGGTGGAAGGGATGGAAGAGTTCAATTAACAAGGTTTAAGGTTTAGCGTCCTGATGATGCCGATAAATCAGGGTTATTAAATGAAGTGATGTGTACTGCAAACCACCACAGACATTTTGTGGGTGAAGTGTCTCAATGAGCATAAATGTTTTCATGAGCACAGTTTAATAAACACATGTAAGCATAAGGGTTGTATTGTCTGGTAATCAGGAAGGGCCCAGTTTCCATGCTAGTTGTTAGTTTTAGCTTCATGGCACAACTCCACTCCACGCTGGTCTTTGAGAATTGTGAAAAGTGTTTAGAAACTCACAAACTTTTAAATGAACTCGGTCTGCTTTTCATATTTTGAAGAGAGTAAAAATGAGGCAGAGCGGCTTTAAAGAGGAGGCTGCGTGTGGCTTGCTGCAGATGAGCCCCGGCTTTAGATTGATTGAGTCTGACTTTATGAGAGCCAGTCACTGACAGAGTGTGATCCTGGAGGAGTGGATTAGCTTAATAGCATATGGATAATCAATGGCCCATAGGTGAGACTCTGCATGAACAATAAGCCAATAAGAAAGCACTGGACATCATAATGCCGTTTAACTCATTGGTTAAGGCTTGATTTTATACAGGCTTATTAGTGTACCATAAATGGGGGATTATGCAAATTCATTTTTTAAAGCTATAAGGTTGTTCCCTCGTCAAAAACATGCCTGAAGAGGTTTCAGATGTCATCCGTGCATGTTTTCCTATTTTATTAATCTCTCCCAATCTCCTATTGGTACAGTCCTTACAATTAGGACTACAATCCTACAAGGCTCTATCCACAAGCCCATGTCACATGCATCCACATGACAACCACGTGACAATTCTCCATAAATATACAAAAAACATGACACAAAACTGTCCACAGCAACTTCACAAACCTGATGTGCTGTGCAGCAGTTTCATTAGCGCACAGGTGTCAAACATGCGGCCCGGGGGCCAGATCCGGCCCTCCAAGACCTTTAATCTGGCCCTGGGCTGATTTTCTATTAAGATATTAAACATTTTCAGATTTTTCTGGTAATTTTCTGCGCATCTTAGCATAGCAGCGTCTCCAGTGCTTCTGTGCCTGGCGCCTCCACCAGACAAATGAAGACCTCCCTCTTTCCAAACGCTCTTAAAGGACGATCGTTTTGACTGTTGACCGTGACCCTCATCAGCAAAATGTCAAAAATAAGAAAAGTGGAGCTGAGTGCAGGATTTTCCAAGAAAAATGGACTAATTCTTATTTGTTCACGGAGGTGAATGGGAAACCTGTGCTTGGTGTGTTTGCAACAAGTGGCGGCGCTCAAGGAATATAATCTTAAACACCACTACGAGACACTGCGAAAAATACAATAACTTGAACGGAGAATTGAGAAGACAGAAGATAAACGAATTATTGCTGAAACTGAAGAAACAGCCGTCTGTTTTCACCCAGGGGCCAAGAGGTTCGTGATGCTACTGTCAAAGCAACCTAACCTAGCATAATATTATAATATTTTGTAAAATCAAATCAAATCAAAAAGATTTGCATTTCTCTGCACAGATATTTGGACTTATTGCTATTTTTGGGGTAAATATGTCATGAGTTTTCTGATCCGGCCCCTTTGGAATCAAAATGAGTTTGACGCCCCTGCATTAGCGGAAATCACCCTGATGATGTTCTGGTAGCACTCTGAAGGGGGAGTGACTTAGTTTGAGGAGCAAAGGGAGACTCAGAGCGTCTCTAAACCAGGTCTAGATCTGCTATCTGTCAGGTCTTAGTGTGCGCTCACACTTGCACATAGACCACTAATCCTGGACTAGACCAGGACTAAACCAGGACCCAGTAAAGAAAAAGTGTAAATGCAGGAACCAGGACAAAACCAAAATTAAAGCACATCTTACCACATACACCAGACCTTCTGAACCAGGTCTTAAACAGGACAAAACCTAAACTATAAACCCAATAACTACTAAACTAGGGACTAAAACAAGACTAAACCTGGCCTGAAACAGAGACTAAACCATGTCTAGCATTTTGAAGCATATAAGTTTTATTAGGCTATTATGATAATATAACAAAATGCTGCCTTCATATGTGGGCTGTTATCACACTAAGACATATTTTAAACCACATTAGGCTACAACCTTCACTGGCAGAGATAATATCGTTTGTGTACAGACTATTAAAAAGAGTTGCACTTAATTAGGTAATAGCCTTTGTTTTGTTGGTTATTTGTGTTATTTTCAAGTGATTTTCTCCAGCTTAAGTTGTTCCTCAGAGCCCCAGTAGATGGCGCCACGTACCCAGTGTGAGCTTGTGCGCAGCGGAACGGCCTCTGACAGCGCGCGGTCCCCTTCTCCTGTCTCACTACTCTGTACCCTCTCATATGAGGAGCTGTGTAATCAGGACTAAACCAGAACTAAAAGAGGACTAACCCTCGCCTAACCTTAAACAGAAATGACATCCGACTCTAAATCCACCAGACAGTGAAGGTATTACAGAAATCCAGAATGCGTTCGCCAGCACGCCAGTGTTTGAGACCCCTTCCTCGGGGTGCGCGCTGCTGATCCACGCGTGGGCAGTACATTTAAACCTGGCGCGCTCTTTGCCCTCTCCCCATCACGGTACAACCCAACACCGGCCCACGCACGGTGTGGACTGCGCTCGTGCATGCGTCAGGTTACGCTGCTTTAAAAGTTTGTAAAATCCGTGTTTCAGCGGTTGGTCGGTGAGCTGAGGAAGTTTGGGAAAGTGAAAAGTGAGGGAAGACTGAAATGAACCACACGGAAATGGGTTTCTGCTGATTTTGCGTGTTGGCACAGACTGTAGCACACCGACCTAACGAAGGACTAAACCAAGACTAGACCACGACTAAACCAGGTCTCTACAGAGTCACAGGCTGTGTTCACACTCGCATAGACCGCATCAAAATTGGGACTAAACCGGGACCAAAGTCTGAACAAACCTGGACTAGACTAGATCTAAACCAGGACTAAACCGAGTCTATATTTGGAGTAAATTGGTCTCAAACCAGGACAATTGTGAACGTAGAATGATTTTAACAAGACGAAAGCCAAACATCTCTGATCTGTAGTTTCCTCATCACAAACAGACCTGGAGTTATTTTGTTTCATTCACACATGTTTAACACACAAACCCTGCAGACTTAGGCCTAGTTCTTCTCCCGAGCTGACAATACTCATGATGTTATGTGGTAATACAGGAAGTGCTCCTCTGTGTTTTTTAAACTCCATACACCTGCATTGGATGGATGGTTTCAGACCTGAAATCTCAACTAAATCTCTCCTGAACAAAAGGTAACTGGTTACTTTAGAAGTATCATTGCATGACATCACTTTGGGGATGTAGATAGACTAATAATAAATTATTACAAGACTAAACCATGTCCGGTACGAGACTAAACCAGGTCTAATGTTTTAAAGCAAATTGTGGTCAGACAGTCACAATCCTATTATAAACTACTTTCTGATACGTGAAGACCAAAACGACGGTGCGAAGTGTGATCCGCTCTCCGTTTCCCGTGCCCAGCTCAACACATTTGCGCGTTCTTCTGCAGGCTTCGCGGCGGTGAGGTGTCGGTGGCTCCGTAGCGCCGTGTGGGGTGAGCGCAGGAGAGAGGAGCCAGTCTACTCGTGCGCCAGAGCAGCAGTGCCATCCATTTGGTCAGGACGCACACGCGCAAGAGGAAGCTCCGCACCGGTCCCGAGTCTCCCTGAGCCCACATCCCGCGGAGAGGACTGCAGCGCTCCGGGAGAAGCCAAAGAAACAAGCCCGATTCGCCGTTACCGATTCGGGGAGCGTAAACGTGGATTTTGTGGCACTTTTCGGGAGTAAAGGACGTGGTTTACCGGAGTGGATCGGAGCGCGGGGTTTCTGGTTCTTTTCGATGGATTGTACCGCATTGGGAGAAGTGCTCGTGTGGGGATTATAACGGTTTTTAAGACACTTTTGAGTTTGAGAATTGTGTTTTTTTACGCATGGAGCGAAGGACGATGGTGTATGCAGCGGTTTACGCCGGACTGCCGCTGCTGGGTAAGTTTATTAACACGATGCAACGTTAATTTTGTAAGGTTTAGGGAAAAACTGAAACGGAAAATTACTAAATAAATAAATACTGATAGATTTAAACCAGGGGTGGAACAGGACTAAACCGGCTTAACAAAAGCAACAAACAATTAAACAAGACTACCCCAAATGCGAGTATCTGGACCTAAACCGGTCTAAACCAGGACTAAACAAGGACGATATCAGGTTTAAATCAACATTTTGAGAACTTGTAATAAGGACTAAAAGGTAAAACCACTCCAGCTCTTTCTCTCCTCTAAACCTTCCCGACCTCCGCGGACTGCACCGAGGCAGAGCGCACTCTCCTCCCGGGTGACAGGCTTTCCGCGCTCGCCGCCTGCCCCTCGCACGGGCCCCTCTGAGCGTGTCTACGGAGCGCTCGGATCGTTAGTGTACGAACCGTCCCGTAACGCACGAGTTCGGCAGTTCGGCTTTAGTTGTTATGGCACTGGAAACTTTCTTGTCTTCATTGGGATGTTGAGTTTTTTTTTGAAAACATATTTATTTTGTGTGAAGTGATTTTTTTGCCATTTAAGAAACATGCATTCTTACCGAGTGGGTTCCCCTCTCCACAGATCTGACCTGTAATTTGACCTTTAGTGGCGTCACATCGTCTTGATTAGTCTATAGATAATTTAATGCAATTCTATGGCAGCTAAAAAGCTACGTGTGCCCCCTTTAAGTCTTAAAGTGCCTTCTGTTGTACCTCCAGTGTCGTTTAATGCAGCCTGAGCTAGAGTTGGTTTATAATAATAAGAATTGAGGTATTATATAAAAGACAACGTATGTAACTTTATAGACAAAAATATATAAGCAAATTATGAAATATAGATTTTCCCCCCTATCTATTTTAATAAGAACCGTGCATTTATTTAAAATCTTTCTGGTTGGATTTTTATTGCAGTGGAAACACGCGTCGTTACTGTGAGCGGAGTTGCTTCTCCACAAACCTGACTCTTATCTCTATTTTGTTCACTTGGCTATAATCGTACACAGTATGGCTATACACATATACAATATCTATATCCATTGGAAATGTGCCTAAGTGTGGTTTTAAGTTTTTGTTTCCATGGAATCATGCAGGTACGTGCCACCTCCAGAAAGTTATATACTGTCCCTACTGTCCTTAAAAGGCTGGGGTCAGGAGTGTTCTGAAGTTACTACAGTAATCACTAAAACATTCAGTGCTCCTCACTCTGAAGGCCACAGGTGACACATCATGACCAGGTTAAAGTGAAGTCTGGACTTGTGTCTTTGAGCATCTGTCTTCAGCTTTGACTTCCCTCTGTTATAAAGAGGATTTGTTATGTAAATGTTATGTGCAGTTTCATGCATCTAAGATTTTTTAAAGACTTATTGTGCAAAATAAAATGTAAACCTTGTTATAATTGTTCCCCTTCTTCTAAATTAGCATCTGGAGTTGTATGTAGAGTGATTCATGTATACATGTTACGTGTTTGAATAATCTCTATTGTCCTGTATTCAAGACGTCATTACCCCCAGTTTCAGCACCACCGCTAAACGCCGACTGTGACATACGCTCTTCATTCTCCAGTTTTATCTTCAGTGATACACATAGAATTTGGCAGCATCATGTAGTCATTTTGGTACAAATGAAAAAAAAAAAGCTCTGCTCCAGTGTGCAGCTTTTCATAGGAGGGGCTCACAGCATGTTTTTATGATGTTTACAGCATTAGGCACTGCAGTTTTAGCAGGTAAATCTGATTCTTTTAAGGCATTTAGATGAATATTGTGATTTAAATCATAATATAATGATCCGGCGGTCATAGATTGAAACTATAAAGCACACGCAAACACGATTAGGATGGGATCGGCTTTACGACGCTGCAAATCCTACATGTATCATTGATTAAGAAAACTGTCTCATGAAAACTGTGTACGTCACAGTGGTCGTTTCCCGGTGTCGGTGAAAATGGGAAATGATCGCAAAATGGCATCTTGAAATAAGTGACTAAAATTTTTCAAACATACACCTGTCACTCCAAACACAACTTTGGGAGAGTAAATGAAAAGGGAAAATAATATTAATATTAACATTAATATTAATATCAGTGTTAATATTAATATTAATATTAATATTAATAATTTTAATACATGGTTAAGCACTGAAAACTCCAGTTTGCTTTAAAAATTTAAACCAAATTGAAATAAGTAAAATAGTTTATGGCCAACACAAACTGTCAGACCTTTTCTATGATGTGACAGTGGAGTCCTCACCAAATACATGTCTTTCTATTGCAGTGTAAGAGTCCGGTTACAGTTGATAGTTTGAGGACATTTGCCCATTTGCCATTGTTTTGGTTTGAATTGTCAATTGCCATGGCAACGGTGTTAAAAGTACTGTAAATGTAAGAATCTGAACGACAGAAAGAGAAGAGAGGGAGTGCCAAAGGAGAAAACATGACCATTACTGTTTGAACAAGTCCATTTAGCGCTCCTCAATGTAGCACACAGGCCTTTATTTGAATAGGAACATTGTGTACCTGTAGTTTAGACCTCTACAAACTGATTCTGGAATGTTCTTGTGTGTCAGATGCCCTCACTGTGTCTCTATGGAATCGTTTTATGTGTAAGAGCTGCTGACCTTGTTTAAATCTTTCCAAACATGGTCAGAAATGTCCATGTCTCAGACGTCCCTCTGTGTGTCTCCCTGGGCTCCATGGGGTCTTATTTTGTGTAAAAGTTGCTAGCCCTGTAGTTTAGACCTCTACAAACATAATAAATGTGATTCTTGTGTTAGTTTAGCTTTTCTG